>CP139505.1:193255152-193653953 GCA_021014915.2 Artemisia tridentata subsp. tridentata | reverse complement strand
TTTTTCTCACATGCAAAAAAAAGCTATTAAGAGTACATAATCAATTAAAATGGTCTGAAATAAAAAATAATCTTTTTTTCTTCATAAAATAACACCTAAAACTTCAGGTTATCGAATCAAAAAAGATTAGCGAATCAAAAAAGAAAATAATACTATTGACACCAATGAAGAAAAAGAGCTTATGATAGTAAAAACTTCTGCAAAAGATTCCCATTGATAGTGCTCTAACAAAGTTTATTTGCTCGAGTCTTGTGTCAATAGTATTCACATAATGAAACGTTTATTTGTTTTAGAAAGCTTTTTTTTTTTTTATGACAATCATGCACTTTATTTATTTTGGAAAACATTTAGAGCATCCAAATGCAACATGCGTTTACATTTATTAACCCATTTGTAACATCATTTACATGATGCATGATCTTCAAACAGAAATTCAGTGAAAAAAATGTGGAACAAACCAAGTAGCCAACAACAATGAGTCGGCAAGAGAGATGGTTGTATGATTCCAAAAGCCACCACATCCAACAGAAATTTTCTGTCTTTATCATATCACTTATAGTATTTTTTAAAAGATTATTTAAACACTAAAAATCATTGAACCAACGGTTTTAAAAAAAGATTCGTTATTTGATTTAAGGGGGCGTTTGGTTAAAATAGAGGAATAGAAATAGGAAAGTTAAAAGGAATGTTAAGGAATGTAATGAGTAATGACAAAAGTTCAATGCAGAACAAAAGATATCTAAAGATCAAACCAATCCATCTCAACCATTGATCTTTCTTTCATCCTACCGCCTATATTAAATATATGCATTTAACATAAGGACAATTTTGTACTTTTATTCTCCTTTCATTTACTCCCTATATTAAATATATGCATTTAACATAAGGACAATTTTGTACTTTTATTCTCCTTTCATTTACTCACTTTTCACTTGTCTCTCTTCTCATTCACCAAATTCTCCAATTCTCTCTCATAAAACACACACAAAACTCACCTCTAAACTGTGTGAAAATCATAGCCGCGATAACGGCAGCATGCGGTAGCGCGTTAGATCACGCGCCGGACTTTGATGAGTTTTAATGGCAGGCGTCGCTGATGATGAGCAGCACGCTGCTGTGGAAGGAGTTGTCGGATCATTTTGAATCGTTGGAGGAAAAGCTGATGAGCAGATCTGACGTCATCAAAGGGAAGATAAAGAAAATAAGGTGCATCGTATTTTTAGTGTTATGAAAATAAGGTGCATCAAAGGGAAGATAAAGAAAATAAAGAGCAGATCTGATTTCATAAGATTAAGCAAATTACAAGAATCATAAGCTGACGTCATCAAAAGGAAGATAAAGAATATAAGGTGCATCATATTTGAAAGCCTGTTGATCATCTCCTCAAGAAATTTTTAAAAGACATTACATAATATTGACCTTCAGTTTTTTAGAGAATAGACTCTTTAAGATATGGATCATTACATTAAGAGATCTTTTATTTTATTTTGAAATTTGAAACCAAGTTGCAGAGAGAGATGTGAGGAAGAAGACATAAAAGGAAGAGAGATAGTCTTGACTTTCTTTTATTGAGTTTGTAGAGGGAGTAGATAAAAATTTTATATATATATATTATGATATTCCCAAAATAAAATAATAACTGTTACTTTTTTATTTAGGTTTCTTTTACATTTTTTCTTATTTGAGAATAAATATGTATATATGTCATTTAAAAATTGTTAGACGTAATTGTCTGTATTTTGTACCATTCATAGTAGCTTTTAAATATACAAAAGAAATTTGTTAGGGCAATTCAAATAGACAATAACATATTAACAGAATCACATGTGATTTACACACGAATCACATGTGATTTACACACGAATCACAACAAAAAACAGAATCACATTCAGAATCACATGTGATTTACACACGAATCACATGTGATTTACACACGAATCATAACAAAAAACAGAATCACATGTGATTTACTCATTTTTAGATTAAAACAGAATCACATGCGTTTCAGTTTATAACGATTTACATTTTTTCATAACAGAATCACACGTGATTTCACGAATTTGTTTTATAAAAGGAAGGAATAAGTTGATTTGAAAATGAAGATCACATGTGATTTATTACTTTAAAGATCGAAATCACATGTGATTTTTTTTTGTAAGCTGTGTTTCCGACTCGACATTGTGAGCCAGCTAAAATCACATGTGATTTTGTGATTTATGAAATCACACGTGATTTTTAAAATAACAAATCACAAGTGATTTTACAAATCACATGTGATTTTTCTAGGCAGAAATTTTGAAAAAAAAAATGGTCGAAAGTATATAAAAGTGCACATCTACAGAAAGATAATTTAATTCTCGTCGCGATGGTGTATTTTTCGTAGCTTGAACATTTACCGTTTTTAAGATACATTGTTTTTTTTTAAAAGGTGAAAAACGGGTTTTTATATTATATAAGTTGGAATGTCAATTTTGCCCTTGTTTTGTTATTTTTTTGTTTGATCTCTAACCGTTGGATGAAGCACAATGGAAGGCTATGATTTGATGATTTGTTCTTTAGATATTTGTTGAACGTCATGGATCTCATCTCAATGAGTAATAAATTCAATAACCCCTAATTTGTAGGGTAATGCTTTATTACCTTGTTTTGGGTAATGGTCCATTGCATAGTAGTAAACGAAGCATAAGTAATGCTTACCTTTCCCATTCCCACCCTCTAATACCTCCAACCAAGCATGCCCTAAGTTCTTTTTTTTCTAAGAGCACTCCCAACCCTAACACAGGGTTAAACTTTAACACACTGCCACGTCAACTTTAACCCTTTCACCTTTAACTAAAAAAAAACACTCTCAATCATTTTTTTTTTTTTTTTTTGTTTTTGTTTTGTGAAAAGGAAAATTTTATTACTTCACAAAAGTACAATAAGATCCATTCATGTACATGGGTCATTCCCCATTACAATCTAACCTTGGATCCCACAAATTAGCTAACTATGATCAAGCATTCTATAACTACATACTAATACTCAATACATCAAAAAATACAAACCAAATTCTACATTAGACTGCACTTCTCTTCAATTTTACCTTCCAAATTCTTTCCACTGCTAAAACTGCCATTGACTCTTTAACATGGAAACTCATCATCCTCATCTTAACTGTTTCAACAATATTTTGTACTAAAACATCCACTGCTTTTGTACCTCTGTTAAACAGTCGATTGTTCCTTTCTTGCCACACATAGTATACAGCAGCACCAATCACAATTCTTCTCAAAATGCTCCATATGTTACTATTAGCAGCTAACATTGAGATTTCTTCAATAATAGTCTGCCAATTATTAGAGAATCTTTTATCAAGTAAAGCCTGCATTTCTTTCCACACTACACTTGAATATTCACATTTGAAGAATAGGTGCTCATGAGAATCCATGCATTTCTTGCACAGAGTACATTCCAAAACCTCATTTATTCTCCATTTTGCTATCTTGTCTTGTGTCATCAACCTTTCCTGCACAGCCATCCATAGCACAAAGGAGTGTCTAGGTATACTTTGAGAAAACCAAATCACAGAGCACTGATACGTGCCAAACAGTCAACTATTTTCAATCACGGATGTGATCAAATAAAGTCAAACCAATTGAGCATGATCTCCCTAGAGTATAGTGTTTTCCCGGGTCGTTATATCCCAGCGAAGCGTGAAATTGTGTTTAAAGACGAATTGTGATCAAGTGTTATTGAATGGAAAAAGGGGTTTTGAATTATTGGACTAAAGAAATAAAAGGAAATAGCTTTAAACAAGCTATGGAAATAAATACAGGAAACCAAATTACTTAAAAACGTTTAGAAATCTAGAAACGTACGTTTAAATTTAAATAAACGTAAACGTACAAAATAAAATGTGAAAATGAAGAAATATTAATCCTAAAAATATGAAAATAACTTTTTTATAAACCTAAAGATAAAAGAAAATTATTAGAAAAAGAAAATTATTTATTTAACTATTTAATTAATTATTATTAATTAATAACTATTTAATTATTATTTAAAATGTACTAGATTAAAAGAAAATAGGAAATTATTCTAGAAAATTAAAATTTTAACTTAGATAAATCTAAAATAACCTAAAACTTATTTTAAAACTGAAAATATATTTTTTTACACTTTTTATCTAATTATTATTAATTAATTACTAATTAATAATTATTTAAACTAATTTAAATTATAATAAATACTAAATGAACAAAGAAAAATCTGAAAATTTTTCTATAAATACTCTAAGGTGACAGAAAGATAAGAAAAATATAAAATTGAAAAGTGCTTTTTGAAAAAGCTGAAAATAAGCCAAATGGCTTAAATAGAAGCTATCACTTATTTTTATGTTGGCTTTTCTTGATTTTTAAGTTACAAATCTATTTTACTACTGATAATATGAAACTTTAATGAAAACAAAAACTAAGGAACTCACAAATAAACTGAGAACAAGCTTAAGAGCTTAACAGTTAAGCTTATGAGCCTAATTTTGAGAGTAAAGCTCACACAAGCTTGAAATAAGCTTCACAGGTGGAACAAAAGGTGAAATAAGGTGAAAATAAGGTTAAGTAACTGGAAATGAGTAACAAGTAACAAAGGAATCCACTGATAAGCTTCAAATAAGCAAATAAGCAATTCTATACTGAGTACCAAACAGGCCTGCAGTCAAGTATACAAGCAAATTAAGCTTACCAAATAAGCTAAAAAGCTCAAAACAAATACTGAAGAGTCAAGTTGGGCTGGTGGGCTTTCCAAAAAGCCAAAGCTCAACCTGTGGGGTCCACTGGTTAGCTTTTGAGGAGCTTATGAAAAAGGTCAAATACACTGATCAGTATACACTGATGAAATGGGACAAACTTAAAGCTATAAGCAGGCTTATCAAATAAGCTGCAAAATGCCAAACAAGAATTGGAACCTTGAGTCTGGTGGATAAGCTTTATAAAAATCCAAAGAACACAAGCTTAAGCTTACTGATGAGCTTTTGATGAGCTTGTGAAAGTGACTCACCTATACTGATGAATCAGTATAGGGAGTTGTATTTAGCAAAACACATAAGCATGATAAGCAGTTCAATTAAGCAGCAAATGAACATATGAGCATACAATTACCAAACTAGCCAGAAGTGCTTCTCAAATCAACAATTATCACAAGCTAATGCTAACAATCTAAGATTATGCAAGCTATTGAAAAAGACTAACAGATCTGTGCACATGGGAGATTTGACTTGATAAGTAAAACTAAATAATTGACTTTGATGAACTTTGGATCAAACCTACTCACTAATTATGTTATATTAAGCTATTAAAAGATGAAATTAAGCTATATTACCAAGTTATGAACAACTGTGATGCAAATTGCACTCCAAAATCCTAACAGTGAACCAGTTGATTGAGATCAAAGATGATTTTGACTTTTTATCAAATAAGGTCTGGTTTTTATGGTAAAACTGAGTTATATAGACTTAATATGACATGTAATAACAACAATCAACAACAAGCATGCACTGGACTGCTACTTTATCAGCAAATCCAAACACCCTTGATATAACAGTTAAACAAGATTTTCAAAGCAACTAGTGGATTTAGACCATAACACTGATTTCAACCTTTATATTATCATGTAACAATACCACATGAGCATAAATCAACAATGATACAAGCATGAAACTTAAGAACAACAATTATGCTAATTTGACTGTGAAACTAAGATTTTAAACAACTACAAATTTTAAAGAACAAGTAAACTATTTTAATGGATGATTCTACCTAACTACAACACAGAAACATAAGAACACAAAGATTTAAGCTATAAGCTACTTATATAGTGAAATGCAAAAAATGCTTAAAAAGCTTACAAATGGCAATTCAACTGAGAACACAGAACAAGGACCAAGGACCAATTGTAATAGCTTTCCACTCAGCTTCTGAACCAAAGGCCATCCAATATTCACCCTGCTCCAGCTTTCTTGATCATCTTCAGTGAATTTTTGATTTTTTATCTAACTTATGTGATTTTTTTGGTATTTTTGGATTTTAACTCTACACTGATTTTAAAGGTATCTAATAGCTTTTAGAAGCTATCTAGGAGCTTATATGATCTTAACAAGTCCTTAACATCCACTATAACAACATATAAATAAACTTGAGAATTTGAACTTAAAAATGGCATAAACTGAATCCGTACTTGAAACTTGAAATTGATTACTGAAAAAGGTTTACAATACACTGAAATAACTTAATTCAAGACTTGAAAGCTTAAACATACACTTTAAATTAAAACATAACTTAAGTCGACATTAATAAAATAAAATTACACTAGATACTCTATTACATTGCTTCTTTCTTCAATTATATAGATCTCTGAGACTCCCCACTTGCTTCTGAGACTTTCCCACTTCCTTTTAGCCATTGGATCCTTCAAATTCATCCTATCCATACAAATGGCATTTTGGCGCCAAAATTGTACATATGCAGGAATGGGTAGTTTTGAGGCAATTAAAGAATTTTGTTGGATGTGGAGGTGGAAGGGGACAATTTGGGAAGTAGATATGGAGCTAGGGGTGAGTTGGCAGCAAAACCAGGAAAAGTGAGTACTTCTCAGTGGAAGAGTGAGAGGGAAGCATTTAATGCATATTGGATTTATATGGAGGTGGAAGGATGAGGTGGTGGTGTAGATGAGCTGGGGGGATAAGGTGGAAGGCCAGGTAAGGGTGGTATTGGAGGTGGTTTGTAGCAGTAATGGTGGGAGGGAAATAGGGAAGATGGGTTTGACTGGGTTTGACCCGGTTTTTATTTATTTAAGTTGGTGGGTCGGGTTTGGGCTTTGGGTTTTGTTTAGGATGGGCTGGGTTTGTTTTAAAATAGGGTCCGGTTGGTTTGTAGTTTAATCACAAGGACCATTTTTGTATTTTCTGAAAATTGGAGGACCAAAGTTGTACATCTTCTAAAATAAACCAAGGGTGATTCCTGCCATATTCCAATAATCCAGGGACCATACATGAAATTTCTAATAATAAGATTTTCCCAGGGACCATTTTTGCATATTCTGAAAGTGTAGGGACCAAACTTGTAAATTATTGAAACTTTTCACCAAAGGACTAAATATGACAACCTATGATTTCAAAAGGACCTTTGGTGACTTTTCTTACAAAACAAATGCCTAGGGACTAAATTTGACAAGTTTTGAAAGTTGAGGGACTGAAACTGCCAATTATGCAAACTTTGTTCATTTTTCAATTTTTTTCAAACATTTTGCATTTGAAACATATAAAACACAATCCCTGGGATATTTTCAGTATTTTGACGCATTTCTGAGTGTTTTTGGATGTTTTGGCAGTTCAGATATGACAAAAATGATGAGTATTTACACACTAATCAATCCCCCACACTAAACTATTGCTAGTCCCTAGCAATCTTTTTGAAAATTTAATGGATTTTACTCTTTACCAGATAGCCATTACTTCTGGAGTAGCCACTGTTTTAGTATGTGATACTTTGGTACAATGATAACCAAATGATTTTGAGCAAATCATCAGCTGTCAACGGGTTTGATTTGTCTTTACCAGAAGCCGTTTGCTTCTGGACTAGCCAACTCTTAGATAAAATACAGTTATTATCTTGGTGAGCTGATTACCAATTATGGTTTTCTACTGCCTTTACCACAAGCCATAACCTTGCGGGCTAGCCAACTCTTCACTTATAAAGATATGGTAAGTCGAAAACCATACAATTTTTGGCAAATTGCAAGCCATAAACGGATTTGATATATCTTTACCAAGATTCGTTTGCTCCTGGATTAGCCAATCCTTATGTGGGTTAGACATGGCGGACTGATAACCATTTATTACGTTCTAAGTGAGAAAAAAAAATTTTAAATTTTGGCCAAAATGGGGGAATAGGGCACTAGAAGGTACAATGTGATAAAATTCACCAGAATTCCCCCCCACACTTAGAACTGAATATTGCCCTCAATATTCAAAGTACCTGTTGTTAAACCAACACTTAGAACGTGAAAGGGAAATACTGAATAGCCATTATTTTATATACACACACACACTTTTTTTTTTTTTTTTTGACTGTACATATATACAACATGTGGGGCATCTCCCCCATACTTGGGTGTTAGAAAAGAGAAAGAAGTCAGAGACATGGGTGAAAACCCATGTTGTGGGCTAATGTTTTTGTTCACCGAGTCACTAGCTTGACTCGACCCCGCTTTCATTGGTTCATGGGGAAAGTTTGGAGATCCGGGATAACCATTGGTGGTATATCCTCTCCAAAGTAGTGTTTCAAACGATGACCATTCACTTTGAAATTTGGACCGTCATTTTGAGATAACTCAACGGTACCATATGGATAAACCTTTGTAATAGTGAATGGGCCAGACCAACGGGATTTGAGTTTTCCCGAGAAAATCTTTAATCTTGAATTGAAAAGAAGGACTCGATCACCAACGTTGAAAACGCGGTTCTTGATTTTAGAGTCATGAATCTTCTTTGTCTTTTCTTTATAGATCAAAGAGTTCTCGTATGCTTGATCACGCAGTTCATTTAATTCATTCATTTGAACTTTACGGTGATCACCCGCAGTTTGGAGGTCAAAGTTAGCATGTTTCAAGGCCCAGTAGGCTTTGTGCTCAAGTTCTATCGGAAGATGACATGCCTTTCCGTACACAAGCTTGTAAGGTGTACACCCGATGGGTGTTTTGTAAGCTGTACGGAAGGCCCATAGTGCATCATCCAATTTATCCGACCAGGATGCACGTGATGAAGCGAAAAGTGTACCGCTTTTAAGGGGTCATTTAAGCCCTAAATCGTATTTATTTGATCAAATATTGCCCTAAATCGTTCCTTTTGTCATTTTAGGTACTTTTGGGAAGAAATCTGGAAAAGGAAGCATTTTGGACGTTTTTGGAGCATAAAAGTGAAGAAAACGACAAAGTCTCAAAATTTTGCTGGAAAATACCTTTGACGGCGTCAGGATTTGTTCTTGACGGCGTCATTGCTTGGCAAAAGTGGTGGATATGAAAATTACTCATGATAAGCCAGAGAAATTTGCATGGGAATTCTGACGGCGTCACCCTTTGGAGTGATCAAGGTCGTCACGGTATAAGTTAAAGCGGGACGGCGTCATGCCTAATTCTGACGGCGTCAAGCCTTGATAAGCCAGAACGGATTTTGGAGAGCTAAAGAGGGACGGCGTCAATAAGGCCATCCGGGAACCCTAAAAGCGGCGAGGTGACGGCGTCACACTCCATAACGTGACGCCGTCAGATCTGAAAGTCTATATATAGTTTTGCAATTTTTTGTCATTAGTGTGGAACTTTGTGTGTGAAAAACCCTAAGACGATTTTTGATAACGCTCAAATCTAACATGTTTTTAGGAGCGTTATTGTGGATTTTATGCATATATATTGGTCACTTTTATGAACTTATGGTACTTAATTGAGTATAATTTATGTTTTAGGTTCATGGAAGCTCAAGTAAAATAAAATGAAGAAAAAGACGCAAAAATGATCAATAAACGAAGATGTATGCATGTACGAAGAATTCCCGACAAATGAGAGTCTCTTGGAGTATATTCGAGAAGATAAAGTCATGAAGTTATTGGTCCAAAGAATCAAGAATAAAGCACAAGAGGGAAAACAAGAAAAGAAATGAAGAAAAGAAGCTCAAACGAAGAAATAATGAAAGCCTCGTTGTTCCCGACACACCTCCACCATTTTGGCCATAACTTGAGCATACGAACTCGGATTTAGTTGATTCAAGCGCCCACGGAAAGCTAAGAGAAAGATCTACAACTTTGGTTTTTATCATTTCTGGCCAGAATGCTCCATCCGATCGGTAGGAGCCCGCAACCGATTCGGATGGAGCTAACTTTTGCATCCATCCGATCGGTATTGCCCCGTATCCGATCGGATGGCTGAATCTGACTTCTCCAAGTTATTTTTAATGCTTCTTTAAGTGCCATTAAGTCCCAAGTCCGATCATGTGCCTCCATTAACTCAATTTCCTGTCATTTTAATGACACTTGGAGGAGAAGTTTAGCCAAGGCTCTCTCATAAGCATATATACACCTATTTTTGCATTTGGAGGTGTGTGATATATCCAACTATTCTCATCTCTCATGTAAACTCAATAACCATCTCTCTTAACCACCCCTCACCCTTTTCCAGAGGTGTTGAGGGGGTGGTTTGGTCGATTTCATAGGAAGGAAAGAAGGATTGTATTTCATCTTATGAACTTTGGTATTTTCTCTTTTAATATTAAGAATGTTTGTTTCTTTGATTGTGTTGATGATATGATTCTTGATATATGTTTTGTCTTATGAATGATGTCTTAATACTTGTTTGGTTTATATGATAATTGGTGATAATAGGATGTTTGGATATAATTAGTGTTTGTTTGATAACATCATATTTGGTTAAATTGGATATTGTCTTGTTTATTGTTTTGATTAATCATTGTTGGGTCTACATGTCGACGGGATTCTCAATAGTGGTTGATTTCAATTCATTAGTCGACGAATGTTTTGGTCTTGTACTTTGTGACGATTGTATAAGAAACTTAATAAACATAACAAGTGAATGTTTAATTTGGATTAAAGGTCGAAAGACATCTTTTGAATATGTGTTCATCAAGTAAATGGGACTTCACAAATTAATAACATCAAAGTTATGGGATCGAAAGAACATCTTTGGTTGTTGTTGGTTTAGGCATGAGTTTTATGACATGACCAATTGATTAAGACTTATGTATATTTGATTTATAAAACGCTAAATTATTATTGGTTATATAGGCCGAAAGGAGTACCAATGATAATATGTTTTCCAAACTAGTAAAGGCTTACACCAAGTCCTAGTAAAGGCTTACACTAAGTTCTTACTCACTTATTATCATTGCCAAACATGTATGTTCTTTGTGTGCTTGTTCTCATATTGCTTTTCTTGTTGGTTTGATCCGTGACAATCATAACCATCAACTTGTTACTTGCTTAAACAAACAAATAACACTCGAGTGCAACCAAGTCTCTTGGGACGACCTTGACTTACCACAACCTCTATACTACAAATGACTAGGGTATACTTGCCCGAATGTGTTCCTAGTTAATCGGTAATTCTTGTTTATAAATTTAAAGCTCGGTGAACGCATCAAGTTTTTGGCGCCGCTGCCGGGGATTTGGTTTTTGTTCTTAGGTGTTTGTTTGTTTGTTTGTTGCTCTTTTGTGATCATTTGATTGATTGTTTGAATTGAATTCTTGTTGAACTGTTAGTTTGTTTGTTTCCTTGATATATTGATTGATTGCTTGCTTGCTTGTTGCTCTTGATGTTTGCTTAAATTGCGTGCTGTGATTTTTGTTTCAAAAAGTTCCCATTTCTCTTATTTTCTAAAAAGGTCTTGGCATCAAAACAAAGTTTTTGGTGTTGGGATTTGGTTTCATGTGTTCTAAAAATACTCATTTGAATGTTTGCTTCATAAGTTTGTTCGAAAGTTTTTACGAAAAAAAAAAAAAAAAAAAAAAAAAAAAAAAAAAACCCACCCAAACAACCCCAACCGAATCGGATGGAGCTCTCGGTAAAAAAAAAATTTAAGTTTTGTTATTTTTCGTTTTCTTTAGTATTTAATGTTTGGTTTATGTTAGTTAAAGTTTATAAATAAAACTTATATAAATAAAATATATAAAAAAAAAAAAAAAATACCGAGCCTTCTATCCGATCGGTTTGACATTCAACCGTTCGGCTGGACCTCCTAAACCATCTCAACCGATCGGTCACCACCCGTAACCGATCCGATTGGAGGCTTCTGTCCCATTTTTTTTTAGTTTGTGTTTTTCTTGTTTTGTGAGTTTTATATTTTATATGTTATGTGATCTCTTGCATGTTTTTGTGTTTCTTTTTGTTTTAAGTGTCGTGTTATGTTCTTGGTGTTCTTCTAGTATATATGTGTTTATGTGTTTATGTGTTTTATTTTCTTGTGTTTATTTTCGTGGATGTTACTTTAAATCTTCTTGTTTTATTTTGTCAATAAAAAGTTTTAAGTAAAACTTGGTTTCTGGAAAAAATAAATAAATAAAGTAAAAAAGTTTTTTCCGAGCTGTACAACCGATCGGATGTGCAAACATCCGATTCGGTTGGAAGGAGCATATTTTTAAAGAATTATCCAACCGAACGGTTAGATCCGCTAACCGATCGGACAGCGCTCTCGATAAATATTTTCCAACCCAACCGATCGGATGGATACCCTGACCGATCGGATGGACCAATCGGTAAAATAAAAAAAATGTTTTTCATTTTTCGTATTTTGTTCTTTTGTGTTTGTGTTTAGATCGAATAAGTTTAAATGTCTTTTTGTTTTTGCAAGAGTATCATTTCTTTTATTCTACTCAAATTGTTTTTTTTTTTAATTTTGTTAATTTAGTACATTGTGAATAAATAAGTACTTGTTTAAAAAAAAATGTTTTGAACTTTGTGGGTATGTTCACTGGAAACCCTCACGAGACTTCACTCGTCCACTCGGGCCACCGAGGGGTTTAAAAGGCTTGTTGCATAGGCTAAATGCAACCGTGATGCCTACGAAAGTGAGCTTTTAGGATTTTACGCGTTTTTTGTAGTTTAGTTTATTTTTGCAGATTTAATAAGCTCTTGGAGATTGGATTATTGGTGACACTATACTTGGTGTGGAGGTGTTTTGTGGAAGAGAAATCGATTGATCTCGTAAGCTTATGCTAGCATTTGCTTAGCAATTTATCATTTGGAGTTCGATCGCCCTTTCTTAGCCCGGGAAGTTTCGTTTCTCTTGGATTATTTATTCATTTTCCCTATTTTACATGCTTTGAAGTTTATTTTTCATAATGAGTATAATGCATAACTTAAGTGTGGGGGAAAGTTAGATGGTAAAAAACGAAACTGCTTTTCAAAGTTATAATTTTTGGGGCCAATTTAAAAATTTTTGTATGCTTGTTTGCCCTTTGTGATCTAATTGTTTTCACGCTTTTAGGATAATATATTAGAATAACTGGATCATCCCACTGGTGAAATATGTAAATTTTGAAAAATTGAGATGTGTCCCGATTAATATTGCAATCCATTCTCGGATCGATAACATTTGCTAGCACATATTATCACCCTTTCTACTAAATTGTGAGGATTTGAGCCTATTTCATATATAGCATACATCTTTTATGCTTGATTCTTTTGCTATGAGTGTGCCGGTGATTTTATTTATTCTAGAACTTGTACTTGTAAATCATTACCAGACCATTGTAAGATCGCATTCGTGTGATATAAGTGTATTCATGTGATAAAGAGGCAACCTTAGGAATAAAACCAAATGGCCTTCATTTTACATCTAATGATATATTAGCTAGCCACACTGGCTAGTTAACCACTCATATGAACCCATTTGTTAGCGTTTATCTTTAGCGTTATATACCCTTAGTTACACCCTCCGAGCCATCCTTTTCATTTTTGATTAACTCCAGAAAAATACAAAAATATTTTACACTTTAAACCTTAGCCTAACCCTTTGTCAAAGTCTAAACGGTTGGTTGCTAGTTGCTTGGAATGTTGGATTGTTTTTGATGATTAATAGTTTGGTTACACTTTGTTATTTGAATGTGCCATTTCGACAAAGATGAAGATTGATCACCTTTATGTTTTGTATTTTTGTGGTGTATGCTTATGCGAAGTGTGGGGGAGATGTGATGTATGAAAGAAAGGTTGAAAAAAAATGTGAAGAAAAAAAAAAAGAAGAAAAAAAAAAAGAATAAGTCATCGAAGAAAAAAAATAGGTGTGATGACAATTATAGCCAATGTGCTATATTATTATGAAGTTGAAGTAAGATGAAGTATGTTTGAGATATCGATTAGCCAATGTGCTAAGACGTGATATACATATATATGTGGTGATCGATATGTGAAGAGGAGAAGATTGTTAACTATAATCATTTACGGGTTTGCGGATTGTTTAGTGACTAGCAACAAGGGTATTAGACTTGACTTTATTTTTCTTTTAAAACCAATTTCATAAATACTCCCATGCCTTATCCTTACCCTTTTGACTTTGTGAAATTATCAAGTGTATTGACATGTAGTGACCATCCGGTTTCTTGAGGAATTAGGTAGCGTTGTTAGCGATCTAAGGTTATCCTTAGTGACCATCCGTTATTTGGTGATGCAAGAATTCGTTGTTAGCGAGCTATTATGTTTTGCATAAGATAATTGCACATAAGTCTGATATAACCCTTTAAGCCTTAAACCCGAATAAAAGTCCTCTTTAGATGTTTTCACTTTGTGCTTACGCCTCGTCGGTGGAGTTTTGTTTCTTGTACAAGCTTATGGTAATAAACGGATCATGACTGAGCGATGAGTGTGATTTCTCTTATATATACTCCACTACCTAAATAAATGAGTGATTGAGTGAATTATACTTCGTTTCTTTTTCGTGAGGTGTTTAGAAATGTTACTAAAGCAAGAAAATCTTTATACATCTCGATTTTTCACCAAAAAGCTTAAAAACGATGAATCTTATCTTGTACTTGTACTTGGTAGATGCGCATCATAATTTTTTATAATCATCTTTTATGCACCATGTGGGATTTATTTTTCTTATTATTTGCTTGAGGGCAAGCAAACCCTTAAGTGTGGGGGAGTTTGCGCTCATTTTTCGCTTATTTTTTTTCTTTTATTATTAAATATATATAAAAAAAAATATAATAAAAAAAAAAAATTTCTCTGTCCAACCGATCGGATGTGCGAGCATCCGATTCGGCTGGCATGCTGCATGTTTCTACGAATTGTCCATCCGATCGGATGGAGATGCAAACCGATCGGATGGATGCCTCGTTAAAGTTTTTTTTTTAATTTTTAAAATTTTCTTTTCGTTTTGTCATTTAGGTTTGAATTTTAATTTTTCTTTTCTTAAATTTGCTTGAGGGCAAGCAAAGTTCAAGTGTGGGGGATTTGATAACGCTCAAATCTAACATGTTTTTAGGAGCGTTATTGTGGATTTTATGCATATATATTGGTCACTTTTATGAACTTATGGTATTTAATTGAGTATAATTTATGTTTTAGGTTCATGGAAGCTCAAGTAAAATAAAATGAAGAAAAAGACGCAAAAATGATCAATAAACGAAGATGTATGCATGTACGAAGAATTCCCGACAAATGAGAGTCTCTTGGAGTATATTCGAGAAGATAAAGTCATGAAGTTATTGGTCCAAAGAATCAAGAATAAAGCACAAGAGGGAAAACAAGAAAAGAAATGAAGAAAAGAAGCTCAAACGAAGAAATAATGAAAGCCTCGTTGTTCCCGACACACCTCCACCATTTTGGCCATAACTTGAGCATACGAACTCGGATTTAGTTGATTCAAGTGCCCACGGAAAGCTAAGAGAAAGATCTACAACTTTGGTTTTTATCATTTCTGGCCAGAATGCTCCATCCGATCGGTAGGAGCCCGCAACCGATTCGGATGGAGCTAACTTTTGCATCCATCCGATCGGTATTGCCCCGTATCCGATCGGATGGCTGAATCTGACTTCTCCAAGTTATTTTTAATGCTTCTTTAAGTGCCATTAAGTCCCAAGTCCGATCATGTGCCTCCATTAACTCAATTTCCTGTCATTTTAATGACACTTGGAGGAGAAGTTTAGCCAAGGCTCTCTCATAAGCATATATACACCTATTTTTGCATTTGGAGGTGTGTGATATATCCAACTATTCTCATCTCTCATGTAAACTCAATAACCATCTCTCTTAACCACCCCTCACCCTTTTCCAGAGGTGTTGAGGGGGTGGTTTGGTCGATTTCATAGGAAGGAAAGAAGGATTGTATTTCATCTTATGAACTTTGGTATTTTCTCTTTTAATATTAAGAATGTTTGTTTCTTTGATTGTGTTGATGATGTGATTCTTGATATATGTTTTGTCTTATGAATGATGTCTTAATACTTGTTTGGTTTATATGATAATTGGTGATAATAGGATGTTTGGATATAATTAGTGTTTGTTTGATAACATCATATTTGGTTAAATTGGATATTGTCTTGTTTATTGTTTTGATTAATCATTGTTGGGTCTACATGTCGACGGGATTCTCAATAGTGGTTGATTTCAATTCATTAGTCGACGAATGTTTTGGTCTTGTACTTTGTGACGATTGTATAAGAAACTTAATAAACATAACAAGTGAATGTTTAATTTGGATTAAAGGTCGAAAGACATCTTTTGAATATGTGTTCATCAAGTAAATGGGACTTCACAAATTAATAACATCAAAGTTATGGGATCGAAAGAACATCTTTTGTTGTTGTTGGTTTAGGCATGAGTTTTATGACATGACCAATTGATTAAGACTTATGTATATTTGATTTATAAAACGCTAAATTATTATTGGTTATATAGGCCGAAAGGAGTACCAATGATAATATGTTTTCCAAACTAGTAAAGGCTTACACCAAGTCCTTACACCAAGTCCTAGTAAAGGCTTACACTAAGTTCTTACTCACTTATTATCATTGCCAAACATGTATGTTCTTTGTGTGCTTGTTCTCATATTGCTTTTCTTGTTGGTTTGATCCGTGACAATCATAACCATCAACTTGTTACTTGCTTAAATAAACAAATAACACTCGAGTGCAACCAAGTCTCTTGGGACGACCTTGACTTACCACAACCTCTATACTACAAATGACTAGGGTATACTTGCCCGAATGTGTTCCTAGTTAATCGGTAATTCTTGTTTATAAATTTAAAGCTCGGTGAACGCATCAATTTTAGCAGCTTTTTCAAGGCTTTTTGCCTTGAGATCTTCCATGTTACATTGAAGATAAGTTATCAATTAATCATTCAATATGTCTATGTGTTGTTTGATTCTATCTTGTTCTTGTCTTTTGTTTAACATGCTAGGCTAGGTTTTCCTTGTGTTTGCTTAGATCTAATGAAACCTAGCTATTGATTATTGGTTATTAGTGTGTTATTAGTTGTATTGGATGATTGTTTATCTATGTTAGGCTTAAGAAAACTGGCTAACTTCTTATTCGGTAACTTGCTTGAACGTCTTAAGAAACATGAACCAATGCGTACTAAAGGTTTTTATGGTTGTATTTAATGCATGAGCGAATTCTAGTGATCCCATGTTAGGAGCTTCCTAGCCGGCTCGACATAGGAGTGAAGTAGGAGTTCATAGAGTTGGGGAAGTACGTACGCCACCCCACGAATGGTATTAAGGAATACACCCGTCATCCACGCAACTAATACACACTAATCAACCGGTAAAAGATAGTTAGGGAGTAAGGAAATCTAAGTAAACACATTTCTCTCCACATAAGTTTTACCACCTTTTCATTTTCTGTTATTTTATTTTATTTGCATTCGTAGTTATTTGGGTTAGTTGATTAGCAACTAATTCCGCCCACTCTTTCAAACCCGAGATTTTACTTGCTTTCATAAAATTATAAAAACATAAAAAGAATCTTCTCTCACCCTTAGACCTATTAGAGTAGTTTTTCATACCTAACGAACACTATTCCCTGTGGAGAACGATCAATCCCCCGTACTTACCACTACACTATACTACATCGGTCAGGTACACTGCCTGGTGGGGTTGTAAGCCTCTTGAGATCCCTCGAGAGGTAAAACCTGTTTGTAAGGTTGCAAAACCACGCATCAAGTTTTTGGCGCCGCTGCCGGGGAATAGTTATTGTTTAGGTTGAATTTTTTATTTTATAAGTCTACTCACTAGATTCCTTTCTTGTGAGATTTTTATTTTATTTTTCTAGGTCTTCTTTTGTCTATCTTTTTTCTTCGTTTCTTTGTTCGTAACCATTACCATCCGACATCATGGAAGGTGGTAATATCCTCGATCCCAACAACCCACCACCTCCTAGAGCCCGTACTTTAGGAGAGTACTCCCGTCCTAGCCACCATGGCTATCGAAACACCATTGAGCTCACTCAAGGAGCCAATGTCACTCCCTTGCGATCCGACACCATCCGGTTGGTGCAAAGCGGATGCGCATTCCATGGACTTCGTTCTGAAGATCCTAATCAACATCTCAAGGACTTTCTCAAAATCGTTGATTCTATATATCTTGATGTTGCCACTCGAGAGACGACCCGACTGCGTCTCTTTCAATTCTCTTTGCGGGACCAAGCTAGTTAATGGCTAGAGCGTCAACCCGCAGGATCCATCACCTCTTGGGATGATCTCACCACTCGTTTCCTTGCTCAGTTTTTCCCACCGGGAAGAACCACCAAGCTAAGGAAGGATATCTTGATGTTTGAACAACGTCGAGGCGAAACCCTCTACGGGGCATGGATTCGATTCAAGGACTTACTCCAAAAAGTCCCTCATCATGGCATAAATCTCTGGCTTCAAATCCAAATCTTCTATGACCATGTTGATTACCACACCAAGCGTGCCATCGATCGAGCCGCCGGGGGCAGATTGCGCGACAAAAGCGCCGAGGAATCATGGGAGATCATTGATGAGCTTGCATCCGACAATGATGAATTGTGGCAAGTTTCCCACGACGTACGCTCTGCGGTCAAGACATATTCATCGCCCGATACAGCCAATCAAATCACTGAGGAAAGCGTTAGTGAACTTGAGAAAAGGGTTGCATATCTTATGGAAAAGCAAAAGAGACCCTTAAGTCCACAAAAAGCAACAATTAACTCGGTCTCAAGCGTTAAGCACATACCATTGTCCGAATCACCCCGTAGGGAAAATACTAAACCCTTCCATAAGCACGCTCAACCCAACTCACCACCTCAGGAACTTAGTCCAACATTCGAAGCTCGAATGAGAGAATACATGTCAAAACACTCCGAACGGTTGGCAAAATTTGAGGAAGCCGTCTACAAACAAAAGGAGGAAATGGAGGAGAAGATGGCGGAGATGATGAACCTTTTGAAAGAATACACAAATACAAAAGCTCCTAAAAATGTGCTAGTGCGAAAAGATGTTGAAGTTCCCAACACTAAATGTGTTAATGCCGTCTCCGTCGTCCAAGAGGGCGAAAATGATGGAAGAGGGAAGTTGATAACAATGGAAGTTAACAAAATTGACCTCGTCCCACTTAATGACGGAAACACCAATGCCTACACATGCAATTCCGACAAGGGAAAGGAGGCGCCCACTAAGGAGCGCCAATTGGAAGAACCACCAAAGTCACAACAAGTGAGGCATTACTTGAAGCACGAAATAAACAAGGAAACCATAAACGATTGGGTGGGAAACTATCGACGTACTCATCTACCCAACAAGGAGTCCAAGAGGATGGAACCGGATGATGAATCCGACACATTACCCGGAGGGCAATTGTATGAGTGCCTCATAAGACAAAAGTTAGTGGAAAAGCAGGAATTCTACGGGGTCTTCGAAATACCATGCAGCATTGGGAAACTCAAGTATCTGGATGCGGTAGCTGACCAAGGTTCCGACGTAAATTTGATGCCTTTATCCGTTTATGTCCAGTTAACCGACGAACTGCCATCCATCACCCGTACTAAACTCTCCTTTGCAAAACATTCTTATGAGTACCCGTTAGGAATTGCGGAAGATGTGTTGGTCAACGTTGCCGGATTCCTGTATCCGGTCGACTTCATGATTATTGAAAGAAATGACATGAATATGCCAATAATCCTTGGGGCACCCTTTCTCGCGACCACTAGGGCACAAATCAATTACGAAAAAAGTACCATCCAAATGAAGAAGGGGAAGAAAACAATAAACTTCCCAACGATCCCACGACATATACGAGATGTTGCTCTACAAAAGAAGATGGAGGCGAACCCCAATATAATCCGTGGTAAGGTTCGAGAGAAGATCCGTGCATGGGAGGCAAGGATTAAGAATTACAAGGAAAATGAGATCAGAGAATGTAAGGGCGGAAATGACGATTATATTGAGGCTGATAAGCAGACCAATAACCCCGTGGAATTTACAAAAGGAGACTCAGTACTCCTAAGGCATTCAGAAACAAAAGCACCTACCGATGAACCAAGTCCCTGGTGGTACGGACCATTCACAATTAAAAGTCTACACCAAGATGGGGTAGTGAGCTTGACTAGCAAGGGAGGAGGTGAAGTGACTGTGAATGTCGAGTGATTGAGACACCACCACCCTGATGACAAGGATTATATCTATCAGGGGTACGTCATTATGAATGATGGAGTCACGTAATGTACGTGACCTTGAGTCTAGCTACAAGACTCGTTAATAAAGAAAAGCGCTTCTTGGGAGGCAACCCAAGTTTTATTTGCTTTGTGTGTTTATTTGTTTGTTTGATTTTATTTGTTTCCGTATGTATATTTAAAATTTATTATTATTGATTCATGTTCAAAACTAATTTGTGAAAATGCTTTATCTTGTTTTTAACTTCGTCTTAACTACATATAAAGGTATTTTGCAAAAGTTAAGTGTAAGGGAAATCTAAATCGGTTTATTAGAACACAAATGAACATGAATCGTAATAATAATAAATTAACATACATATTAGTATTTGTTTGAGTCAAATGCTTGTATCGAGTCATAATGATGTTTTGCAGGATTTCCAGGAAGTAAGGTATAGGTTTTTCCAAAATTTTCCGGAAACTTAACATGAGAATTCTGTCAGATCATTTCTGACGGCGTCAGGATTTACAACCTGACGGCGTCAAGTTTAATTTTTTGAAAATTTTTGAAAGTTTTGTTTTCATAAAAAGTTTTTATTAAATCTCTAACTTATAATCTCCAGGAATCTGCAAAATTATCATTCCACAAGCATTATATCCTTATATATAGAGTTTATCCCGCCGATGTTATGCAGGTTTTCGTGTTTGTTTTCTCAGGTTTAACAGGTTATTTTGGACAAGGAAATGTTTTGGATCAAGCTTTTGGCGATGCATTAGTCATGGAGCTTCAACATTACTTTGGAAGAAGATCTAACCGTGTTACCACATTATCCACCGAACGAATCAGGGGAGTATTTGATTTCATTCTTTTACTTTTTTCTTTTACATCTTGTTATTTGAACATTGGGGACAATGTTCATCTTAAGTGTAAGGGGGGTAAAAGTACGATTAGAGAATGCTATTACGCTTGATTTTTGTTTGTTTAATAGTAGATGTGTAATAAAACTGAGATAAATACCTGTTAGGGCAATTTTAGTGCCAAATTTAAAATTTTTTACAACACTTAGGAGTGAAACTTTGATCTTAATGAGCGTCTCACGGATAGGAGTTATATGACTAGCACAAAAACCGTACCACTAAAAAATTTTCCACCCCCAAATATGTGAGGTTCGCCCCTAGAATTGGTAGAAAAAGCATTTATGCTATGATGTGTGTACCGGTAGCACTTAGATTCTAGAACTTGCGTTAGGACCATTCCAAGGCCACAAGTGAGACTACATTCGTGTAGTTAGATTTACTACATGATAAGAGGCATTAGGATTAACCCATTGTTTTACACCTGTGTTTTTGTTATAATTACATTGGCTACATTGGTCAAGTAATTCTCCCACACCCTTTGCGTTGTACTCATTTTTAGTACATGATACCCCTAGTACACCCCTCAGAGCCTATCTTTTCGTTTCGACCTTTAAGCATTTTACTTAAAGGAAGAATTTGTTTACACCCCACTTAAATGTACACCCAAATCGCCTTAGCCTACCTTGTATGCACTCATTTTTAGTGCATTATTGTGACAACATTTGTTTAAACCCAAGTTAATTATCTAGTTGATTACATGGTTGCTAAGTCGAGTCATATCCTTGTACATATTGTTTTGGGACGATTGGGACTCATGGGTAAAGTACTAGTGTAATGGAGTAATGGGGAAGAACATCATTTATTACCCCCATATGCGCTAAATATTTTTAAAAAGTACTCCAAGTTTTTCGATTATCTTAATTCGAGTCATTAGAATAGTTAATTGTAAAGTTATGTAAAAGTTCAAGTGTAAGGGGAATGCAATGCCCCTATGATGTATTATTTTGGATGGTAGGGCAAAAGTGTATGCAAAAAAAAAAAAAAAAAAAAAAAAAAAAAAAAAAAAAAAAAAAATCGAAAAATCAAGAAAAATACAAAAAAAAAAAAAAAAAAAAAAAGAGAAAAAGAAAAATAGAAAAAAAAACATACGGACTACCATCCCGTTTCATTTTATGTTTATTTTATGTTTTTGTTATTTTGTTTTTAGCTTAAGATCGAGTCGAGTCTTGGCTTAGCAACATTGTATAGTACATGTAATTGATCAAGATCTTTAACTCGCCACCAGTAAAATATCCTTTATCCAACAAAACCGTGTTTTCCTTTTCCCTACACCTAACGTTATAACCCGTTTAAAAGCCCTCTTTGATAGTTTATCTTAGGTGCTTACGCCTAGTGGAGGAGGTTTTTGATCCTTTCCCAAGCCTATGGTAATCTATTTGCTATGACAGGTAGTGAGAGATATTATCCGTTTTCATTTATGAGATTTATTTTGATGACACTTGAGAGATGTGAGTATCTAAACACTACTTGTGAGGTGCTAGTTTGTAATCTCCGTGCTTATTATGATTAAAGTGGAACGAATATTTGTTGTAATTACTTTTATGTTAGCATTAAATGACCCCTAACTTGTGTTTTGATTAGAATAAAAACGCATTTGCTTGAGGACAAGCAAATCTCAAGTGTAAGGGTATTTGATGAAGCGAAAAGTGTACCGCTTTTAAGGGGTCATTTAAGCCCTAAATCGTATTTATTTGATCAAATATTGCCCTAAATCATTCCTTTTGTCATTTTAGGTACTTTTGGGAAGAAATCTGGAAAAGGAAGCATTTTGGGCGTTTTTGGAGCATAAAAGTGAAGAAAACGGCAAAGTCTCAAAATTGTGCTGAAAAGTACCTTTGACGGCGTCAGGATTTGTTCTTGACGGCGTCATTGCTTGGCAAAAGTGGTGGATATGAAAATTACTCATGATAAGCCAGAGAAATTTGCATGGGAATTCTGACGGCGTCACCCTTTGGAGTGATCAAGGTCGTCACGGTATAAGTTAAAGCGGGACGGCGTCACGCCTAATTCTGACGGCGTCAAGCCTTGATAAGCCAGAACGGATTTTGGAGAGCTAAAGAGGGACGGCGTCAAGAAGGCCATCCGGGAACCCTAAAAGCGGCGAGGTGACGGCGTCACACTCCATAACGTGACGCCGTCAGATCTGAAAGTCTATATATAGTTTTGCAATTTTTTGTCATTAGTGTGAAACTTATTGTGGAACTTTGTGTGTGAAAAACCCTAAGACGATTTTAGCAGCTTTTTCAAGGCTTTTTGCCTTGAGATCTTCCATGTTACATTGAAGATAAGTTATCAATTAATCATTCAATATGTCTATGTGTTGTTTGATTCTATCTTGTTCTTGTCTTTTGTTTAACATGCTAGGCTAGGTTTTCCTTGTGTTTGCTTAGATCTAATGAAACCTAGCTATTGATTATTGGTTATTAGTGTGTTATTAGTTGTATTGGATGATTGTTTATCTATGTTAGGCTTAAGAAAACTGGCTAACTTCTTATTCGGTAACTTGCTTGAACGTCTTAAGAAACATGAACCAATGCGTACTAAAGGTTTTTATGGTTGTATTTAATGCATGAGCGAATTCTAGTGATCCCATGTTAGGAGCTTCCTAGCCGGCTCGACATAGGAGTGAAGTAGGAGTTCATAGAGTTGGGGAAGTACGTACGCCACCCCACGAATGGTATTAAGGAATACACCCGTCATCCACGCAACTAATACACACTAATCAACCGGTAAAAGATAGTTAGGGAGTAAGGAAATCTAAGTAAACACATTTCTCTCCACATAAGTTTTACCACCTTTTCATTTTCTGTTATTTTATTTTATTTGCATTCGTAGTTATTTGGGTTAGTTGATTAGCAACTAATTCCGCCCACTCTTTCAAACCCGAGATTTTACTTGCTTTCATAAAATTATAAAAACATAAAAAGAATCTTCTCTCACCCTTAGACCTATTAGAGTAGTTTTTCATACCTAACGAACACTATTCCCTGTGGAGAACGATCAATCCCCCATACTTACCACTACACTATACTACATCGGTCAGGTACACTTCCTGGTGGGGTTGTAAGCCTCTTGAGATCCCTCGAGAGGTAAAACCTGTTTGTAAGGTTGCAAAACCACGCATCAGCACGATTTTCTCCTACAGTCCTTTCCAAGATTCTTTTAATACCCCGATTTGAAACTTCTACTTGCCCACTTGTTTGTGGGTGATACGCAGTAGAAAGACGGTGAGTTACACCATACTTTTGCATGACTTTATCAAATTTGTCATTGCAAAAATGCGTACCACGATCACTGATTATAGCACGTGGAGTTCCAAAACGGGCAAACAGAGCTTTCAGGAATTTTACAACCACTCGGGCATCATTAGTGGGTAAAGCTTTTGCTTTAACCCATTTTGACAAATAGTCAACAGCCACGAGAATGTATTTATTTCCTCGAGATGATGGAAATGGCCCCATAAAGTCAATGCCCAAGACATCAAAGATTTCACAAACTTGAATAACATTTTGTGGCATTTCATTCCGTTGTGAAATATTTCCGTGACGCTGACAAGCTCCACAAGTTTTGATGAGATCTTGGGCATCCTTATAGATTGTGGGCCAATAAAACCCGGAATCAAACACCTTTTTGGCGGTGTAGTTTGGACTATGATGGCCCCCAGTGGGTCCAGCATGGCAAGCTTTGAGAATGTCAATAGCTTCCTGTCCGTAAACACACCGTCGGATGACTTGATCCGCACAGATTTTGAACAAGTAGGGGTCGTCCCAGAAGTAATGTTTAACATCCTTGAAGAATTTATTCTTCTGTTGGGTCGACATCCCTTTCACTATGAAGTTACCCGCATGGTAATTTGCGAAGTCAGCAAACCATGGGGTAGTAGAATCTCCTCGAAAAGTAACCGCATTGAGTGTCTCGAGAGGAAATGTTTCATTTATTTCCTTTTTCTCGAAAACATCTTGGTGTGGGTTCTCTAATCGGGATAGATGATCAGCAGCTAGGTTCTCAGCTCCTTTTTTATCACGTATAATGATATCAAATTCTTGCAGGAGGAGAACCCAACGGAGTAATCTCGGCTTTGCATCTTGTTTTGCAAAGAGATATTTGAGAGCCGAGTGATCCGTATACACTACACATTTTGTCAAGATCAAATATGGCCGAAACTTCTCAAAGGCATACACCACAGCCAACAATTCTTTTTCTGTAGTGGTGTAATGAGTTTGAGCTTCAGTCATGGTTTTACTTGCGTAGTGGATAGGCTGAAAGTGTTTGGCTTTTCGTTGCCCCAGGACTGCACCGATAGCAAAATCACTTGCATCGCACATGAGCTCAAAGGGAAAATCCCAGTCGGGGGCAACTAGAATGGGTGCCTCAGTAAGCTTTTTCTTTAATGTTTCAAAAGCTTTGATGCACTCGGGTGAGAAGATAAAAGGAGCATCCTTTTCAAGGAGATGAGTCATAGGTCGGGCGATTTTAGAAAAATCTTGTATGAATCTACGATAGAAACCGGCATGACCCAGAAAACTCCTAATACCTTTGATGGTAGCGGGATGAGGTAATTTAGCAATGACATCAACTTTAGCTCTGTCAACCTCAATCCCATTCTTTGATATCTTATGGCCGAGGACAATGCCCTCTTTGACCATAAAATGACTCTTCTCCCAATTTAGACAAAGATTGGTGTCTTTACACCGTTTCAACATGTTTTCTAAATTGGAGAGACATGCTTGGAACGAATCCCCAATGGCCGAGAAGTCATCCATGAAGACCTCCATTGTTTTCCCGATCATATCGGTAAATATGGCCATCATACACCTCTGGAATGTGCCTGGAGCATTACATAAGCCGAAAGGCATACGTTTATAAGCAAAGGTTCCATAGGGGCACGTGAAGGTAGTCTTTTCTTGATCTTGTGGATCGATGGGGATTTGAAAGTAACCCGAGAAACCATCAAGGAAACAATAGTACTCGTTTCCTGCTAATCTCTCAAGCATCTGATCCATAAAAGATAGAGGAAAATGGTCTTTACGGGTGGCATCATTTAACTTACGATAGTCAATGCAAACACGCCACCCCCGTAACCAATCGAGTTGGAATCAACTCATTTTCATCATTTGTGACAACAGTTATGCCACCCTTTTTTGGAACACAGTGAATGGGACTAACCCAAGGACTATCAGAGATGGGATAAATCAATCCTGCATCAAGAAGTTTGAGAACCTCTTGTTTGATAACATCGTGGATTTTAGGATTCACCCTTCTTTGATGTTGGACTGCTGGTTTAAAGTCATCCTCCATTAGAATTTTGTGAGTACAAAATTCAGGGTCGATACCCTTTATGTCGGAGAGTTTCCAAGCAATGGCTTGCTTGTGTGACTTCAAGACCTTTATTAGAGCAGTCTTTTCCTCATCACTTAAATTTTTAGCAATAATGACGGGTAATTTATCATCACCCTCCAAAAATGCGTACTCAAGATGAGGTGGTAAGTCTTTGCGTTCGACCTTAGGAAATTCATCGTTTTTCTCAACTGATTTGATTTCCTCATTATGAAGTTCAACGGGAGGGAGCGGAGGAGAATTGTCCTGATTCAACAATTTCTCAAGAAGAAGAATATCTCCCTCCAGATCAATCTCAGCGTCATCAATTCCTTCTAGAAATGAATCACACTTGAGAAAAGTCTCGATCTCTTCCAAATTGAAATCACTTCTCTCAAACGGAGTGAGAGAAGGGGAAGAATCGGAAATGATAGGTAGAGAAGATGTGGTGGGATCCCCACTCACAGAATTATGAGAATAACCAAGAAACTCTTGAGAGTACTCCTCTGAAACAATATCAATGACATCGATTCGGTTAACAGATTCAGAATCATAATTTGAGGAGTACCTCGAAGTTTGATCGAGGTTAAAGGTAACAGCTTCATTACCCACACGTAATGTGATTTTATGCTCAAATACATCAATGAGAGCACGGCCCGTTTTTAGGAATCCTCTTCCAAGAATGAGAGGAACCCTAGGGTCAGCATCGAAGTCAACAACCACAAAGTCAGCTGGAAAATAGAACTTCCCTACTTTTACAAATACATCCTCAGCAATGCCGCGTGGATGAGATGTAGTACGATCTGCAAGCTCAAGAGTCATGCAGGTAAGAGTAAGTTCAGGAAGAGAAAGTTTCTTCCATACTGAATAAGGCATCAGGTTGATGCTTGCACCAAGATCGGCCAAGGCATAGCATTCAACCATTCCTGGAAAGACACAAGGTAGTAGAAATCTTCCAGGATCTCCAAGCTTCTCGGGAAGCTTTTTCAAGATAACTGCTGAGCAGTTCTCATTTAATGGAGTCTTTGCCATTTCAAACAGTTTTTCCTTGTTGCTTAACAAGTGTTTGATTGTGGATGCAAACTTGGGCATCAGAATGATAGCATCCGCAAAGCTTATGTCAAAATGTAATTCCTGAAAAATTTGGAAAAATTTATCCATTTGTTGACTAGCTTTTTCGCGGAGCTTTTGCTCATTTAAACGTGATGGGTAAGGAAGAGAAGGTTTGGATTTAGGGTTTTCAACAGGGATTTCATGCGATTCAAAGACAACTCCTGGTTTGGGTTTCGGGACAACTTGAGGTTGGACGTTGTCGGTACCTCCGTTATCAGTAGGAAGTACTGTGTCCTTGGTCACCTCAGGTTCACTATCCACTACCTTGGGAGGAGAAGAAGAAGAGGTAGTAGAAATAGTGGGTCCATCATAAGCTTTACCACTGCGTGTGGTGACAGCTTTGAGTTCACCCTTTGGGTTTGGAATGGTATTACCAGGGAGACCTCCCGAGGAAGAATGTAGATTGAGATGGTTCATGAGACTGGCAAACATATTCTTAACTTCGCTTTGAGAATGATCCATTTTGTTTGAAAGATCATTCTTTAGCTCAGTTCCTTGCTTGTGTATCGAAGATTGAAATTCATTCTTCAAATTAGAGATTTGATTTTGCATTGATTTCATGTTGGTCTCATTAACCTTGATGTAGTTATCAAGTTCATTTGGGAGAGGTCTTTGGTAATTAGGAGCTGAATACCCTTGATTACCCCTTTGGGGTGGGTATTGATTGTTCGGGGCATGAAATTGATTTTGCATGTTTTGCCCTTTTTGTTGATTAGGATTAACCCTATTTGGATTGTTGGGTGGAGGAAATCCGGGTGGTCCATGTTGATTGCTAGCACGGTAGTTTGGTTCCACTTGAGGACGGTATTGATTACCTCCTTGATTGGAAGTTCCGGCTATAGCATTGACTTCAAATGCATTGCCATCGGTGGCAGTATAATTGTAGTAAGCGTGAGGACCACCACAAGTAACACAAACTTCTACCTTTTTGATTTCAGCAGTGTGAGAAGTTTGCGGAGCGGACTCTTTCTTTTGTGAGGAGAAAACCAAAGATTGAATAACCTTCGTGAGTTCAGCAAGCTGAGTATCAGTACTAGACTGACTCACGGGAGATGAAGTAGAAGGACCAGCATTAGCCTGAGAATTATATGGTCTGGCTCGTGCAGTGCGGACCTTTGACTTATTTTCAATGAGTGCAATGGCTTCCTTAGTGGATTTGCTCAGAAAATTACCTCCAGCTGAGGCATTGAGAGAATCTTGGTCAGATGGGTTTAAACCAGTGTAGAAAATGTCCATTTGCATCAAATCGGTGAAACCATGATGAGGACATTTGCGAAGTAATCCTTTGAAACGATCCCATGCCTCACCAAATGATTCATCATATTGTTGTGTGAATTTCATGATTTCATTTTTAAGATGCGTGGTTTTAGAAGGAGGAAAGAATTCATTTACAAACTTTTGAACCAACTCTTCCCATGTTGCAATTGATCGAGGGGGTTGTTTATCAAGCCAAATCCGGGCTGCCCCATCGATGGAAAATGGGAAAAGAAGAAGTTTGATTGCCTCTTTAGGGACATTTTTACATTTGATGGTGGATGTGATTTTATTGAACCATCGAATGTGATCTTGAGGATCGTCCCTTTCAAAACCATAGAATTGACGCGATGTTACAAGGTTTATCAACTCGGTTTTAAGCTCAAAATTCTCAGCCACGATGGCGGGAACAATAATGGCATCTCCATAGCCCTCAGTGGGAACTTGAAGAAGCTCATTCATAGGACGGTCTTCTGCCATGATGACAGGGGTTTTAGGATCAGTACGTATCCCGGGTACGTCTGATGGAGCAGAACGTCTACGACGTCTTCGAGGTATGTTTCCAAGCTCACGAAAAGGGCTTGATGACCTTGAAGAACGAGTGCGCATGCACTAAGACGAGTCTAAGAATCCTTTATAGTGGAGGAAACTTTAGAAAAAGGGTAAGAAGATTCTTTTTGGGTTTTATATATATATATATATATATATATATATATATATATATATATATATATTCGTTTTAGAAAAGTGAAGATGAAAACAAATCCAATCAAAACAAGATCGAGACAAAACGACAGCGAACTTAAACCAATAATCACAAGATGAATGGCTTCTTTGAAAAAGGTACACCACTCACAAGGATACAAAGGCAAGTTTTAATCTTTAGTTTGGGAACTTATTATGGTCGTACCCCCAGTTAGGTAGCACTCTGTCTTGGTTCTCGATGGTAAATTTTATTGTTGTTATTTATTAAACAAAGAAAACGGAAATTCTTTGTATTTTTATCTTTTATATATATATAGAAACAAAAGAAAATATTTTTGTGTTTTATATGTTTAAGGAAGATTGAAATACGATATTTTTGGTACTCGATCCGTTAAACGAATTAACTTCACGAGTGTTTTGCTTTATATATGGTGAATATACAAGAGATAGAAGATATACACAGATTGGGTTTCAAAAACACGATACTGCAAAACGTTTAAAACACGCAACACACTTCCCCGGCAGCGGCGCCAAAATTTGATACGTGCCAAACAGTCAACTATTTTCAATCACGGATGTGATCAAATAAAGTCAAACCAATTGAGCACGATCTCCCTGGAGTATAGTGTTTTCCCGGGTCGTTATATCCCAGCGAAGCGTGAAATTGTGTTTAAAGACGAATTGTGATCAAGTGTTATTGAATGGAAAAAGGGGTTTTGAATTATTGGACTAAAGAAATAAAAGGAAATAGCTTTAAACAAGCTATGGAAATAAATACAGGAAACCAAATTACTTAAAAACGTTTAGAAATCTAGAAACGTACGTTTAAATTTAAATAAACGTAAACGTACAAAATAAAAAGTGAAAATGAAGAAATATTAATCCTAAAAATATGAAAATAACTTTTTTATAAACCTAAAGATAAAAGAAAATTATTAGAAAAAGAAAATTATTTATTTAACTATTTAATTAATTATTATTAATTAATAACTATTTAATTATTATTTAAAATGTACTAGATTAAAAGAAAATAGGAAATTATTCTAGAAAATTAAAATTTTAACTTAGATAAATCTAAAATAACCTAAAACTTATTTTAAAACTGAAAATATATTTTTTACACTTTTTATCTAATTATTATTAATTAATTACTAATTAATAATTATTTAAACTAATTTAAATTATAATAAATACTAAATGAACAAAGAAAAATCTGAAATTTTTTCTATAAATACTCTAAGGTGACAGAAAGATAAAAAAAATATATAATTGAAAAGTGCTTTTTGAAAAAGCTGAAAATAAGCCAAATGGCTTAAATAGAAGCTATCACTTATTTTTATGTTGGCTTTTCTTGATTTTTAAGTTACAAATCTATTTTACTACTGATAATATGAAACTTTAATGAAAACAAAAACTAAGGAACTCACAAATAAGCTGAGAACAAGCTTAAGAGCTTAATAGTTAAGCTTATGAGCCTAATTTTGAGAGTAAAACTCACACAAGCTTGAAATAAGCTTCACAGGTGGAACAAAAGGTGAAATAAGGTGAAAATAAGGTTAAGTAACTGGAAATGAGTAACAAGTAACAAAGGAATCCACTGATAAGCTTCAAATAAGCAAATAAGCAATTCTATACTGAGTACCAAACAGGCCTGCAGTCAAGTATACAAGCAAATTAAGCTTACCAAATAAGCTAAAAAGCTCAAAACAAATACTGAAGAGTCAAGTTGGGCTGGTGGGCTTTCCAAAAAGCCAAAGCTCAACCTGTGGGGTCCACTGGTTATCTTTTGAGGAGCTTATGAAAAAGTCAATTACACTGATCAGTATACACTGATGAAATGGGACAAACTTAAAGCTATAAGCAGGCTTATCAAATAAGCTGCAAAATGCCAAACAAGAATTGGAACCTTGAGTCTGGTGGATAAGCTTTATAAAAATCCAAAGAACACAAGCTTAAGCTTACTGATGAGCTTTTGATGAGCTTGTGAAAGTGACTCACCTATACTGATGAATCAGTATAGGGAGTTGTATTTAGCAAAACACATAAGCATGATAAGCAGTTCAATTAAGCAGCAAATGAACATATGAGCATACAATTACCAAACTAGCCAGAAGTGCTTCTCAAATCAACAATTATCACAAGCTAATGCTAACAATCTAAGATTATGCAAGCTATTGAAAAAGACTAACAGATCTGTGCACAGGGGAGATTTGACTTGATAAGTAAAACTAAATAATTGACTTTGATGAACTTTGGATCAAACCTACTCACTAATTATGTTATATTAAGCTATTAAAAGATGAAATTAAGCTATATTACCAAGTTATGAACAACTGTGATGCAAATTGCACTCCAAAATCCTAACAGTGAACCAGTTGATTGAGATCAAAGATGATTTTGACTTTTTATCAAATAAGGTCTGGTTTTTATGGTAAAACTGAGTTATATAGACTTAATATGACATGTAATAACAACAATCAACAACAAGCATGCACTGGACTGCTACTTTATCAGCAAATCCAAACACCCTTGATATAACAGTTAAACAAGATTTTCAAAGCAATTAGTGGATTTAGACCATAACACTGATTTCAACCTTTATATTATCATGTAACAAGACCACATGAGCATAAATCAACAATGATACAAGCATGAAACTTAAGAACAACAATTATGCTAATTTGACTGTGAAACTAAGATTTTAAACAACTACGAATTTTAAAGAACAAGTAAACTATTTTAATGGATGATTCTACCTAACTACAACACAGAAACATAAGAACACAAAGATTTAAGCTATAAGCTACTTATATAGTGAAATGCAAAAAATGCTTAAAAAGCTTACAAATGGCAATTCAACTGAGAACACAGAACAAGGACCAAGGACCAATTGTAATAGCTTTCCACTCAGCTTCTGAACCAAAGGCCATCCAATATTCACCCTGCTCCAGCTTTCTTGATCATCTTCAGTGAATTTTTGATTTTTTATCTAACTTATGTGATTTTTTTGGTATTTTTGGATTTTAACTCTGCACTGATTTTAAAGGTATCTAATAGCTTTTAGAAGCTATCTAGGAGCTTATATGATCTTAACAAGTCCTTAACATCCACTATAACAACATATAAATAAACTTGAGAATTTGAACTTAAAAATGGCATAAACTGAATCCGTACTTGAAACTTGAAATTGATTACTGAAAAAGGTTTACAATACACTGAAATAACTTAATTCAAGACTTGAAAGCTTAAACATACACTTTAAATTAAAACATAACTTAAGTCGACATTAATAAAATAAAATTACACTAGATACTCTATTACATTGCTTCTTTCTTCAATTATATAGATCTCTGAGACTCCCCACTTGCTTCTGAGACTTTCCCACTTCCGTTTAGCCCTTGGATCCTTCAAATTCATCCTAGCCATACAAATGGCATTTTGGCGCCAAAATTGTACATATGCAGGAATGGGTAGTTTTGAGGCAATTAAAGAATTTTGTTGGATGTGGAGGTGGAAGGGGACAATTTGGGAAGTAGATATGGAGCTAGGGGTGAGTTGGCAGCAAAACCAGGAAAAGTGAGTACTTCTCAGTGGAAGAGTGGGAGGGAAGCATTTAATGCATATTGGGTTTATATGGAGGTGGAAGGATGAGGTGGTGGTGTAGATGAGCTGGGGGGATAAGGTGGAAGGCCAGGTAAGGGTGGTATTGGAGGTGGTTTGTAGCAGTAATGGTGGGAGGGAAATAGGGAAGATGGGTTTGACTGGGTTTGACCCGGTTTTTATTTATTTAAGTTGGTGGGTCGGGTTTGGGCTTTGGGTTTTGTTTAGGATGGGCTGGGTTTGTTTTAAAATAGGGTCCGGTTGGTTTGTAGTTTAATCACAAGGACCATTTTTGTATTTTCTGAAAATTGGAGGACCAAAGTTGTACATCTTCCAAAATAAACCAAGGGTGATTCCTGCCATATTCCAATAATCCAGGGACCATACATGAAATTTCCAATAATAAGATTTTCCCAGGGACCATTTTTGCATATTCTGAAAGTGCAGGGACCAAACTTGTAAATTATTGAAACTTTTCACCAAAGGACTAAATATGACAACCTATGATTTCAAAAGGACCTTTGGTGACTTTTCTTACAAAACAAATGCCTAGGGACTAAATTTGACAAGTTTTGAAAGTTGAGGGACTGAAACTGCCAATTATGCAAACTTTGTTCGTTTTTCAATTGTTTTCAAACATTTTGCATTTGAAACATATAAAACACAATCCCTGGGATATTTTCAGTATTTTGATGCATTTCTGAGTGTTTTTGGATGTTTTGGCAGTTCAGATATGACAAAAATGATGAGTATTTAGACACTCATCAATCCCCCACACTAAACTATTGCTAGTCCCTTGCAATCTTTTTGAAAATTTAATGGATTTTACTCTTTACCAGATAGCCATTACTTCTGGAGTAGCCACTGTTTTAGTATGTGATACTTTGGTACAATGATAACCAAATGATTTTGAGCAAATCATCAGCTGTCAACGGGTTTGATTTGTCTTTACCAGAAGCCGTTTGCTTCTGGACTAGCCAACTCTTAGATAAAATACAGTTATTATCTTGGTGAGCTGATTACCAATTATGGTTTTCTACTGCCTTTACCACAAGCCATAACCTTGCGGGCTAGCCAACTCTTCACTTATAAAGATATGGTGAGTCGAAAACCATATAATTTTTGGCAAATTGCAAGCCATAAACGGATTTGATATATCTTTACCAAGAGCTGTTTGCTCCTGGATTAGCCAATCCTTATGTGGGTTAGACATGGCGGACTGATAACCATTTATTACGTTCTAAGTGAGAAAAAAAAATTTAAAATTTTGGCCAAAATGGGGGAATAGGGCACTAGAAGGTACAATGTGATAAAATTCACCAGAATTCCCCCCCCCCCACACTTAGAACTGAATATTGCCCTCAATATTCAAAGTACCTGTTGTTAAACCAACACTTAGAACGTGAAAGGGAAATACTGAATAGCCATTATTTTATATATACACACACACATTTTTTTTTTATTATTTTTTTTTGACTGTACATATATACAACATGTGGGGCATCTCCCCCACACTTGGGTGTTAGAAAAGAGAAAGAAGTCAGAGACATGGGTGAAAACCCATGTTGTGGGCTAATGTTTTTGTTCACCGAGTCACTAGCTTGACTCGAACCCGCTTTCATTGGTTCATGGGGAAAGTTTGGAGATCCGGGATAACCATTGGTGGTATATCCTCTCCAAAGTAGTGTTTCAAACGATGACCATTCACTTTGAAATTTGGACCGTCATTTTGAGATAACTCAACGGTACCATATGGATAAACCTTTGTAATAGTGAATGGGCCAGACCAACGGGATTTGAGTTTTCCCGAGAAAATCTTTAATCTTGAATTGAAAAGAAGGACTCGATCACCAACGTTGAAAACGCGGTTCTTGATTTTAGAGTCATGAATCTTCTTTGTCTTTTCTTTATAGATCAAAGAGTTCTCGTATGCTTGATCACGCAGTTCATTTAATTAATTCATTTGAACTTTACGGTGATCACCCGCAGTTTGGAGGTCAAAGTTAGCATGTTTCAAGGCCCAGTAGGCTTTGTGCTCAAGTTCTATCGGAAGATGACATGCCTTTCCGTACACAAGCTTGTAAGGTGTACACCCGATGGGTGTTTTGTAAGCTGTACGGAAGGCCCATAGTGCATCATCCAATTTATCCGACCAGGATGCACGATTTTCTCCTAAAGTCCTTTCCAAGATTCTTTTAATACCCCGATTTGAAACTTCTACTTGCCCACTTGTTTGTGGGTGATACGCAGTAGAAAGACGGTGAGTTACACCATACTTTTGCATGACTTTATCAAATTTGTCATTGCAAAAATGCGTACCACGATCACTGATTATAGCACGTGGAGTTCCAAAACAGGCAAACAGAGCTTTCAGGAATTTTACAACCACTCGGGCATCATTAGTGGGTAAAGCTTTTGCTTTAACCCATTTTGACAAATAGTCAACAGCCACGAGAATGTATTTATTTCCTCGAGATGATGGAAATGGCCCCATAAAGTCAATGCCCCAGACATCAAAGATTTCACAAACTTGAATAGCATTTTGTGGCATTTCATTCCGTTGTGAAATATTTCCGTGACGCTGACAAGCTTCACAAGTTTTGATGAGATCTTGGGCATCCTTATAGATTGTGGGCCAATAAAACCCGGAATCAAACACCTTTTTGGCGGTGTAGTTTGGACTATGATGGCCCCCAGTGGGTCCAGCATGGCAAGCTTTGAGAATGTCAATAGCTTCCTGTCCGTAAACACACCGTCGGATGACTTGATCCGCACAGATTTTGAACAAGTAGGGGTCGTCCCAGAAGTAATGTTTAACATCCTTGAAGAATTTATTCTTCTGTTGGGTCGACATCCCTTTCACTATGAAGTTACCCGCATGGTAATTTGCGAAGTCAGCAAACCATGGGGTAGTAGAATCTCCTCGAAAAGTAACCGCATTGAGTGTCTCGAGAGGAAATGTTTCATTTATTTCCTTTTTCTCGAAAACATCTTGGTGTGGGTTCTCTAATCGGGATAGATGATCAGCAGCTAGGTTCTCAGCTCCTTTTTTTATCACGTATAATGATATCAAATTCTTGCAGGAGGAGAACCCAACGGAGTAATCTCGGCTTTGCATCTTGTTTTGCAAAGAGATATTTGAGAGCCGAGTGATCCGTATACACTACACATTTTGTCAAGATCAAATATGGCCGAAACTTCTCAAAGGCATACACCACAGCCAACAATTCTTTTTATGTAGTGGTGTAATGAGTTTGAGCTTCAGTCATGGTTTTACTTGCGTAGTGGATAGGCTGAAAGTGTTTGGCTTTTCGTTGCCCCAGGACTGCACCGATAGCAAAATCACTTGCATCGCACATGAGCTCAAAGGGAAAATCCCAGTCGGGGGCAACTAGAATGGGTGCCTCAGTAAGCTTTTTCTTTAATGTTTCTAAAGCTTTGATGCACTCTGGTGAGAAGATAAAAGGAGCATCCTTTTCAAGGAGATGAGTCATAGGTCGGGCGATTTTAGAAAAATCTTGTATGAATCTACGATAGAAACCGGCATGACCCAGAAAACTCCTAATACCTTTGATGGTAGCGGGATGAGGTAATTTAGCAATGACATCAACTTTAGCTCTGTCAACCTCAATCCCATTCTTTGATATCTTATGGCCGAGGACAATGCCCTCTTTGACCATAAAATGACTCTTCTCCCAATTTAGACAAAGATTGGTGTCTTTACACCGTTTCAACATGTTTTCTAAATTGGAGAGACATGCTTGGAACGAATCCCCAATGACCGAGAAGTCATCCATGAAGACCTCCATTTTTTTCCCGATCATATCGGTAAATATGGCCATCATACACCTCTGGAATGTGCCTGGAGCATTACATAAGCCGAAAGGCATACGTTTATAAGCAAAGGTTCCATAGGGGCACGTGAAGGTAGTCTTTTCTTGATCTTGTGGATCGATGGGGATTTGAAAGTAACCCGAGAAACCATCAAGGAAACAATAGTACTCGTTTCCTGCTAATCTCTCAAGCATCTGATCCATAAAAGGTAGAGGAAAATGGTCTTTACGGGTGGCATCATTTAACTTACGATAGTCAATGCAAACACGCCACCCCGTAACCAATCGAGTTGGAATCAACTCATTTTCATCATTTGTGACAACAGTTATGCCACCCTTTTTTGGAACACAGTGAATGGGACTAACCCAAGGACTATCAGAGATGGGATAAATCAATCCTGCATCAAGAAGTTTGAGAACCTCTTGTTTGATAACATCGTGGATTTTAGGATTCACCCTTCTTTGATGTTGGACTGCTGGTTTAAAGTCATCCTCCATTAGAATTTTGTGAGTACAAAATTCAGGGTCGATACCCTTTATGTCGGAGAGTTTCCAAGCAATGGCTTGCTTGTGTGACTTCAAGACCTTTATTAGAGCAGTCTTTTCCTCATCACTTAAATTTTTAGCAATAATGACGGGTAATTTATCATCACCCTCCAAAAATGCGTACTCAAGATGAGGTGGTAAGTCTTTGCGTTCGACCTTAGGAAATTCATCGTTTTTCTCAACTGATTTGATTTCCTCATTATGAAGTTAAACGGGAGGGAGCGGAGGAGAATTGTCCTGATTCAACAATTTCTCAAGAAGAAGAATATCTCCCTCCAGATCAATCTCAGCGTCATCAATTCCTTCTAGAAATGAATCACACTTGAGAAAAGTCTCGATCTCTTCCAAATTGAAATCACTTCTCTCAAACGGAGTGAGAGAAGGGGAATAATCGGAAATGATAGGTAGAGAAGATGTGGTGGGATCCCCACTCACAGAATTATGAGAATAACCAAGAAACTCTTGAGAGTACTCCTCTGAAACAATATCAATGACATCGATTCGGTTAACAGATTCAGAATCATAATTTGAGGAGTACCTCGAAGTTTGATCGAGGTTAAAGGTAACAGCTTCATTACCCACACATAATGTGATTTTATGCTCAAATACATCAATGAGAGCACGACCCGTTTTTAGGAATCCTCTTCCAAGAATGAGAGGAACCCTAGGGTCAGCATCGAAGTCAACAACCACAAAGTCAGCTGGAAAATGGAACTTCCCTACTTTTACAAATACATCCTCAGCAATGCCGCGTGGATGAGATGTAGTACGATCTGCAAGCTCAAGAGTCATGCAGGTAGGAGTAAGTTCAGGAAGAGAAAGTTTCTTCCATACTGAATAAGGCATCAGGTTGATGCTTGCACCAAGATCGGCCAAGGCATAGCATTCAACCATTCCTGGAAAGACACAAGGTAGTAGAAATCTTCCAGGATCTCCAAGCTTCTCGGGAAGCTTTTTCAAGATAACTGCTGAGCAGTTCTCATTTAATGGAGTCTTTGCCATTTCAAACAGTTTTTCCTTGTTGCTTAACAAGTGTTTGATTGTGGATGCAAACTTGGGCATCAGAATGATAGCATCCGCAAAGCTTATGTCAAAATGTAATTCCTGAAAAATTTGGAAAAATTTATCCATTTGTTGACTAGCTTTTTCGCGGAGCTTTTGCTCATTTAAACGTGATGGGTAAGGAAGAGAAGGTTTGGATTTAGGGTTTTCAACAGGGATTTCATGCGATTCAAAGACAACTCCTGGTTTGGGTTTCGAGACAACTTGAGGTTGGACGTTGTCGGTACCTCCGTTATCAGTAGGAAGTACTGTGTCCTTGGTCACCTCAGGTTCACTATCCACTACCTTGGGAGGAGAAGAAGAAGAGGTAGTAGAAATAGTGGGTCCATCATAAGCTTTACCACTGCGTGTGGTGACAGCTTTGAGTTCACCCTTTGGGTTTGGAATGGTATTACCAGGGAGACCTCCCGAGGAAGAATGTAGATTGAGATGGTTCATGAGACTGGCAAACATATTCTTAACTTCACTTTGAGAATGATCCATTTTGTTTGAAAGATCATTCTTTAGCTCAGTTCCTTGCTTGTGTATCGAAGATTGAAATTCATTCTTCAAATTAGAGATTTGATTTTGCATTGATTTCATGTTGGTCTCATTAACCTTGATGTAGTTATCAAGTTCATTTGGGAGAGGTCTTTGGTAATTAGGAGCTGAATACCCTTGATTACCCCTTTGGGGTGGGTATTGATTGTTCGGGGCATGAAATTGATTTTGCATGTTTTGCCCTTTTTGTTGATTAGGATTAACCCTATTTGGATTGTTGGGTGGAGGAAATCCGGGTGGTCCATGTTGATTGCTAGCACGGTAGTTTGGTTCCACTTGAGGACGGTATTGATTACCTCCTTGATTGGAAGTTTCGGCTATAGCATTGACTTCAAATGCATTGCCATCGGTGGCAGTATAATTGTAGTAAGCGTGAGGACCACCACAAGTAACACAAACTTCTACCTTTTTGATTTCAGCAGTGTGAGAAGTTTGCGGAGCGGACTCTTTCTTTTGTGAGGAGAAAACCAAAGATTGAATAACCTTCGTGAGTTCAGCAAGCTGAGTATCAGTACTAGACTGACTCACGGGAGATGAAGTAGAAGGACCAGCATTAGCCTGAGAATTATATGGTCTGGCTCGTGCAGTGCGGACCTTTGACTTATTTTCAATGAGTGCAATGGCTTCCTTAGTGGATTTGCTCAGAAAATTACCTCCAGCTGAGGCATTGAGAGAATCTTGGTCAGATGGGTTTAAACCAGTGTAGAAAATGTCCATTTGCATCAAATCGGTGAAACCATGATGAGGACATTTGCGAAGTAATCCTTTGAAACGATCCCATGCCTCACCAAATGATTCATCATATTGTTGTGTGAATTTCATGATTTCATTTTTAAGATGCGTGGTTTTAGAAGGAGGAAAGAATTCATTTACAAACTTTTGAACCAACTCTTCCCATGTTGCAATTGATCGAGGGGGTTGTTTATCAAGCCAAATCCGGGCTGCCCTATCGATGGAAAATGGGAAAAGAAGAAGTTTGATTGCCTCTTTAGGGACATTTTTACATTTGATGGTGGATGTGATTTTATTGAACCATCGAATGTGATCTTGAGGATCGTCCCTTTCAAAACCATAGAATTGATGCGATGTTACAAGGTTTATCAACCTGGTTTTAAGCTCAAAATTCTCAGCCACGATGGGGGGAACAATAATGGCATCTCCATAGCCCTCAGTGGGAGCTTGAAGAAGCTCATTCATAGGACGGTCTTCTGCCATGATGACAAGGGTTTTAGGATCAGTACGTATCTCGGGTACGTCTGATGGAGCAGAACGTCTACGACGTCTTCGAGGTATGTTTCCAAGCTCACGAAAAGGGCTTGATGACCTCGAAGAACGAGTGCGCATGCACTAAGACGAGTCTAAGAATCCTTTATAGTGGAGGAAACTTTAGAAAAGGGTAAGAAGATTCTTTTTGGGTTTTATATATATATATATATATATATATATATATATATATATATATTCGTTTTAGAAAAGTGAAGATGAAAACAAATCCAATCAAAACAAGATCGAGACAAAACGACAGCGAACTTAAACCAATAATCACAAGATGAATGGCTTCTTTGAAAAAGGTACACCACTCACAAGGATACAAAGGCAAGTTTTAATCTTTAGTTTGAGAACTTATTATGGTCGTACCCCCAGTTAGGTAGTACTCTGTCTTAGTTCTCGATGGTAAATTTTATTGTTGTTATTTATTAAACAAAGAAAACGGAAATTCTTTGTATTTTTATCTTTTATATATATAGAAACAAAAGAAAATATTTTTGTGTTTTATATGTTTATGGAAGATTGAAATACGATATTTTTGGTACTCGATCCGTTAAATGAATTAACTTCACGAGTGTTTTGCTTTATATATGGTGAATATACAAGAGATAGAAGATATACACAGATTGGGTTTCAAAAACACGATACTGCAAAACGTTTAAAACACGCAACACACTTCCCCGGCAGCGGCGCCAAAATTTGATACGTGCCAAACAGTCAACTATTTTCAATCACGGATGTGATCAAATAAAGTCAAACCAATTGAGCACGATCTCCCTGGAGTATAGTGTTTTCCCGGGTCGTTATATCCCAGCGAAGCGTGAAATTGTGTTTAAAGACGAATTGTGATCAAGTGTTATTGAATGGAAAAAGGGGTTTTGAATTATTGGACTAAAGAAATAAAAGGAAATAGCTTTAAATAAGCTATGGAAATAAATACAGGAAACCAAATTACTTAAAAACGTTTAGAAATCTAGAAACGTACGTTTAAATTTAAATAAACGTAAACTTACAAAATAAAAAGTGAAAATGAAGAAATATTAATCCTAAAAATATGAAAATAACTTTTTTATAAACCTAAAGATAAAAGAAAATTATTAGAAAAAGAAAATTATTTATTTAACTATTTAATTAATTATTATTAATTAATAACTATTTAATTATTATTTAAAATGTACTAGATTAAAAGAAAATAGGAAATTATTCTAGAAAATTAAAATTTTAACTTAGATAAATCTAAAATAACCTAAAACTTATTTTAAAACTGAAAATATATTTTTTACACTTTTTATCTAATTATTATTAATTAATTACTAATTAATAATTATTTAAACTAATTTAAATTATAATAAATACTAAATGAACAAAGAAAAATCTGAAAATTTTTCTATAAATACTCTAAGGTGACAGAAAGATAAGAAAAATATAAAATTGAAAAGTGCTTTTTGAAAAAGCTGAAAATAAGCCAAATGGCTTAAATAGAAGCTATCACTTATTTTTATGTTGACTTTTCTTGATTTTTAAGTTACAAATCTATTTTACTACTGATAATATGAAACTTTAATGAAAACAAAAACTAAGGAACTCACAAATAAGCTGAGAACAAGCTTAAGAGCTTAACAGTTAAGCTTATGAGCCTAATTTTGAGAGTAAAGCTCACACAAGCTTGAAATAAGCTTCACAGGTGGAACAAAAGGTGAAATAAGGTGAAAATAAGGTTAAGTAACTGGAAATGAGTAACAAGTAACAAAGGAATCCACTGATAAGCTTCAAATAAGCAAATAAGCAATTCCAAACTATACTGAGTACCAAACAGGCCTGCAGTCAAGTATACAAGCAAATTAAGCTTACCAAATAAGCTAAAAAGCTCAAAACAAATACTGAAGAGTCAAGTTGGGCTGGTGGGCTTTCCAAAAAGCCAAAGCTCAACCTGTGGGGTCCACTGGTTAGCTTTTGAGGAGCTTATGAAAAAGGTCAATTACACTGATCAGTATACACTGATGAAATGGGACAAACTTAAAGCTATAAGCAGGCTTATCAAATAAGCTGCAAAATGCCAAACAAGAATTGGAACCTTGAGTCTGGTGGATAAGCTTTATAAAAATCCAAAGAACACAAGCTTAAGCTTACTGATGAGCTTTTGATGAGCTTGTGAAAGTGACTCACCTATACTGATGAATCAGTATAGGGAGTTGTATTTAGCAAAACACATAAGCATGATAAGCAGTTCAATTAAGCAGCAAATGAACATATGAGCATACAATTACCAAACTAGCCAGAAGTGCTTCTCAAATCAACAATTATCACAAGCTAATGCTAACAATCTAAGATTATGCAAGCTATTGAAAAAGACTAACAGATCTGTGCACAGGGGAGATTTGACTTGATAAGTAAAACTAAATAATTGACTTTGATGAACTTTGGATCAAACCTACTCACTAATTATGTTATATTAAGCTATTAAAAGATGAAATTAAGCTATATTACCAAGTTATGAACAACTGTGATGCAAATTGCACTCCAAAATCCTAACAGTGAACCAGTTGATTGAGATCAAAGATGATTTTGACTTTTTATCAAATAAGGTCTGGTTTTTATGGTAAAACTGAGTTATATAGACTTAATATGACATGTAATAACAACAATCAACAACAAGCATGCACTGGACTGCTACTTTATCAGCAAATCCAAACACCCTTGATATAACAGTTAAACAAGATTTTCAAAGCAACTAGTGGATTTAGACCATAACACTGATTTCAACCTTTATATTATCATGTAACAAGACCACATGAGCATAAATCAACAATGATACAAGCATGAAACTTAAGAACAACAATTATGCTAATTTGACTGTGAAACTAAGATTTTAAACAACTACAAATTTTAAAGAACAAGTAAACTATTTTAATGGATGATTCTACCTAACTACAACACAGAAACATAAGAACACAAAGATTTAAGCTATAAGCTACTTATATAGTGAAATGCAAAAAATGCTTAAAAAGCTTACAAATGGCAATTCAACTGAGAACACAGAACAAGGACCAAGGACCAATTGTAATAGCTTTCCACTCAGCTTCTGAACCAAAGGCCATCCAATATTCACCCTGCTCCAGCTTTCTTGATCATCTTCAGTGAATTTTTGATTTTTTATCTAACTTATGTGATTTTTTTGGTATTTTTGGATTTTAACTCTACACTGATTTTAAAGGTATCGAATCGCTTTTAGAAGCTATCTAGGAGCTTATATGATCTTAACAAGTCCTTAACATCCACTATAACAACATATAAATAAACTTGAGAATTTGAACTTAAAAATGGCATAAACTGAATCCGTACTTGAAACTTGAAATTGATTACTGAAAAAGGTTTACAATACACTGAAATAACTTAATTCAAGACTTGAAAGCTTAAACATACACTTTAAATTAAAACATAACTTAAGTCGACATTAATAAAATAAAATTACACTAGATACTCTATTACATTGCTTCTTTCTTCAATTATATAGATCTCTGAGACTCCCCACTTGCTTCTGAGACTTTCCCACTTCCTTTTAGCCCTTGGATCCTTCAAATTCATCCTAGCCATACAAATGGCATTTTGGCGCCAAAATTGTACATATGCAGGAATGGGTAGTTTTGAGGCAATTAAAGAATTTTGTTGGATGTGGAGGTGGAAGGGGACAATTTGGGAAGTAGATATGGAGCTAGGGGTGAGTTGGCAGCAAAACCAGGAAAAGTGAGTACTTCTCAGTGGAAGAGTGGGAGGGAAGCATTTAATGCATATTGGGTTTATATGGAGGTGGAAGGATGAGGTGGTGGTGTAGATGAGCTGGGGGGATAAGGTGGAAGGCCAGGTAAGGGTGGTATTGGAGGTGGTTTGTAGCAGTAATGGTGGGAGGGAAATAGGGAAGATGGGTTTGACTGGGTTTGACCCGGTTTTTATTTATTTAAGTTGGTGGGTCGGGTTTGGGCTTTGGGTTTTGTTTAGGATGGGCTGGGTTTGTTTTAAAATAGGGTCCGGTTGGTTTGTAGTTTAATCACAAGGACCATTTTTGTATTTTCTGAAAATTGGAGGACCAAAGTTGTACATCTTCCAAAATAAACCAAGGGTGATTCCTGCCATATTCCAATAATCCAGGGACCATACATGAAATTTCCAATAATAAGATTTTCCCAGGGACCATTTTTGCATATTCTGAAAGTGCAGGGACCAAACTTGTAAATTATTGAAACTTTTCACCAAAGGACTAAATATGACAACCTATGATTTCAAAAGGACCTTTGGTGACTTTTCTTACAAAACAAATGCCTAGGGACTAAATTTGACAAGTTTTGAAAGTTGAGGGACTGAAACTGCCAATTATGCAAACTTTGTTCGTTTTTCAATTGTTTTCAAACATTTTGCATTTGAAACATATAAAACACAATCCCTGGGATATTTTCAGTATTTTGATGCATTTCTGAGTGTTTTTGGATGTTTTGGCAGTTCAGATATGACAAAAATGATAAATATTTACACACTCATCAATCCCCCACACTAAACTATTGCTAGTCCCAAGCAATCTTTTTGAAAATTTAATGGATTTTACTCTTTACCAGATAGCCATTACTTCTGGAGTATCCACTGTTTTAGTATGTGATACTTTGGTACAATGATAACCAAATGATTTTGAGCAAATCATCAGCTGTCAACGGGTTTGATTTGTCTTTACCAGAAGCCGTTTGCTTCTGGACTAGCCAACTCTTAGATAAAATACAGTTATTATCTTGGTGAGCTGATTACCAATTATGGTTTTCTACTGCCTTTACCACAAGCCATAACCTTGCGGGCTAGCCAACTCTTCACTTATAAAGATATGGTGAGTCGAAAACCATACAATTTTTGGCAAATTGCAAGCCATAAACGGATTTGATATATCTTTACCAAGAGCCGTTTGCTCCTGGATTAGCCAATCCTTATGTGGGTTAGACATGGCGGACTGATAACCATTTATTACGTTCTAAGTGAGAAAAAAAAATTTAAAATTTTGGCCAAAATGGGGGAATAGGGCACTAGAAGGTACAATGTGACAAAATTCGCCAGAATTCCCCCCCACACTTAGAACTGAATATTGCCCTCAATATTCAAAGTACCTGTTGTTAAACCAACACTTAGAACGTGAAAGGGAAATACTGAATAGCCATTATTTTATATATATACACACACACATTTTTTTATTTATTATTTTTTTTATTATTATTTTTTTTTACTGTACATATATACAACATGTGGGGCATCTCCCCCACACTTGGGTGTTAGAAAAGAGAAAGAAGTCAGAGACATGGGTGAAAACCCATGTTGTGGGCTAATGTTTTTGTTCACCGAGTCACTAGCTTGACTCGAACCCGCTTTCATTGGTTCATGGGGAAAGTTTGGAGATCCGGGATAACCATTGGTGGTATATCCTCTCCAAAGTAGTGTTTCAAACGATGACCATTCACTTTGAAATTTGGACCGTCATTTTGAGATAACTCAACGGTACCATATGGATAAACCTTTGTAATAGTGAATGGGCCAGACCAACGGGATTTGAGTTTTCCCGAGAAAATCTTTAATCTTGAATTGAAAAGAAGGACTCGATCACCAACGTTGAAAACGCGGTTCTTGATTTTAGAGTCATGAATCTTCTTTGTCTTTTCTTTATAGATCAAAGAGTTCTCGTATGCTTGATCACGCAGTTCATTTAATTCATTCATTTGAACTTTACGGTGATCACCCGCAGTTTGGAGGTCAAAGTTAGCATGTTTCAAGGCCCAGTAGGCTTTGTGCTCAAGTTCTATCGGAAGATGACATGCCTTTCCGTACACAAGCTTGTAAGGTGTACACCCGATGGGTGTTTTGTAAGCTGTACGGAAGGCCCATAGTGCATCATCCAATTTATCCGACCAGGATGCACGATTTTCTCCTACAGTCCTTTCCAAGATTCTTTTAATACCCCGATTTGAAACTTCTACTTGCCCACTTGTTTGTGGGTGATACGCAGTAGAAAGACGGTGAGTTACACCATACTTTTGCATGACTTTATCAAATTTGTCATTGCAAAAATGCGTACCACGATCACTGATTATAGCATGTGGAGTTCCAAAACGGGCAAACAGAGCTTTCAGGAATTTTACAACCACGGGCATCATTAGTGGGTAAAGCTTTTGCTTTAACCCATTTTGACAAATAGTCAACAGCCACGAGAATGTATTTATTTCCTCGAGATGATGGAAATGGCCCCATAAAGTCAATGCCCCAGACATCAAAGATTTCACAAACTTGAATAGCATTTTGTGGCATTTCATTCCGTTGTGAAATATTTCCGTGACGCTGACAAGCTTCACAAGTTTTGATGAGATCTTGGGCATCCTTATAGATTGTGGGCCAATAAAAAATATGTGTTTCCTCACCTTATCCCTTAGATTCAAAATGTTCTTCCAACCACTACTACAATTCTTTTCACAAGATACCTCCCAAATGCTTCTACCTTTTAATTTCTCAACATTAATCCATTTAACCCACAAATTATCTTTTTTAGCTGCAATGTTCCATAGTTGCTTTATAAGAAGAACTTCATTCCAAATTTGTAGGTTTTTAAGACCCAAACCTCCCTGATCTTTAGGTGTACAAATATTATCCCAAGCCACTTTAGCTTTCCCTTTTGTCAATTCACCTTGGCACCACAGAAAGCCTTTCAATGCTCTATTAATTTCCTTAATCACAGTCTTAGGAATACTGAATACAGAAGCCCAGAACACTTGCATAGATGATAAGATAGAAGCAATTAACTGAAATCTTCCAGCATAAGAAAGAGCTCTATTTCTCCAATCATTCACTCTACTTTTGACCTTTTCAATTAGAGGCTTACAATCAGTTATACTTAGTTGTTTTGTGATGAGAGGAACACCTAAGTACCTAACTGGCAGTTTCCCAATAGTGAATGGAAGAATTTGAGTAATAGCAATCTTTTCAGGTTCAGAAATTCCCCCAAAAAAAATAGTACTTTTCTGCATATTCACTTTCAATCCTGAATATTTACTAAACTCTTCCAAGGACTTCTTTACAACACTCACAGATCTGCAATCCCCATGACTGAACACTATGAGATCATCAGCAAAACCTAAATGAGTTATTCTAAGTTTCTTACACCCCTGATGATATTTGAAATGATCAACATTCTCAATATTCTTTCTCATTATTAGATTCAGAACCTCCATAGCCATTGTGAATAGATAAGGTGAAATGGGGTCCCCTTGTCTTAAACCTCTACCTCCACTGAAATACCCTACTCTCTCCCCATTTACATTAATAGAAACTTGGTAGTTGTAACACATGTCATTATCCAACCAACCAACACTCTCAATCATAACTCACCTTTAAATCAAATATTTTCAAATTCAACCTCTAAACTTATAATAATACTTCATTTTTTAGAAACATAACTGTAGACGTATGGTCTGGACTGACCCACGACAAGTGGGTCAGGCCCGGCAAACAGCGGCCCACTCTACGCCTAACCCTAATCCATGCCCTATAAATACACGGCTGGAATCCCCATCTTCAGATCATCATACAACGATATACACAACAGGTTATCATAACCCTAACTCTTAATGGTTATATCGCACCGATACTAACTTGACCGTCGGAGGTGGATCCCGGGGCTACGGCCTCGGGTCCACTCCTAACGGGTTCTCTTTGTTGAACAGGTCTACTCAGGGCTCGAGAAGACGACTAACGGCCCAGGGAGAGTCGTTGAATCAGTCCGCGCCAGATTATGTATCAACAAGTTGGCGCCATCCGTGGGACCCGACAAGTTTCGTGATCTCACATCACCGGAAAGCAACCATCGAGTTCAAGTCCGGTATTTTGATCTTTTACCTACAGTACATATGTCACATGCATGATGCATGTAGCATTAACTCGTTTACTGTGCGAATAACAAGTTCCAACAGATAGGTACAATCTTCTATTTACTATATGTGTTTGTTAGTGGGCAATTAAAAGATATCCCATAGTATGCGTAGTTCACTGTTTGCAGATTTGATTGGTCAGCAAATTTTGTCATGCGCCATTATTAGTAGAAGTTAATTATCATATAAATCGACAAGTTGTTTTCTGCTACTAAATCGATTTGTTGTCTTCTGCTACGATAACGATTAATTATAAATCAATATTTTTTGTGCATATCATTAAAAACATAATACATTACATACTTAATAAAAAAAAAATTACAACGAAATTATAAAAAAAAAAAAAAAAAAAAAAAAAAAAAAAAAAAAAAAAAAAACCGCTTGATTCAACGGCTATAAAAAAAATTACAATGAAATTAAAAAAATATAGGAGAGCGAAAATGGTTTTGAATTTTTTTTATTTTTTATTTATTTTTACAAATAACCATTTGATTCAACGGCTATAAAACGCAAGGGCCAAAATGTAATTTTTTTTTTGAAATTAACGACTACTTTAGGCCGTTTTAGGGGCCAAAGTGTTTTTTTTTTTTTTTTTTTTTTTTTAACAAAACGCACCCTTAACGCAGTGTTAAGGGTTTAACTCAGCCCCTTAACGCTGCGTTAACGCAACTCCCTCTCAACCCTTAACGTGGCTTTAACGCAGCATTTTGGACCCTTAACGCAGGTTCTGCGTTACCGTTGGAAGTGGCCTAAGAGGTGGAATATAATAACCCGGTTGAAGCAGTACCACCTTAATAGATTCTTGCACCCTTTTTTTTTTTTTTTTTTTAATCATTTTGTCGTTATTATAAAACTACAAAATTGAAAGTATGAAACAAAAAATATAAAATTTGATAAGTAAAAAAAAAATTAAAAAACACAAAATACGAAACAAGAAAACGCTAATAAACCGGTCAAGAGAGTGAGTAAAAGTGAGGTGAGGGTGCCACAATCATTAGGGGTACCAATAACATCTCTAATTTGAAATCGACTTTTGTAAATAAAATATGATTCAACTACCAAACAATGATAACGAGTTTTTATTGAGATATAAAAATTTAGTGGTCTCAATTTTATTGAGACATATGTGTTCTTATGTGTTCATGTTTATGGTGTGTGTATTTTATATCTTTTGGTCAAGTTTGTGTCGTGCTTCTCTACTTGTCGAACATACTTGTAGTGGACACTTTTCAACCTTTTAGCTCACAGTTAATTTGAGATATCGGAAGGACGTCCTTGAGTTTACTTTAATAATACACTTAAAATATGAGAGAGTGAGTTTGATCTATCATCATGTCCATTTTTGGCTCGACTCATGTGTAACTACTATCTTATAAAAAAAATGCGTCACGACACCAACGGTAACAAACAATAAGGTATACCAATGCAGGGAAGAGATCTAGCGATAAGAAAATTTGAAATGAGAAGAATGAGAAAAGTTTTAGCCACGCATTTCAAATGATGAAGATAAATTTAAAAGAAGATGCATCTATGTTTGTAAGTGCATCTGAAATGTACAGTTGTGGTTTCTTCTCACCCTTCTCATTTTAATTTTATTTCTTCAATGCAAACGAAAGATCACTTGGTCACAAAAGAAAAGGAAAATTTTCAAATTAGTGTATACCAATTATTGAAAAATTCAAAAATTACACGGTTTATCTTTGACCCATCTTTTTTTTTTTGAACAACTTTGACCCATCGAAAATAGAGGAATTAAAGAATGTTTCTCCAAAAGTAAAGGTCGTCCCAAGCTCTTAGGGCACTCCCAACCCTAACACATGGTTAAACTTTAACACACTGCCACGTCAGCTTTAACACACTCACCTTTAACTTAACTTTAACACTCCCAACCATAATTCACCTATAACACCAATTTACAAATTAACCCCTTAACTATTTCCTTCATTCAACAACCTAATATTTCATTAATAAACTTAAAAATTCAATTAAAAAAAAAAAAAAAAAAAAAAAAACTTGCCACTAAAACAACAGGGAGTAAAGTGTAACAACCACACTTTTGCAAGGACTAAACTGCAAAGTATCCTTTATATATCATCTTCCCCTTTGCTTACCTACTCAATCTGTACATCTTCTCCGATCATATCATCTTCTGCGATCATATCAAGCACTAAACAACACACACCCCGCGTCCGATCTTCTTCTCCGATCATATCATCTTCCAAGGGGTTAGAAATGCATTTTTTTTTAATTATAAAGCACCTTAACGTAGCGCTAAGGGATTAACTCACACCCTTAACGCTGCGTTAACGCAACACCCTTTCAAGGGTTAACGCCACTTTAACGCACCCTTTTGGATCTTTAACGCCACTTTAACGCAACCGTTGGGAGTGCTCTTAAAGTGCTACACCATTTGGCGTTGTAGTTTTTACATTTTAGTGATCATGGAATTATTCTTTTGTTTATACTTTAGGTGTCTTTAGGGAGTTTGTCGGGAATTGGTCGAGGTTTTAACCTATTCGTTATTTAGGTTCTCTTTTATTTCGATTTGTTTTAGGTCTTTTTATTGAGGGGTATTTTTTGATTGGTTTTTATTTTATTGGCGCTTTGGTGCTTGATGGTATGTCGGGTCCTCGAGGACTTGATCCACTGACGAACCACAGTAAGATCCACTGACGAACCAAAGTGAGATCCACTAACGAGCCAAACTAACAATACAAAAGGACGATGCTACAGGAAGATACAAAAGGACAATCTAGAAGGACGATACTAATTGACGAACCTTCGGTTCGTCACTACCTAACAAGCCCCACATCATTCCGAAAAGACCGTCCTAGCCACTGGTTGTACAGACAAGCCTATCGAGCACATGCTTAATTATCGGAATAGGTAAGTAGTATTGAGACGCCCAATTTTTTTTTACAAAGACTCCTATACGCCGTATAATAGCTTGTAACCCATTTACTGCACTTTTTGAAAACTGGACTTACCCGTTACGCACATAAACAATAACTCCAAAACATTCTTCATTAACCATAAATATCATGTCTAAATACATGTGACACTTTTAGTACACGCAAAAATGTTGTTTCTATTGTTAGCTTTCTAAGTGAGGACAAATATAGGGATTTGTAGTATATGGACTTCTATTGTCACAATTAGAGGTGGCAAAACGGGCGGGCCGGGCGGGCACGGGCTATGGTTCAAACGGGCTACGGGCTTAACGGGCACGGGCTAAACGGGCGCGGGCCAAACGGGCACATGTTATACAAATCGCTTTAGAAAAGACCCAAAACGACGAAATAAATTCCTCAAACGTAACACCTTATTTATATTTAAAAAATTAAATATATTATATCTATAAGTTTTTCTTTAAAAACAATTGTAATGTTCTTCAATTGAGAGAAAATATCTGCCCGTTTGTGCCCATTTAACTTTTAAATGGGCAATATATGCCCATTTAAAAAAAAAAAGGACCAAATGTGACCAAATCTTTTAAAATTTTGCCCAATTAGCCCATTGTTTGAGTTTGGGCACAAATTGCCACCTCTAGTCACAATAGGAAACTTGTACTTGTAATCGCCTATATATACCTCTCATGACTCTCCATGAGGGGTGTGCTTGAGAATCATTCAATAAGAAATTACATCTCACTTCTATTCTTTCCACCTTCTCTCTACTTCTCTCTCTAGAATACATAATGTATTTCGCCTTTTTCAATCAACCGAGACCTCCTGATCTAGCTAGCTTCTTGATATTGGTTGACCTAGAATTGATATCAGAGTTACCATATGATTGTTGGAGTGTTTATTTTTTGAAAATCGAGATCAGATTTGGTTTCAAAAGTATTTCGTGAGTGTTGATACAAAAGTTGGGCGTTCCTTGATAGGGCTTCTATTCTCGTACCAATTCGAATCTTAATGCTTGATGAGACCTGCGCACTAAGAAAAAGGACAAACACCGTTAGGCTTATCGAGGGATTGTCTCCCCCGATTATCCTCCGGCGTGAGAGTAAGTAATCGAATGTAGGGTTTAGTTTATGGTTAGGGTTTATTGAAGATCGTACCTTTACCGAGGGCTTGGGTGCCCTTTATATATGCATGAAACCCTAGTGGGTTTCGTGTTCCCTACTCTTCGGCGTGTTAGCCGACATCGGGTATATAGTATATATCTTCTTTATTTAGAAGATATTCTATATATTATCCGGAAATAACTTTGGGCTTGGGCCTTGTCGACCCAAGCCGCATAACTGGTAGTCCAGTTGCGGCCCAAGCGTGGTGGGCTTAATTGTTAGTATTGTTTACTAACCGGGTTCGTGACCCGGGTGTAGACTATACGTCATCATGTCCCCCCAGTCTAGTGTGCGCAGGGTAAAACCTGCGGACGCTAGACTAGAGTCGTGTCGAAATTATTCCCCATGCGTACGCGAGAAGCTTTCAAAAAATATACCGCCAAAACCACACGTGTTATGTATCTAGTCCAAAAAAGTGTAATTTGGGTACCTTGGGAAATGGAGAGGTTGCCCACTTGCCTTGTACCGTCATTTATCCTAGCCACACGATTGGGGCTAGTGGGATACACGTGTCACTTATCTGTGGTGGATGGGAAAAGTATATAAACTACCGCCTCTCATTCACTGTGACGTCCACAGTTAAAAAATCGCCATTCCTCCATTTTTACATCTTCAAATCTTCTTCCAAAAAAGATAATTCAAAGGTAATTGCGCGTGCGCACATAATCTGAATCAAAAAATGGTAGCGCAACTTCGTGATTTCCATTCTAACATAACCGAGGAGGAACTGATTCAGTTCACCTCGGATTATTTTATCCCTTTGGGCCTGCGCCCGGAGGTACCCGGTCCGAATGACACCATCGCGGATTTCCCTGCTGGGAAGGTGGGGTTATATACGCGCTTTTTCGAGTGGGCGAATCAGCGCGTCCCCATCTCCGTGTTACTAAGTGACATACTCAATTATTACAATCTCCACATCTCCCAGTTGCATTGTATTGGTGCTGGGAAGATTGCTAACTTTGAGGTGAACTGTCGCTTGTTGGCGATTCACCCAACCCTCCACTTATTTCGCGCGTTTTATCACGCAACGTGGTCAAATGGGTGGGTTACCTTCTCGAAGCGCGTTGGAAAGTTACAGTGTTACGTGCAGAAGGTAGATAAGCTCAAGGATTGGAGGGAAAAATTCTTTTGGGTTGATGAAGCTGTCTTCCCTGACCATTTTCCATTTTACACCCGTGCCGATCTGCCCAAGGATGAGCGCCCCCCTGAGACGTGGTATAACGCGGATCATGCGGCGATCATTGATGAGAACCGTATTCCCATCAAGCCATATCCGGAGGCGTTCCTGGTGCATATGGGCATCAGTCGCAACTACTTCGAGCATGAGACGGAGGTCCCCACATTCTTGAATGCGGATGGCACGGGTGGGTGCTCCTTCTGTCGCCTTACTGTCGTTATTAGTGTAAGCGCTTCTTCTTTTTCCATACTTTATGTAACTTGCCTTTCTTTGTTTACTTGATGCGCAGAGATGGATCTGTTCTCTGTTGTGAGGCTGGAGAATCCGCGTGCTGTGGCGGTGGGAGTGCGTCCTCTGGGGGACGGTGAGCAGACTATTCTGCAGGCGACGGCAGGGCGCGTCGTGGATTTGGTTATCCCAGATCCCGAAGGCTCCCCTGATGTGATAGCAGCTGAGCCAATACAGGAGGTGGCACCTCCTGTGCAGCCCAGTCCTGACGCTGCGCAGCCTCCTCTTCCTGAAACGGTGATCCATTTAGAGGAAACTGACAGTGAGATGGAGGAGAGCTCCCCACTGACGCGGAAGAGAGCGTCTGGTGGTTATGGTGAAGGGCCTTCCAAGAGGCCGCGAACTGAGGCTAGTGGAAGCCCATCTTTTACTGAGGTGCAGATGAGGTGAGTACCTTATTAGTTAGAAACTTTTGTCAAGTTATATTGTATTCTAACTTTGTTTCTTCGTATCCTCAGTGTGGATGCTGAGAAGCCTGGTGGAGGTGCGTCCACGACTGAGACTGAGAAGCAGAAGGACGTGTCCTTGACTCCTCCCCCCATGTAAGTATTATTTAGCGTTTCCTTAGCATTTTGTGTATGATTGACCGTGCACTAACTTTGTCTCTTGATGTTTTTTACAGCGAAAAGCCTGTGGAGGACGCTGGCGTCCTAGATGGGAGTGCGCCACCCGAGGTGAGTCATGCTCTGGACGGGGCGCGTTCACCGAGGGACGTTGAAGTGGAGTCAAGTCCGTTTGACTCTACGATGGAGGAGCTTGCCTCTATCGCTGTGCGCCAGTCTGAGCTGGTGGCGCAAGCAAGAGTGCACAAGTCTGAGGAGGTTTCCAGACTGCAGGCGCAATTAGCGTCTGTGCAGGCTGAATTAGCAAGCTCTAAAGCTGAGCAGCTGAGCTCCAAGGCTAAACTGGAGTGCGCGGAGGCGTCTGCGCGAAGAATGGGTGAGGATAAGGTTATGGTGATGGCTGAGTTGGAGCGGGAGCGCGCTTTTGCAGACCGTCAGAGGCGTAACTCTTTGTGGGCGCTGAAGTACTTGGAACAGAATAGGAGCAAGCATTTTGCCAATATTGAAGAGTTCCGCAGCCGCATTGAGCTTGCCCTGAAGACGCAAGAGGAGAAGCTCCGCCAGCTCAGCATTGAGTACGATGAGGAGCTGTACCCCCATCTTGTTCAGTCTGTGGCTGAGCGCAGGTACATGACCATTGTATTTTCCTTATAACTTGTATATATTTGAGACCCCTTTTTCTTATTAACACTTGTGTTATTTCGTAGGTGGTTGATCAGTCATGGTCTTCGCCTGGCCGCCATGTGTACGCTGGAGCATCCTGAGGTCACCGCATCCTTTGGGAAGGTTTGTGAATTGCGCTATTGCGCACGGCGAGACCTCGGCCGCAGACAAGCTTGCGGAAGCCAAGTTGCTGACTGTGCCGCTTGCTGAGGTGCCTGGGTATAAGGCGGATGCCCATGCTGAGCTTGTTGCTGCCATGGAGGAGCTAAAGAAGCTTGAGCTTCCGCATATTGCTCTCTTGGAGCGTGATCAGGACCAGCCGATCAACGTGATCATGGCGGGGCTTACTCTCCCTAGGCATCTGCAGGATGATGCAGATCAGCAGGTGGACTTCTACTTGAAGCCTGATGTGGCGCAGTTGAAGGTACCCATTTTTGCTCAGCCTCGTGACATTCTTAATCCTTTCCGTCTTGAGAAAGAGATTTCTTTGCAAAGATCGCTAAATGCGCATGTTTCCAGGGTCGCACGAAAGAAAGGCGAGAAAGGAAAGGCCATTCTGTGCGGCATAGGCGCTGCGCATCAGCCTAGATCCGATGGTGTGCCTGTCTGCGTGGCCACTGTTTCCCTTGATGATGCAGAGTTGTTGAAGAGGCTCGCGGATGCAAAGGAAGCGGCTTTGAGTGGGGGTTCCAGCCAGTTAAGGCGTACATATAGTATTTAGCTCTTTTGTACAAGTTCTTTTGTAGAACCGTATTCTATGAATAAAAAGTTGTTTTTGTACTTAGTGTTTCTATAACTTCTAAATACTTATGCTTTTTGAACTCGTAGTTCTTATATGACTTATGTATCCTTGCGTGAAGATAGCTTTAAGTGTTTAAGCGTATTTAGAAAATAAGGGTCATAATCGTGTATGAATTTCCTTAAGGACCGTAGTCGTGTGTTGAATTTTTCCAACTTAATCATAGTTGCCTATGTATTTTTGTAAGTTTACTTGTCGTAGTGTACTTTAAGGAATCAAGAGTCTTGATTTCCTGAGTTGTTAAACGCGCACAGTGTGCTTTATCGCGCATCCGTCGTGGGGTGCGTGAAGAGCTTGCGCCAACGTCTTGAGCGCAAGGTGTTTAACAAGGATTCGTGATCCGGTGTTGATGGGTTTGCAACCCTCTTACTCAACGAGTAGTTTATTAGGTTTACTCATCCTTTCTGCCATCGTGGGTCTTAGTGTGTGCATGCACGCCATGTAGGCAAGAATATAACAATATTGAAACATGATAATAAAAGATGCAAACAATAAAGTTAAATGTGTTATGGAGTTAGCTAGAAACCATAACGTTTTATTAATACTTGCAAGTTTTGAAAAAGAATGTTTATCTAGATAATTCATAAAAATAAAATTACATGGATCTTTATTGAGGGCACTTTCTAAAGCGCATTGGTGTCCATGTTAGGCCGTAGCCTTCTTCAAAGATAGCACCGTTTAAGGTTGCGGACGTTCCATGTTCGCTGTAGTTCATTTCCGTCCTTGTCGCGTAGCTTGTACGCTCCATTGCCAAGTGCTTCTATGACCTCGTAAGGTCCTTCCCACTTTGGTCCTAGCTTACCAGTGTCTTCTGCGCGGCTTGAGTCATTGTCGCGGTACACGAAGTCGCCTGGTCTAAATGAAGTGCTGCGCACTTTGGTATCATAGTATTTTTTCATTCTTGACTTAGCTTTCTCTTCGCGTATTGCTGCGCGCTCACGTCGCTCTTCCAACAGATCTAAGTCTATGCGCCGCTCATCGTCATTGGTTGCCACGTTAACTTCCGCAGTACGGATGGTTGGCATTCCAATTTCAGCTGGTATAACCGCTTCTGTCCCATAGACCAAAGAGAAAGGAGTGTCCCCGTTGCTAACCTTGATGGTTGTTCGGTGCGCCCAAAGAACATGTGATAGTTCTTCTACCCATCTACCTTTGTGTCTGTCCAGGCGCGCTTTTATTCCTTCGCCAAGGCTTCTGTTTGCGCGCTCGACCAGACCATTGGTTTGTGGATGAGTTACTGATGCGAAGTGCTGCGTGATGTTCAGCTGTGCGCACCAGTCCTTGAACGGGTTATCACGGAATTGTTTTCCGTTATCAGAGATAATTTCTCCAGGTAATCCAAAGCGACATACTATGTTGTCCCACACGAATCGTTTCACCTGGTTACCTGTTATAGTCGCTACTGCCTTTGCTTCGATCCACTTGGTAAAGTAATCTATTGCCACAATGAGGAATTTCAATCCTCCTGCGGCAATGGGGAAAGGTCCAGCGATGTCGATACCCCATTTGTAGAAGGGCCATGGCGATGTAATAGGTGTTAGTTCATGTTGTGGTCGGCGCGGAATAGGTCTGTGAACTTGGCAATCGTTGCACTTCCGTACCAAGTCGCGTGCGTCACGGTGCATAGTAGGCCAATAGTATCCAGACCTTAGGGCGCGCGCTACAATGGACCGTGGTCCTGAGTGCATGCTGCATGAGCCTGCGTGGATCTCTCTAAGTACATAGTCTGCCTGGAGAGGTCCAACACACCTAAGCCATGGTTGTAGGAATGAGCGTCTGTATAAGACGTCGTCTCTGAGCTCGAATCGCTGCGCTGTGCGTCGGATTCTTCGAGCTTCCTTCTGCTCTTGGGGAAGTATGCCCTTGCTGATGAAGTCAATGATCGGTGTCATCCACGTAGGATTTTCCTCTTCTATCACCGTGGATATTTCCATCTCTGTGATTGACTTGTTTTTCAAGGTTTCCACCAAAACTTGTTTTGATAGATGCGCAAAACTGGTGGATGCAATTTTGCTCAGCGCATCTGCTTTCCTATTTTCACTCCTGGGAACCTGCTTGATGATGAATCTATCGAAGTTCTGGATCAGAGATTTGGTCTTTTCGAGGTATTGGATCATGTGTTCCTCCTTTGCTATATATTCTCCTGAAACGTGGTTAGCCACTAGCCGCGAATCGACGTTTACTTCTAGGTTGCGTGCACCCATTTGAGTTGCGATGCGTAACCCAGCTAGGAGTGCTTCGTATTCTGCCTCGTTGTTCGTGACTGTGAATTCAAAACGCAGTGCGTAGGTGAATTCAACTCCTTCTGGGTTGGTGAGAATAAGGCCGCCTCCTGATCCATCTACGCATGAGGATCCATCAGTAAATAGAATCCATGGTTCTTGAAGTTCCTCCTTGCTTGTCGCAGGTGGAGTATCTGTATCCGGCTTCTCGATGATGAAGTCGGCCAATATCTGCCCTTTAATTGCAGTGCGCGGTCTGTATGATATGTTATGCTCGCCCAGTAACACGCTCCATTTTTGTAGGCGTCCCGATGCGTCGGGTTTCGATATAACCTGTTTAATGGGTTGGTCCGTGATAACAGCGATTGGATGCGCCTGGAAGTACCTGCGTAGTCTTTTCGCTGCAAACACTAAGGCTAGGACCAATTTCTCCATTGCAGTGTAGTTAATCTCCGTTTTCTTCAGCGCCTTACTAACAAAATAGATGGGTGTTTGGACGGAATTCCTGTCTGTCAGTAGGACTGCGCTGACTGCTCCTTGAGTCGCAGATAGGTACATTATCAGCTCTTCCCCTGGTCGGGGTGCAACAAGCTTTGGGAGAGATGCTATGTGTTGTTTGAGCTGTTGGAAGGCTTCTTCTGCCTCCGCAGTCCACCTGAAATCTCCCTTTTTGGTGCACTTCTTGAGTGTCTTGAATAGGGGAAGTGACTTGTCTGCTGATTTAGATAAGAATCGGTTCAGTCCGGCTAGCTTGCCGTTTAGTGACTGAACTTCTTTTAGTGTGCGCGGTGAGGGGAGGTCAATGACTGCTTGAGTCTTCTCTGGGCAAGGTTTGATCCCATCGGGTTCTATCAAATACCCGAGAAACATGCATTCTGTAGCGCCAAACGTACACTTCTTGGGTTCAACTTCATGTTGATTCTCCTGAGTGTGTTGAACGTTTCCTCCATGTCGCGCACCAGCTCGTCCTCTGTATGGCTTTTGATGACGAGATCATCGACGTATACTTCCAAGTTGCGTCCCACTTGTTTCTCGAACGCAGTGTCCACCAATCTTTGGTATGTTGCTCCTGCGTTCTTTAGGCCGAAGGGCATCTTTGTGTAGCAGTAGACCCCTTGACTTGTGTGGAAGGCCGTCTTTTCTTCGTCTTCCTCCGCCATTTGAATTTGGTGGTATCCCTTGTATGCGTCCAGGAAGCATTTGAAGGGATATCCACATAGAGACTCAATTTTCCAGTCTATTTCCGGTAGCGGGTAGCAGTCCTGTGGACATGCTTTATTGAGATCCGTAAAGTCTACGCACATCCTCCAACTGCCATCGCTCTTCTTTACCATCACTGGGTTAGAGAGCCAGTCATGGTAGTAGACTTCACGCATGATGCCTGCGTCTACCAGCTTATGTACTTCTTCCAGGATGGCTTTTGCGTGGTCTGGAGCTTGTCCGCGCTTTTTCTGTCGTATTGGAGGATATCCTTGTCGGATTTGTAGCTTATGTTCCGTGATGGAGCGTGGCACTCCTGTCATATGCTTAGGTTCCCATGCAAAAATATCCAAATTATTTTGCAAGAGTGCACATATAGCTGACCTGCCTTTGTCAGACAGAGACCCACCAATAGATACCTGTTGATCCGGGTATTCAGGGTGAATGGCGACCGTTAGGTTTGGGACTTTGATTGCGCGCTGTTCTGGAACAATACTTACGTCACTTGTCAATGCGTTACATTCCTTGGGTGGTGTGGTGGTATTGTAAAGGGTGACAATACCTCCTTCCACTGGGAACTTTAGCATCCCGTGCGCTGTGGATGGCACGGCGCGGATAGATGATATTCCAGGTCTCCCGATGATACCATTGTACGGAGAGGGGGATCTGATTATCATGAAATCCATCCAGGTAACTGTAGAGTGTGGTTTGTCACCAACTTCTACAAATAGACGTAATTGCCCCGTGGGCCATATCTTCTCTCCTGTGAAGCCAGTGAGCGGTGCTGTGGCTGGGATCAACTGACTCTGTATCTCAGGTCGCAGTTTCTTGAAGCAGTGTTCATATATAATATTAGCGGATGCACCTCCATCTATATACATGCGACGGATGTCGTGACCCCCCGTATGTATTTCAATGGTAAGTGGATCCACCACTGCGTTGTTCGCAGTCAGGGAGGGGAAAGAGATTTCGTTTCCCTTAGAGAAACGCTGACTAACTTTTTGTCTTGTCGCGCGCGGCCATGGCTGTATCATGTAGATGATATCTGCCTTTTCTCTTGGCGTCTCTTTCTTGGCCACTGGTTTTTGTTTATCTTTCCCTTCTCTGATGTTTTTTACGAGGTGGTCCATCTTTCCTTCCTTTACCAATTTTTCAATCAATTGGCGCAGTTGAACGCAATCGTTAGTTGTGTGGCCCTTCTGTCCATGGTATTCGCAATAACCATTCCCTATACGCTTATCCTCTGGGGTGCGGATTGGTGGTGGTTTCGGGAAGTTCGCTCCTTCTGTTGCGAATATCTCCTTTGGAGTTTTTGTTAATGGGGTATACTTGTCGTTTCCCCTTCCGCCGCCTTGATTACGGTAACTCCTATTACGATTGCCGCTCTGGTCATTGGATTGTCTCCTTGACTCTTCTTGCGACCTATGGTTCGAATAGCTTTTCCTGCTATCCGCGGCGGCTTCTTCTCCTTGGACGAAAGACCTCGTGCGCTTCATGAGCTCATCGAAGGTTAGGGGAACCTTATCATTTAGCTTTTTTATCAGATCTGGGTTATTGATTGCATTCATAAAACCCGATATTTTGAGTATCTCTGGACACGCCTTGACTTTCATGCACTCGTCCTTGAAGCGTTCCATGAAAGCGCTTGTGGATTCCCCTTGTCGCTGTTTAACCCTAGCGAGTTCGACAGGGTTTTTTGCGCACTTCTTTCTTTGGGTGAAGTTTAAGCGAAACGCTCTGCGCAACTCTTCAAACCCACCAATGCTTCTGCGTGGAAGCTTACTAAACCAGTTGCGCGCATTTCCTACTAATGTGGAGTTGAACATATGGCACCACACAGGCTGTGGCCAATTTTCGATAGTAGCTGCTGATTCGAAAATTTTTAGGTGATCATCAGGATCACCTGTCCCATCATATGTTTTGACATTAGCAGGCATGCGCCTTTTCTTATTTTCAGAAAAGTCACTGATGCGCCTAGTAAACGCATCAACCTTTTGGCGACGCCAGGGGAGAGAGATGTCTTCATCATCCTGGTCGCGGTATTTCCCTCTTGATTTCCAGTGTCCAGTCTCGCTGTCCGAGGAATCTCTTGAGGATGAGCGGACTCTTTTGTGACGCTTGAGTCGACTATCATCAGAGTCTGAGCTTGCTCCTCTGCGGCGCTTGCGCCGACTATCCTCAGAGTCAGAGCTTGAGGGGCTTTCACTTGGGGAACATCGTCGCCCAAGCCTATCTTGGATTCTGCGTCTGCCAAGCCTAGCGTGGACATTGGCGCGCCGCTCCCCCTCTTCAGGCTCTTCCAGATGTTGAAGGTCGGCTGCTTCATCGTCCACAACCTTCCTTCCAATCCTGGCGAACACTGGCTGTTTACGGCTATCCCTCTCGCGTCTTTCCTTTCGGTAGCGCGGTGGGGATGCGTCAGGATTAGGGTCAAAGTTGAGTCTGGCGTGCAGACTTTGGCTTGACCTCTTCTTTGCCTCCTCTCGCATGAGCGCAGTCAAGGCTTCGTAGTTTTGAGATACGAAGTCACTTGGGGCTAATTCGGAGGCAACTCCTTCTAGCGCGATAGAGTCGGTTTCCAAAGCTGGATCCTTGTTTCGTACAGGCGCGTTAGGAGGCTCAGTGAAGTTTACTTCTGGCATGGCAAGAGGTGTGCTCTCCAGTTCTATCTCACTAGTACTTGTCGTAATAGCGGGGGTAGACCTGGTAAGCGATTCCACTGCAGGAAAGACCAGATTTGGGTGCGCTCCTAAGTTTTGAGGCGTACTGGTTGTCCCAGAGGCCTGTTTAGAAGCCGTATCAATTTGATGCTTCTTTCCTAGTGGATCGTCCTGCGTTTTCTTCCCATGCGGACTCTTATGACTTCCGTGTTTCGTCATTCTAGTTTTTTGGTAAAATCCTTAGTGTAGGGTCCCACGGATGGCGCCACTTGTTGATACAAAAGTTGGGCGTTCCTTGATAGGGCTTCTATTCTCGTACCAATTCGAATCTTAATGCTTGATGAGACCTTCGCACTAAGAAAAAGGACAAACACCGTTAGGCTTATCGAGGGATTGTCTCCCCCGATTATCCTCCGGCGTGAGAGTAAGTAATCGAATGTAGGGTTTAGTTTATGGTTAGGGTTTATTGAAGATCGTACCTTTACCGAGGGCTTGGGTGCCCTTTATATATGCATGAAACCCTAGTGGGTTTCGTGTTCCCTACTCTTCGGCGTGTTAGCCGACATCGGGTATATAGTATATATCTTCTTTATTTAGAAGATATTCTATATATTATCCGGAAATAACTTTGGGCTTGGGCCTTGTCGACCCAAGCCGCATAACTGGTAGTCCAGTTGCGGCCCAAGCGTGGTGGGCTTAATTGTTAGTATTGTTTACTAACCGGGTTCGTGACCCGGGTGTAGACTATACGTCATCAGATTTGGTTTCAAAAGTATTTCGTGAGTTTTAAGCTAATGCCAAAATATTTTAGATAAAAAAAACTTGAGTTTTCACGGATAAAGCTTGAACCTTTGTTGCATAAACACTTTCTTAAAGATGTATGTTATGTTTTTCACGAATTAGACATAAAGATTCATGCATACATTCGAAAATTTGGTCATTTTTTTAGGAAAACAAAACCTTTTATGATATTTCGGTTTCTTAAGCGTTTGATTCGTGTTATAGATGTTGTTCTTGGTTAAAAATGTGTTTGATACTTCAAAGATAAAAGATTTGAAAGTTTAGCGGATCAAATCTTGCAAAAACCATTTTTATGTTCAAATTTTAGTGAAAAGTTTTGAAATTTCGGTATTAAACTCATAATCTCGGTACTTTGAACAATCTTGGTAGATTTCCTTAATTTTAGGAACTCCACACTCACCTAGGTGGTCCACACTGAGATTCACCTAAATCTCGATACCCACTAAATCTTGGTACACTCAAACCCCAAGTCTCGGTACATCACAAAACTCAGTACCCCTTACCTTATGAATATCGGTACTCACTCCTTGACCACCGAGATTCAACGCTAATATACCACCGAGATTCCATGATCCAATGACCACCAATATTACAATTAAGAACACCCATATTTGACCATATATTAACCACCAAGATTTGCATTAATAAGATCACCTAGATTTGGATTAGCAAGACCCCCGAGATTCTTACACTTCACATGACAACTACGATTCTTAGAACCAAGACAACCGAGATTTAACATTTCATGACAATCGAGATTTACACCTTAAAAACACAACCGAGATTTCACACAAAGACTTAAACTGAGAAAACCTACAAACCTTAAACCGAATTTCATCTAAAATAAACACTTTAACAACCTTCATATGATCGATCCTTATCCAGATTCACATGACATGGTTAGATTTAGTGTTAGGAATATAAATATTCTTATGAAGACTCGGTCACCCCGTGAACTCATTAGCATTGAATAGCTCGTAGGATAATTATTAGTAAGTTAATATAGTTTCGTTATTATAGAATTCGTGGAGTGGGTCGGGTCTTTACCCACTCTCAGCTCGCTCCACAGCCCACTCGGGGCACAATTACTAGTACTATAAATACCCCTCTCCACCTAGGGAGAGGGTTGGAACTTCCTCATTCTCTTAATCTTATATCTTCATCTTCTCTCTCTACAAGTTCCCAACTTAATAATGTGATTGGTGATGTGCAGTCTGGCGTAAAGACAAGGAGAATGACAAAGGCTTCAGATGAACAAGGTTTTATTAGTGTTGTTTATGAAGAAAAGACTCATGAAGACTTTCATACTTGTCTGTTTGTTTGTTTCATATCTCAGTAAGAATCCAAAAACATTGCCAAAGCTCTAAGTGATTCAGCTTGGGTAGAAGCAATGCAGGAAGAGCTTCTACAGTTTAAACTTCAAAAAGTCTGGGTACTAGTGGATTTGCCTAAGGGTAAGTGGGCTATTGGTACAAAATGGGTGTTTAGGAACAAGAAAGATGAGAGAGGCATAGTGATTAGGAATAAAGCAAGGCTGGTTGCACAGGCTTATACTCAACAAGAATGCATAGACTATGATGAAGTGTTTGCCCCTGTAGCAAGAATTGAGGCAATTAGGCTATTTTTGGCTTATGCTTCTTTTATGGGATTCATGGTGTATCAGATGGATGTGAAGAGTGCTTTCCTTTATGGTAAAATTGAAGAAGAGGTTTATGTTACTCAACCACCAGGGTTTGAAGATCCTGACTATCTAGACAAAGTCTACAAGGTGGTGAAAGCACTTTATGGTTTGCATCAAGCTCCAAGAGCCTGGTATAAAACCTTGGCCAAGTATTTATTAGACAATGGGTTTCACAGAGGAAAAATAGATAAGACATTGTTTATCAAGAGGCGAAAAGGGGATATTTTGCTTGTACAGGTCTATGTTGATGACTTTATCTTTGGATCTACAAAGAAGGAGATGTGTATTGAATTTGAGAAACTTATGCATGACAAGTTTCAGATGAGTTCTATGGGAGAACTCAATTTCTTCTTAGGGTTGCAAGTAAAGCAGAAAGAAGATGGGATATTTATCAGTCAGGATAAATATGTAGCTGACATTTTGAAGAAATTTGGGTACACAGATGTCAAGACAGCTAGCACCCCAATGGATCAAAACAAACATTTGCTCAAAGATTTAGATGGTGATGATGTTGATGTTCATCTCTACAGGTCAATGATTGGATCATTGATGTATCTTACATCATCTAGACCAGATATTATGTTTGTTGTATGTGCATGTGGCAGATTCCAAGTTACACTTAAGGTTTCACACTTACATGCTGTGAAAAGGATTTTTAGGTATCTCAAAGGCCAACCTAAATTAGGCCTTTGGTATCCTAGAGATTCTCCATTTGATCGGTGGCATATAGTGATAGTGACTATGCTGGTGCAAGTTTAGATAGGAAGTCAGCAACAGGAGGTTGTCAGTTCCTAGGATGCAGGTTGATGTCATGTTAGTGTAAGAAGCAAACTGTGGTTGCCAATTCTACAACTAAAGCTGAATATGTGGCTGCTACTAGTTGCTGTGGACAAGTACTTTGGATTCAAAATCAAATGCTGGATTGTGGGTATAATTTTGTGCACACCATGATTTATATTGACAATAACAGTACTATATGTAGTATTAAAAATCATGTTTTTCACTCTAAAACAAAACACATAGAGATTAGACATCATTTTATAAGAGACTGCAATGATAAAAAGTTGATTCAAGTTGTTAAAATACATACAAATAACAATTTTGCAGATTTACTTACAAAAGGTCTTGATCTTGTAAGGTTTTAGTACTTGGTTTCAAGTATTAGAATGCTAAATACTTAAAATTTTAATCTCTTTGTGTCTTTGTAAAGTTTTGTACAGGATTAGTACTGTTAGTTGTATAAGTTTGTACTGCTATTGCAAATTAATACTGTTGTGTTAATACTGTTAGTCATAATTAATACTGTTATAAAGAAAATGCTCTGGATTGTGTTTTCTTCGTTTTAGACTAACATTTGCAGGATATGCAAAGCAGTATGATTGGACTTGGTGCTGTGTGAGAAGCAAAAGTGGTGGATTGTTTGTTGTGATGCTACTGATTAATGATAGAGAGGATTTAGGGATCACTTGACAAGGGTTAACACCTGCGTTGGGAGTTTCCTTAAAATCTTTTTCTTGAAATCAACCATGTTTATCAGGTGGTATACTAAACATGAATTGATGGTTTTTAGTTAGTCAGATAGTAACTGATCTAACTCACTCTTTACCATTCTATCATTTGATAGTGTGTTAGTCTAAGGACATCTGGTTTAGAGAACAACGAGCAAAAGTGAATCTAATACATTTGTGTTAAAGGTAACACCTGTCACGAGCTAGAAAACCTGTCAAGAAGACTCTTTTAATGAGTCTATCTGATCACAGGCAGTATTTATACTGAAAACATTGGTTCTCACACAACTAGAGGTTAAATGCAACTGAAAATGATTAAGTGTCTTCCTTTACACTTAATCCCTTCAAAAAGTTTGAGTGCAATATTGTTTTTAAGAAAATTTGTGTTAATACTGCTGGGAAAAGTTTGTACTGCTAGGGTAAAGTTAGTACTGCTAGGCTTAATTTAGTATTGCTGGGTTACCGTTAGTACTATTTGGGGCATAACCGTTTTTCATTATTCAAATCTAGCCGTTGAGATATTTTTGTCAATTAGTTCGCTTATAGGTTTCCTAAATTGGATAATTCACAATCTTTTCTTTAATTTATAAGATTTCTTCACGATAAAGAAATGATTTTATTCAGTCGGTCCAATCAAAACCCTAAGTGTTATCTATAAAATCTCAATTGGCTTTACCAAACACATATTCTCATAAACGATCTTAACCCAGAACCCTAATCAAAATTTCATTGATCTTAATGGCGAATTTACCTTTTTGTGATAAACATAATATGGTTGCATACTTAGAGAAACTAGAGGGAAGTCATGGGTTTCACCAGATAGTGGATTTTCTCAATACTAGTCACATCAGGTTTGCTCTTACAGAAAATTCTACTATCTATGTTTCTCAAATCAAACAGTTTTGGCACACTGCTAGTGTCAATACACTTGATAATAGAGAACAAGAGTTAAATGCCACAGTTGATGGCAAAGTCATGACTATTACTAAGTCATCCGTTAGGAGACATCTCAAACTAGTAGATGATGATGGTATTAGTTCTTTGCCAAATACTGAAATTTTTGAAAACCTTTCTAGGATGGGGTATGTGTCATTTCAAAAAGGACACTTTGCCCCTCAATGGAGATTTCTCATTCATACCATCTTACACTGTTTAAGTTCAAAGAAAACTTCTTGGGAGCAATTTAGTAGTAATATTGCAACTGCTATTATTTGCTTAGCCACAAAAAGAAAGTTTAACTTTTCAAAATTGATTTTTGATGGTATGGTGAAAAACTTGGATAGCAAATACAAATTTTTAATGTATCCAAGATTTATTCAACTGTTTTTGAATAAGCACAAAAATCTGCTTTTATCTCACAAACTGTTTATAAAACTCCTACCCTTACTCAAAAGCTTTTTAGTAATATGAGGATAAGTTCTAAGGGTTATTTTGGGATAGCAGTACCACTATTTTCAGAAATCCCAGTTGAGTCCCATCACGCACCCATCAGTGCTCCATCTTCCTCACAACCTCATATAACACAAACATATAGGAGGAGAATCAGACAGGAATCTGTGGTTTCTCAGCCCAGATCTCCTACTCATACCAATGTAGCAGATGAGGCTGTCAATGTAGAGGGTGACAGAATGGTGAGGGTTACCACTACTGTCTCTGGCTTAGAAGCTGGACAGGCCAGTGGTAACATAAGTAAGACCTAACCCATGGCAACATCTAATGAGTCAAGTTCTCTTGAGCTTGATTTTGGTGATAGACACCCCAGCCAACGTGATACTATGGGGGGCTCAGCTGATCAACCTTGGGTTGATACTGAGTCTTACATGCCCCATGATTCACCTCTCCCAAGAGTTAACACACTTGGAAGTGATGAGGGCAGTCTAAAACTCAAAGAATTGATGGAACTATGTACACAATTGTCAAACAGAGTTACTAGCTTGGAGCTGGAGTTAAAGCAGACAAAGCAATTATATGGAGCTGCTTATACCAAACTGATCAAAAAGGTGAAAAAGTTAGAACAAAAGATCAAGACCAGCAAAGCTAAGAGAAGAGCAAACATTGTGGAGTCTGATAGTGAAGAAGATGATTCAGATGATGATTTGGAGGATCCTTGCAAACAGGGGAGGAAAATTGCTGAAATAGATGAAGATCCAAACATCACATTGGTTGAAGAAGATGCAGAGATTCAGGGGAGGCATGAGCAAGATACAGGGTTTGAAGATACTGCTAAAGATGTTTCTATTGCTCAAGAAGAGGTTAGTACTGCTGAGCCAGTTAGTACTGCTGGTGCATCAGTTAGTACTGCCAGTGCTGCTGAGAAAGGAAAAAGCATTATGCAATAGTCTGAGCCATCAAAGAAGGTCAGAAAGAGGGTTCAACCTTAGATAAGTCTTGATGAAGAATTGGCTCAAAGGGTTCACGATGAAGAACATGCTAAATTGGAAGAAGAACAAAAGATTGCAAGATTTCTGGTGGAACAAAAGCTTACAAGTGAAGAAGAAGAGAGATTAGCACAAGAACAAGCTGATGAACTTCTAGCTCAGAAGATATATGAACAGGAAAGGGCAAGTATTAATGAAGAAAAAAGAGAAAATGCCCTTCAAGAGCTGCTAGAGATGATTAAGAAGAGTCAGAGTGCAAAAAGGGATGCAGCAAGAAAGAACAAATCACCAACAAGAGCAGAAAAGTTGAAGTATATGACTACTTATTTGAAGAACCAAGATCATTGGACTGCTAGTCAACTTGTAGGCAGACCATATGAAAAAATTGAAGGTTTATACTTTAAGGCTTACAAGAAGGCTCAAGATTTTATTCTTATGGAAACTAAAGAAGAAAGCAGAAGATTTAAGAGAGCTGGAATAACCTTGGAATCAGAATCTTCTAAGAAACAAAAAGTCAGTGAAGACCTACCCACAGCAGAAGAGTAAGAAGAAGAGTTGATTGAAGAAGAGCTAAATCAGATGATGATCATAGTTCCTGAAGAAGGGTTGAATGTAGAAGCTTTACAGACCAAATATCCAATCATAGACTGGGAGATCGATACTGATGACATAGGGAAATTCTGGAAGATAATAAGAGTTGGAAACCATTCTGAGGTATACCAATTCTTTGATGATATGCTGAAGGTTTTTGGCAGGGATGATCTGGCGAAGCTATGGGAATTGGTGAAAGAAAGATTCAACTCAACAGAGCCAACTGATGACAAAGAAAGAATGTTATGGGTAGAATTGAAAAGGATTTTTGAGCCAGATGAAGGTGATAAGATATGGAAGTTTCAGGCAGGAAATCAAGGTTTGAAATGCAGATTGTATGATACATGTGGTGTTCATCATGTATCTACAAAAGCTAGAACTGATATCTATATGCTGGTGGAGAAGGAATATCCACTGTCAAGGGGTACACTCACTTTGATGTTGGCTGCAAAGCTCTTGGTGGATGAGTATACTGAGATGGCAAGAGAACTGCTAAGGAAGATATTTATGCAGACTGAAAGAAGATGAAGTGGTTGGAAGAATCCTTTCAAAGTCAAAAATATAATTCAAGAAACTTGATGATTTGGAGGTAAATCACAAGTTTAGGGGAGGATTGTTGGGAATTACAAGTCTGCATACTTAGTACTGTCAAGCCAAAAGTGTTTGTACTGCTCAAGATATAACTACCAGTACTAATCAATTAGTACTGCTAGAGTATAGGTTAGTACTGCCAGACTAACTTAATACTGCTGAAGACTGCTGATGAAGATATTACTGCTAAAGAGATAAAGACGTGTGAAGAGATATGTATGGAGATTATTCAGTGTATATTCTATATATTTAGAAAGATACGTATATTCTAGAAGATTTGTAGTTATCTTGTAAAGGACTCCTTAGTCTATAAAAGGAGGTCCTAGGTTATGATGTTAGGTATCTCAGTACGTATTATTCATAGCTTCAAGGTTGTTTGTAAACCCTAGTACTACACAGAGTACTCGTATTATTGATCATACGAGTGGATGAGTATACTGAGATGGCAAGAGAACTGCTAAGGAAGATATTTATGCAGGCTGAAAGAAGATGAAGTGTTCGGAAGAATCCTCTCAAAGTCAAAAATATAATTCAAGAAACTTGATGATTTGGAGGTAAATCACAAGTTTAGGGGAGGATTGTTGGGAATTACAAGTCTGCATACTTAGTACTGTCAAGCCAAAAGTGTTTGTACTGCTCAAGATATAACTACCAGTACTAATCAATTAGTACTGCTAGAGTATAAGTTAGTACTGCCAGACTAACTTAATACTGCTGATGAAGATATTACTGCTAAAGAGATAAAGACGTGTGAAGAGATATGTATGGAGATCATTCAGTGTATATTCTATATATTTAGAAGGATACGTATATTCTAGAAGATTTGTAGTTATCTTGTAAAGGACTCCTTAGTCTATAAAAGGAGGTCCTAGGTTATGATGTTAGGTATCTCAGTACGTATTATTCATAGCTTCAAGGTTGTTTGTAAACCCTAGTACTACACAGATTACTCGTATTATTGATCACAATAATATTGAAGCTTTTCAGTAAATTATTGTTTATACTGTTTCATTGTGCATAGAGTTCACTGTTACATTAATATTCTTCTAAGTATTAAAGAGTAGATTCCGCATACTCTTTAGTATTCTCAAAGTTTCTAATACAAGCTCATGTGTTTGGGATCAACATAGTTTGAAAGGGGTGTTCTAGTAGAAGGTGTTATAATGGGTGAGGTTTCGGTTGAGGATATTTCATATACAATACGTGCGGTTTTTCATGGAGGGCTTCTAGTGGATGATCTTGCACTTGGTGCTTTAGTCATGTTTTGATGTGAGTTTACAGTAGAAGGATGGTTGATAAGGTGTGGTTTTGAAGCACAAACACAAGTGGTTTATATAGTGAAGGATCAAGTGAAGGAATTAAAGCCTAAACCACTAAAATACTTTAAATTGCAATGATTTGTATACACCAAGGTCAACTACAGTGATACAATCTTCTAGGAGATTTATTAAAGGAAATGGGGAGTGTTTAAATTGATAAGGTTGAGTTTTGGAAGGCTATGATTGATCATACCTGTATCTGTTTACCCGGATCCACCGGATCCTTTTCAAAAGGGATCCGGCTAGCTTTAGCCAAGGGATCCGGTTAACATAACAGATGAGAAAGAGAAATGATTGGGATCTAGCTATTGCATCCCTATGTTTCTTGTTGAAATGAGTGTGATAGAGTGTCTTAAATGAAGAAATATTGAGTGGTTTAAGACTAATGATGAGGGGTTGCCATTAATGGACTTTAGAGAGAAGAAAGGAGGCTAAAGGAGACCATAAGTGATTAAGGGTGAAGATAATCATATCACTTGGTGTTTAATGATTGTAGGATTCAGGGAAAAGTGAAATGAAAAATTTAGAAATTCTTTAAAAATTATAAGAATTAAAAGATTGATTTTAGAGCATTTTGAGATAAAGGTGGTTAAAATAAATTTGTGAAAAATTTATTTATTGTGTAAGTAAGTGTATTATGTTCAGAGAAAGGTGATGTAAGAAGTAGAACTGAAAATTGGTGATTATTATGGAGATGATAAATTATAAACATTTTGGAAGAAACTTAAGTTATTCCTAATGGATCAAAAGAGCTACTAACCTTAAGGTCAGCTCAAATGTGACTAATAGGAGATGGATAACTAGTGTAAAAAGGTTTGGAAGGTTGAGGGTGATAAGAAGTGGTATAAGATTCTCTCTGTTTGTCCGGATCCGCCGGATCCATTCTAAAAGGGATCCGACCAGTTATGCCTGAGAGATCCGGCTTCTGAGACTTCAATGTTCACAGTGAGCTTGACAACTCTTGCTAATTTAATCTCTAGTGTTTCAAGCAACAATTATACACAGATATACGTCCAATATTGCAGGTAGAGCATGTAAGAAACTGTAACACCCCCAAATCTGATCGCAACGAAAATAAAATCTAGGGTGTTTCTTAATTGGATCGTAACATAAGTAATAGAGAACGAATTTATCAAATTCGTTATAAAAGCTTTATTAGATAAAACGTCAGTTTTACATATTGAAATGCGGAAAACAAGGCCCATTATTACTATTAGTTGTTGTTGATACAAAAGTTGGGCGTTCCTTGATTCCGTACCAATCAGATCTTAATGCTCGAGACCTGCGCACTAAGAAAACAAAAAGACACCGTTAGGCTTATCGTGGGATTGTCTCCCACGATTATCCTCCGGCGTGAGAGTAAGTAATCGATTTAGGGTTTGTAGAAGAGTTAGGGTTTTGTAAATCGTACCTTTAATGAGAGTCGAAGGACTCTTTATATACACACGAAACCCTAGTTGGTTTCGTGTCCTTCACTCCTCAACATATCCCGCGTAGGGCGGTTACATGATATATATCCATAAATAAGGGATATCTATATCAAAACCATAAATAGCTTTGGGTTTGGGCCATCGTGAGCCCAAACCGCTATTGTGATAGCCCATTCGTAGTGGGCTTGAGTCCATTCGTGATGGACCTGAGTATGGGTCGGGTTCGTGACCCGAATACGGACTATACGTCATCATGTCCCCCCAGTCTAGTGTGCGCAATGCGTGATTGCGGGTACTAGACTAACAACTTAAAAAATATATTCCTCGATGCGTAGCGGGGAAGTTTTAAGTATTTCCTGCCAAAAGTAGCGAGTTAACCTGGTCCAAGTATCTTCTTCGAAAATCGTGTGTGGTGGGTGAAAAAGTGCTTTACCTTTTGAGTTCCCAACCGTCCGATTAGAGCAAGTGGGGTACACATGTCGTACATCCACGAATATGTGTACCCTATATAAAGTTAAGCCGTCATTTCTCTGTGGCTACCACAGTAAAAAATCATCACATTCCACCATTGTTAAACCTTCGAGTAGCAGTCAAAAATCAAAAGAAGTTAAGGTAAATAGCGCATGTGCTTCTTAATTCTTTAAATTCGAATAATGGTTCTGCAGCTGTCTGATATTCACTTCGATTTATCTGAGGATGATCTGCGTCAATTCGCCTTTGATTATTACATCCCTGGATTTTTGCACCCGGTTGTTCCGGTTGCTAATGCGTCCATCGCGAACTTCCCTCAAGGGAAGGTGGGGGTTTACACATGTTTCTTCGAATTTGCGAACCAACGTGCGCCCATTTCCCTATTTTTATGCGATATTCTCAATCACTATCGCCTTCATATTTCTCAGCTGCACTGCATAGGTGCAGCAAAAATAACTAATTTCGAAGTAAATTGTCGCCTTTTGGGGATTGAACCCACAGTTCATCTATTCCGCGCGTTCTACCACACAACGTGGTCGAATGGATGGGTGTCTTTTGCTAAGCGCGCCAGGACATTGCAATGCTATACGGATAAATTAGATGCGCTGAGGGTTTGGAGGGAAAAGTTCTTTTGGGTAGATAGTGCCTTCTTTCCATGGGATTTCGAGTTTTATACCAAAGAATCATTGCCGAAGGATGAGCGCCCAGACCCCAGGTTGTATAACGAGGCTGATGCGGACACGATAAATACTAATCGCATTCCGATACAAGCGTATCCAGAAGAGTTTTTGGTGCACATGGGCATCAGTCGCAACTTCTTCGGTAGTCCAGAAGAGGTGCCAACTTTTTTGGATGAAAATAGCCGGGGTGGGTGCTCGTCCTTCCTTCCTTTTCGATTATTATTTGTAAGCGCTCCTCCCTTTGTAAATTATCTAACTTAGTTTTGTGTTTGTTTGTTGCTTGTTGCGCAGAAATGGACCTATTTAGCGTTGTTCGCTTGGAGAAGCCAAAACAAGTGATTGTAGGGGTGCGCCCTTTGAGGGATGACGAAGAGCCGATTTTACAGGCTACTGCAGGGCGCACAATGGTTATTGCGCAGGAAGAGCCAGAGGAGACAGGGGAGATCCCCCCAGGTGTTACTATGGCTACTCCTCTGCGTAGCGTTCCCGCTTCTGGGTCGCAGATCCCTGTGGAGGTATTACACATAGACTCGTCGGGGAGTGCCATGGATGAGTCTGAGGAAGAGGAGGAGGAGAGCCAAAAGTTAAAGCGCAAGAGATCATCTGGTGATGATGGCGCAAGTACTTCAAGTAAGCGCCCTGCTACCTCTGTCAGGAAATCATCTGAGGAGGGTGCATCGCAGAAGGATGCTTCTGGAACTCCTCCCGTCAAGTAAGTACTGAAACTATTGTCTTTAGACTTTTATTCCGTGTTGATATTGTTGTCATTTGTTGACTTTTTGTTACTTGCGCGCAGTTTGGAGGCTGTTATTGATGAGGGTGCGCAAGTTGAGAATTCACCACCCAAGGCTGGTTCTGGTGAGTTTATGCCCAAGAGTCCAGTGGGTGAGGAGAAGTCTGCTGAAGATGCGCCAACAGGTCGTCTTATAGAGGAGTTGGCTTCATTGGTTGAGCGGCTACAGACTCAATATAGTGGTGAGGGTAGTTTGGTTGCGCAGAAGGACAGAGAAATTGACATTCTGAGGGCGCAATTGGCTAAAGCGCAGGCTGAAGTGAGGGCTTCTGGTGTGTACGCCCAGAAAGTTGCTGATGAGAAGATGTTGCTCATGGCTGAGCTGACTCAAGAGCGCAATGGAGCAAGAGAATACAAGGCCTCCTGCCTTTGGGCCTTGAGATATATGGAGCTGAACAAGAGTAAACTCATCTCGAACATGGATGGTTTCCGCAAGACTGTGGAGAGTTTGCTGGAGAACCAGGAGCGCAAGCTGCGTAAGCTCAGCATCGAATATGATGAGGAGCTGTACCCTCATTTGGTGTCCACCATTGCTGAGCGCAGATGGCTCATTAGCCATGGGTTACGCCTTGCTGCCATGGGTACTTTGGAGTCCCAAGAGGTGCGAGAGGCCTTTGGAGAGGTTGTGGAGTGCGCGCTTGCACGTGGCAAGGCGCAAGCTGTAGAAGAGCTCTCTGAGAGCGGACTGCTGAAGGTGCCTGCCGCACAAGTGCCTAATTACAATGCTAATGCTTTTGATGAGCTTGTTGCGGCTATGGAGAAGATGAAGCTGCTGGATCTTCCTCATATCGCTCAACTTGAGCGCGACCAGGATTACCCCATAAGTGTAATCATGGAGGGGTTGACCTTGGCCAAGCATTCAGCGGAGGGCGCAGAGGAAGAGGCTGACTATTTCCTCAAGCCGGACGTGTCACAGCTGCAGGTACCTATTTTTGTCCATCCTCGCAATGTCCAGGATCCATTTGCCCTTGAGACGGAAATCCCCTTGAAGCAATCCTTAGAGGCTCATGCTATGAGGTTGGTGAAGAAGCAGGGCGTGAAGGGGAAGGCCATCCTCTGCGGTGTTGGTGCTGCGCATCTCCCAAGGTCTGATGGGGTACCTGTCAGCGTACCGACAGTCTCGCCCCAAGGTGGTGTTAGCAGTTCTAGGCTCAAGCGTACTCGTAGCCTTTAGATCTTTTTTGTCTTGGTAGTTTTTTGTAATAGATTAACATTTTTGTTGCACATGTGCATGTTAAGTCTATCCTTTGTATGAATTCGTAATCCATAATAAAGTGTTGGTTTTGAAATATACGATTGTACGCATATTGTACCAAATTTGATTGTGGTTATAATAATTGTGCTTAGTTTATTTTCTCTTTGCGTGAAAGATGTCTAAGAATCAAACCGTTTATATAAACACATTTAAAGAGTTTATAATCACTTGTATCATAATCGTGTATGAGATTTGTGACATAAGCGTGTATAAATTTATGACATAGTCGTGTATGGTATTATCGTGTATAACATAATTGTATATGAAATGCACAAGTTGTTGTGTATCCATCGTGGGATGCACAAGTGTATGGATTGCAGTGTACTGCGAATACCATGTTAAGGGGATAATTGTCTTAACTCCTAATTTGTTAAATGCGCACAGTATGCATAGTTGCGCATCCGTCGTGAGATGCGCATCGAACTTACTCCAACGTCTTGAGAGTAAGGTGTTTAACAAGGATTCGTGATCCGATGTTGATGGGTTTGCAACCCTCTTACTCAACGAGTCATTTATTAGGTTTACTCATCCTTTTACCATCGTGGGTTTTTAATTAGTGCATGCACGCCATGTAGGCAAAAGATAATATAACAAACAATATTGAGACATAAATTATATGTAAGCAATAAAGTAAAGTGTGTCACGGAGTTAGCTAGAAACCGCAACATTTTATTAATACTTGCAAGTTTTTGTAAAAAGGTAAAAAACATTTGTCTAAATGAAACAAAGAATGTAAATACACGGATATTTATTTGGCACTTACTAAAGTGCGTATGTGTCCATGCATTGGGTCGTAACCTTTCCTAAAGATAGCATCTCTTGAGATTGCGGATATTCCATGTGCGTTGTAGCTCACGGCCTTCCATGTCGCGCAGCTTGTACGCGCCTTGTCCTAGTGCTTCAATGACCTCATAGGGTCCTTCCCACTTTGGTCCAAGTTTACCTGTGTCTTCTGCGTGGCTTGCATCATTAGCGCGGTACACAAAGTCGCCATGTCTGAATGAGGTGCTTCGAACTTTAGCATCGTAGTATCCCTTCATCTTTGACTTGGTTTTTGCCTCTCGTATGGCTGCGCGCTCGCGCCTTTCCTCCAGTAGGTCCAAGTCTATCCGTCGTTCGTCGTTCGTCATCATTGGCCGCGACATTAACTTTCGCAGTGCGGATAGTTGGCATCCCAATTTCAGCTGGTATAACAGCTTCTGTCCCGTAGACAAGGGAAAAAGGAGTGTCTCCATTGCTAACTTTGATCGTCGTGCGATGCGCCCATAAGACATGCGATAATTCGTCCACCCATCTTCCTTTGTGTTTGTCCAGGCGCGCTTTAATTCCTTCGCCTAAACTGCGATTTGCACGCTCAACTAAACCATTGGTTTGTGGGTGTTTAACTGATGCGAAGTGTTGTGTGATATTTAACTCCGCGCACCAGTCTTTGAACGGGTTATCACGAAATTATTTTCCGTTGTCCGAAACGATTTCCCTAGGTAATCCAAAGCGGCATACAATATTTTCCCAAACAAATCATTTTACTTGGTTTCCTGTGATTGTCGCAACTGCTTTTGCCTCAATCCACTTAGTAAAGTAATCTATTGCCACAATAAGGAATTTTAGTCCTCCTGCTGCGACAGGGAAGGGACCCGCAATGTCAATGCCCCATTTATAGAATGGCCATGGAGAAGTAATAGGCGTTAGCTCTTGTTGTGGTCTGCGCGGGATGGGTCTATGAACTTGGCAGTCATTGCATTTCCTTATCACATCGCGCGCATCCCGGTGCATAGTAGGCCAGTAGTATCCTGAGCGCAATGCGCGTGCTACGACGGACTGTGGTCCTGAATGCATACTGCATGAGCCAGCGTGGATCTCTCGGAGCACGTAATCTGCCTGAAGAGGTCCAACGCACCGAAGCCATGGTTGTAAGAATGAGCGACGATATAGGATACCATCTCTAAGTTCGAACCTCCGCGCCGTGCGCCGTATCCGTCGAGCGTGTTTTTGCTCCTCGGGAAATTTGCCCTTGTTTATAAAATCGATAATAGGGGTCATCCATGTAGGATCCTGTTCTTCTATCACCGTAGATATCTCCATCTCCGAGATGGACTTGTTCTTTAGAATCTCCACCAATACTTGTTTTGACAGGTGCGCAAAGCTTGTAGATGCAATCTTGCTCAGTGCGTCTGCTTTTTTGTTTTCCCCTCTAGGAACTTGTTTGATGGTAAACCTATCAAAACTTTGAATTAGTGACTTTGTCTTTTCAAGGTATTGAACCATGTTGTCCTCTTTAGCCACGTATTCTCCCAACACATGGTTGGCTACTAATCGAGAATCCATGTTTGCTTCTAGGTTGCGTACACCCATTCGAGTTGCAATGCGCAATCCAGCGATTAAGGCCTCATATTCTGCCTCGTTGTTCGTGGCTGTGAATTCAAAACGCAGTGCGTAAGTGAACTCCATTCCTTCTGGATTAGTGAGTATAAGGCCAGCGCCCGACCCATCCACGCATGAAGATCCATCCGTGAATAAGATCCATGGTTCTTGTAGTTCTACCTTGTTTTGTGGAGATGTGACATCGGTGTCTTGCTTTTCGATGATGAAATCTGCTAGTATTTGGCCCTTGACCACATTGCGTGGCCTATAGGAAATGTTATATTCGCCTAGCAGCACACTCCATTTTTGTAATCGCCCCGATGCGTCAGGTTTAGAGATAACTTGTTTGATTGGTTGGTCTGTGATTACCGCTATTGGATGCGCTTGAAAGTATCTGCGCAATCTTTTGGCGGCGAACACTAATGCTAAGACCAACTTTTCCATTGGGCTGTAGTTAATCTCTGTCTTCTTGAGCGCTTTGCTTACGAAGTATACCGGTGTTTTTACAGAGTTCCTCTCTGTCAGTAGTACTGCGGTGACTGCCCTATGAGTCGCTGATAAGTAAACGATTAATTCCTCCCCTGGTCGGGGTGCGGCAAACTTAGGAAGCGCTGCTATATGTTGCTTAAGCTGTGTAAAAGCCTCTTCCGCTTTCGCAGTCCAACGGAAGTCTCCCTTTTTTGTACACTTCTTGAGTGTTTTAAAAAGAGGGAGTGACTTATCCGCTGATTTGGACAGGAACCTGTTCAAACCGGCTAGTTTCCCATTTAGAGACTGAACTTCTTTCAGCGTGCGTGGTGAAGGAAGTTGGATGACAGCCTCTGTTTTTTCTGGGCATGGCTTAATGCCATCTGGTTCTATCAGATATCCCAAGAACATGCCTTCTGTAGCACCGAAAGTGCACTTCTTGGGATTTAGCTTCATGTTGATCGCCCGTAGCGTTCTAAATGTTTCTTCTATATCGCGCACCACTTCGTCTTCAGTGTGGCTTTTTATGACAAGATCATCCACATAAACTTCTAAGTTGTGGCCCACTTGCTTTTCAAATGCATTATCTACCAATCGCTGGTAGGTGGCGCCTGCATTCTTCAGGCCAAAAGGCATCTTTGTGTAACAGTAGACCCCTTGGCTAGTGTGGAAAGCTGTTTTTTCCTCGTCTTCCTTAGCCATTTGGATTTGGTGGTATCCTTTGTATGCGTCTAAAAAACATTTAAATGGATATCCACACAGAGATTCTACCTTCTAGTCTATCTCTGGCAGCGGATAGCAGTCCTGTGGACATGCTTTGTTGAGATCAGTGAAATCCACACACATCCGCCAACTGCCATCACCCTTCTTGACCATGACTGGATTAGAGAGCCAGTCATGGTAATAGACTTCACGCATGATTCCTGCGTCCACAAGTTTGTGTACTTCCTCCAGAATGGCTTTTGCACGCTCTGGAGCTTGGCCGCACTTTTTCTGCCGCACTGGGGAATATCCTTGTCGGATTTTTAGCTTGTGTTCTGCGATCGAGCGTGGCACACCAGTCATGTGCTTTGGTTCCCAAGCAAAGATATCTAGATTCCTCTGTAAGAGTGCGCACACGGCCGCTCTGCCTTTGTCAGACAGCGATCCTCCAATTGATACTTCTTGCTCTGGGTAATCGGGGTGAATTGCGACCTTCAAGTTTGGAACTTTCGCTGTGCTCTGTTCTGGGACGTGCGTCGTCTCACATGTAATCGTGTTACATTCTTCTGGTGGCGCAGCATCGTTGTAAATGGTGACGATGCCGCCTTCTACTGGGAATTTGAGCATTCCATGCGCTGTGGATGGTACTGCGCGCAACGCCGAGATTCCTGACCTTCCAATAATGCCGTTGTATGGCGAAGGAGATTTGATCACCATGAAGTTCATCCAGGCTGTCGTGGAGTGTTCCTTATTACCGACAGCGACTAGTAGGCGCAGTTGCCCCATAGGCCATATCTTTTCTCCTGTAAAGCCAGTAAGCGCAGTCGTGGCTGGACTTAACTGTCTTTGTATTTCAGGACGCAATCTCTTGAAGCAATGTTCATACATTATATCCGCTGATGCGCCCCCATCGACATACATGCGGTGGATGTCGTGACCCCCCGCATTTATTTCAATGGTAAGTGGTTCTGCCGCTGCGTTGTCCGCAGTCAAGGTGGGGAAGGAGATTTCGCTTCCATGAGAGAATTTCTGGCTCACCTTTTGCCTAGTCTTTCGCTGCCATGATTGTATCATGTAGATAGTATCAGCTTTTTCCTTAGGCGCTTCTTTCTTGCCTCCGGTTCTCTGCTTGTCTTTCCCATCCTTAATATTCTTAACGAGGTGGTCCAATCTGCCTTCTTTCACTAGTTTCTCGATTAGCTAGCGTAACTGGACACACTCATTAGTGGTATGGCCCTTCTGTGCGTGATACTCGCAGTATCCGTTCCCTACGCGCCGATCCTCCGGGGTGCGCATAGGTGGGGGTCTTGGAAAGTTCGCACCTTCCGTCGCGAATATCTCCTTTGGAGTTTTTGTTAGTGGGGTGTACTTATCGTTTCCCCTTCCGCTTCCTTGGGTGCGATAACTTTTGTTACGATTGCCACTCTGGTCATTGGATTGTCTCCTTGACTCTTCTTGTGACCTATGGTTCGAGTAGCCTTTTTTGCTATCCGCAGCGGCTGCTTCTCCTTGGACGAAGGACCTCGTGCGCTTCATGAGTTCGTCAAAGGTGTGGGGAACCCTATCGTTTAACTTTTTTATCAAATCTGGGTTATTGATTGCGTTCATAAAACCCGATATTTTTAGTATCTCTGGGCACGCTTTGACTTGCATGCATTCGTCCTTATAGCGCTCCATGAAAGCGCTTGTGGATTCCCCTTGTCGCTGTTTTACCCTAGCGAGCTCAACAGGGTTTTTGGCGCACTTTTTTCTTTGAGTAAAGTTTAAACGAAACGCCTTTCGCAACTCTTCAAACCCACCGATGCTTCTGCGTGGAAGCTTATTGAACCAATTGCGCGCGTTCCCTACTAATGTAGAGTTAAACATATGGCACCACACAGGTTGTGGCCAATTTTCGATAGTAGCTGCTGACTCGAAAATTTTTAGGTGATCATCAGGGTCACCTGTCCCATCATATGTTTTGACATTAGCAGGCATGCGCCTTCTCTTATTTTCCGAAAAATCGCTGATGCGCCTAGTAAACGCATCAACTTTTTGACGGCGCCAGGGAAGAGACATGTCTTCATCTTCCTGGTCGCGGTATTTTCCTCTTGATTTCCAGTGTCCAGTTTCTTTGTCCTCGTTGTCCGAGGAATCACTTGAGGATGGGCTTACTCTTTTGCGACGCTTGCGTCGACTATCATCGGAATTTGAGCTTGCTCCTTTGTGGCGCTTGCGCCGACTATCCTCGGAATCAGAGCTTGAAGGGCTTTCACTTGGGGAGCACCGTCGCCCAAGCCTATCCTGAACCCTGCGACTGCCAAGCCTAGCGTGGACATTGGCGCACCGTTCCCCATCTTCAGGCTCCTCCAGATGCTGAAAGTCAGCTGTTTCATCATCCACAACCTTCCTTCCAATCCTGGTAAACACTGGGTGTTTGCGGCTACCCCTCTCGCGTTTTTCATTTCGGTAGCGCGTTGGGGATGCTTCATACTCAGGGTCGAAGTTGAGCCTGGCGTGCAGACTTTGGCTTGACCTCTTCTTTGCCTCCTCTCGCATGAGCGCAGCCAAGGCTTGGTAATTTTGAGATACGAAGTCACTTGGCGCCAATTCAGGAGTGACTCCTTCTAGTGCGATGGAGTCTGTTTCCAAAACAAGATCCTTGTTTCGGATAGGCGCATTGGGAGGCTCAGTGAAGTTCACCTCTGGCATGGCAAGAGGAGTGCGCTCCAGTTCTATCGCGCTAGTACTTGTTGTAATAGCGGGGGTAGTCCTGGTAAGTGATTCCACCGTAGGAAAGACCAGATCTGAGTGCGCTCCTAAGCTTCTAGGCGTGCTGGTTGTCCCAGAGGCCTGCTTAGAGGCCGCTTCAGTTTGCTGCTTCTTCCCTAGTAGGTCGTCATGCGTTTTCTTCGCATGCGGACTCTTGTGACTTCCGTGTTTCGTCATTCTAGTTCTTGGCAAAGTTCTTAGTGTAGGGTCCCACGGATGGCGCCACTTGTTGATACAAAAGTTGGGCGTTCCTTGATTCCGTACCAATCAGATCTTAATGCTCGAGACCTGCGCACTAAGAAAACAAAAAGACACCGTTAGGCTTATCGTGGGATTGTCTCCTACGATTATCCTCCGGCGTGAGAGTAAGTAATCGATTTAGGGTTTGTAGAAGAGTTAGGGTTTTGTAAATCGTACCTTTAATGAGAGTCGAAGGACTCTTTATATACACACGAAACCCTAGTTGGTTTCGTGTCCTTCACTCCTCAACATATCCCGCGTAGGGCGGTTACATGATATATATCCATAAATAAGGGATATCTATATCAAAACCATAAATAGCTTTGGGTTTGGGCCATCGTGAGCCCAAACCGCTATTGTGATAGCCCATTTGTAGTGGGCTTGAGTCCATTCGTGATGGACCTGAGTATGGGTCGGGTTCGTGACCCGAATACGGACTATACGTCATCAGTTGTCTCATAGTACTAAAAACCCTGGTCATGAGTGCTATGTATGCACTCCAAAAGTGAGCCTATGCCCCTGCCACACACTGCCTTGCATCATCATGTATCAGTCAATTAAACACCTAAAAAACATGGTAAAAGTCAGCTAAAAGCTGGTGAGTTCATAGGTTTACATAATTAGTAAAGTTTGGACTATAAGTTTTTGAGTCAACATTTCAAAGCGCGAAATGTTACTAAAGTGCTATTACTATGCTCTAAGTCTCATGCTACCGAAGCTATGACAGTTGCATGCAAAGTGCGCATGTTAAATACAGCCCGGCAAGTGATCAAATCTAGTAACTTGTAATTCGACATGTTATACATCCGTTTGTCCTATATGGACTGTTGTATCCTCAACACGGATGGAGGTGTCAACCTCAATAGATCTATTTATAACATTCATGCTTCCAGTATGAATTAACGGTACATGAATCGGGGCAATGGACATAGTACTTAGGCCAGCAGATAATAGTTTTGTAAAACGAAAGCATTGTTTAAATAGTCCTGAAAAGTAATGCATGTTTCTCACCCCAAGTAATGTAAAATGAGTAATAAAGAAATAGTGGGGCTATGACTCACCTTGAGTGTACCTAGCAAGGTGAAATATGAAATCAAGTAAGTTATGGGAACTGCTCCAACACACGACCTAAATTTATAGTAAAGTCTGAGATGTTTATAGTTTTGGCTCAATACGAATGTTGAGTGTGAAATTAAGTAACGGATAACTATTTGGTTTGTGATGTGTGAGTTTGATATGCTTAAAATGCTTAAAGTTCAAAAATAATATTATATATAATATTATATTGTTTTTATGTTTTTGATTCCATAATTATCGTCTCCTCAAATATCGTTGTATAACATGTTAAGCAAATCGTTAAAAGTTCGTTATATAATTATAAACGTAACGAAAATAAATATACTGAAACGAATGACGAGAATGCACATATTTAAATGAAAATGTGCAAAATATGAAATAGAAATGATTATAAGGAATTGTTACTGTTCAGCCTTTGGTCTTTCACAGAATTTACAATTTATACCCTAACGGTGTAGGTTTTGCACCGTTAGTCCTCCGTTAGTCAAATGTTACAAATTAAGTCCAATAAAGGTCAATTATTACATTTTAAGCCTTAAGCTTACTATTTTAACAATTCTCACCCCCAAGTTATCAAATTTACAGTTTAGAGCTCAATTATACGAAAGTTACATAATTAACCCTAATAGTAAACTTTGTTTGCAAAATTAGTCGAAAAATGACAAAAAGAATGGGAAATGATTTCCGAGATTTCTAATAAGTTTATAAATCTTATTTAAGTCAAAATGATCAGCTTATTTTTGAAAGTGCTTATTTTTCCGCTAATTGGGCTTTTAACGAGTTTAACAAAAGCCCATTAACACTTTGTGATCTGTTAGGTTTCCAAGGGTTTTGGGCTTATGATTGGGCTTATAAAAGGGACTTAAAACCGTTTTCAAACTGCTTATAAGTACTGCTTATCGCAAGTGCTTATTGGGTCGCTTAATTGATTTAAGCCCAATCGATATTTATAAAGGGTTTATAGGACGTTTCATATAGCGATAGCTTTTAGGATTTTTAAGGGCTTATACGAGCTTATGAGGGGAAACTCAAGACATAAATTTGTTAGATGGTCTTGTAAAGAATCAATGTGAACAATAAAAATAACATGTTGTATACACGTATTCGATTATATTTAGGTTGTTTATATGTCGTTCGATACATGGTACAAAGAATAAAAATGACATAAACATATGAAATATAAATATGCGATGTACAAAAGATAGAAATGATGCTTGGTAACAAGGATTTAGTTTTCCATGTTTGCCAAAATGTATCATGCCTTTCCATGGCAAAACCTTTAACATGACTCTGTCCCCTACTTGGAACTCAAGAGGTTTACGTCTCTTGTCAGCATAGCTCTTTTGTCTGCCTTGTGCAGCTTGCATTTAATTACTAATCTGCACAATCTTTTCGGTTGTTTCATGAATGAGTTCGGGACCTGTGAGCTGACTTTCTCCAACTTCTGTCCAGCAAATAGGTGATCGGCACTTACGTCCATAGGGTGCCTCGAATGGTGCAGCTTTTATACTAGTGTGATAGCTGTTGTTGTACGAGAATTCGACTAGGGGAAAATGTCCGTCCCATTTCTTGCCAAAATATATTACACAGGCTCGGAGCATATCCTCCAAGATTTGAATGGTTCTTTCGCTTTGGCCGTCAGTTTGGGGATGGTAAGCTGTACTCATATCGAGTTTAGTACCCAAAGCTTTCTTGAGTGACTACCAAAAGTTTGAAGTGAAATGACTGTCACGATCGGAGATGATCGAAATTGGTACTCCATGTCTGGAGACTACCTCTTTCAAGTATAAACGAGCGAGTTGATCCATGCTGTCAGTTTCTTTGATGGGAAGAAAATGTGGTGATTTGGTGAGTCTGTCAACAACCACCCAAATCGTGTCGTATCCACTGGATGTTCGTGGTAGTTTGGTTATGAAGTCCATAGTGATTCGTTCCCATTTCCACACAGGGAGTTCAGGTTGAACCAGTAATCCGGACGATCTCTGATGTTCTGCTTTAACCTTGGAACAAGTTAAGCATTTACAGACATACAGTGCAATATCCGCCTTCATGTTAGGCCACCAATATAGTTTCTTAAGATCAAGGTACATTTTATCAGCTCCGAGATGAATAGACTATTTGGACTTATGCGATTCGTGCATAATTACCATAGAGTTTTTCACTTTGTCTATTTTCTTCTTTGAGTGCCTCAATCTGAGCAGTGAGGATTTTTTATGGGAGTGGTGAACTGATCGTCATTCCTAATGACCTGACTCTCAAGGGTTTGAGTCGTTCTTTCCGACTAAGAGCATCTGCCACAACGTTGGCTTTTCCAGGATGATAAAGAATTTCACAGTCGTAATCACTAAGTAATTCTAGCCACCTAAGTTGTCTCATATTCAACTCTTTTTGGTCTAGGATATGTTGCAGGCTTTTGTGGTCCGTAAACACTGTACACTTAGTACCGTACAGATAATGTCGTCATATCCTAAGAGTGAATACAACTGCTCCCAGTTCTAAATTATGAGTTGTGTAATTCTTTTCGTGCGTCTTGAGTTGTTGTGATGCATAAGCAATCACTTTTTGTCTCTGCATCAATACAACACCTAAACCTTTGTGCAAAATATCGCAGTATACGACAAAGTCATCGCTTCCCTCAGGTAAGGCTAATATGGGTGCAGTGCACAACTTTTCTTTGAGTGTTTGGAATGCCTCTTCTTCGTCTTTTCCCCAAACGTATTTTACATTTTTCTGAGTTAAAGTGGTTAAGGGTTTGGCTATCTTGGAGAATCCTTCGATGAATCTCCTGTAATAATCGGCAAGTCCTAAGAATTGGCGTATTTCAGTTGGCATTGTTGGTGTTGCCCAATCCTTAATTGACTCAATCTTTGCAGGGTCCACGTGAATACCCAGGCTGTCAATAACGTGATCGAGAAATTGTATTGTGGAGATCCAGAAATCACATTTCGAGAATTTTGCATACAATTCCTCTTTCTTGAGTAATTCCAGAATCATCTGAAGATGTTTTTCGTGTTATTCCTTGTTTTTGGAATAGGTCAGGATATCGTCTATAAGTACAATCACAAACTTATCCAAATATGGTTTGCACACCCTGTTCATAAGATCCATGAATACTGCTGGTGCATTTGTCAAACCAAATGGCATAACCTGGAATTCATAGTGTCCATAACGGGTTCTAAAGGCTGTTTTTGGGATGTCCTCTTCTCGGACTCGAAGTTGATGGTATCCAGATCGAAGGTCGATTTTTGAATATACACTGGAACCTTGTAGTTGATCGAATAGATCATCGATTCTAGGAAGTGGGTATCGGTTCTTTACTGTTAGCTTGTTCAGCTCTCTATAGTCGATGCACATCCGGAATGATCCATCTTTCTTCTTCACGACTAGAACAGGAGCTTCTCATGGTGAGGAACTAGGTCTGATGAAACCTTTTTCTGAGAGTTCTTGTAGTTGTTCTGACAATTCTTGCATCTCTAATGGAGCTAATCGGTATGGTGCTCGCACTACGGGTGCAAAACCTGGTACTAAGTCAATATGAAATTCGAGTTGCCTGACTGGTGGAAGTCTAGGCAAGTCTTCGGGAAAGACTTCAGGAAAGTCACGTACAACTGGCACGTCTTCTATGCGGTTTTCTTTAGGCTTTCATTTCTTCTCCACTTGTGCTACAAAGAGGAGACATCCGTCCTCAATGTACTTCTGAGCTTTGGTGCATGATATGATCTTCAGTCGAGATGTACTCCTACGGTCACTTCTATCTCCTAATACTTCCAATACTTCATTATCGTACGGTATTCGAACAATCTTCTCGTCGCAGATGATTACGGCATGATGTCTAGATAACCAGTCCATTCCAATGATGATGTCGAAACTGCCCAGTCCCACTGGCATAAGATCTATGTTGAACGGATGGTTTAACAGGTTCAGAGTACAACCTCGAATTATAGTGTCTACTCTTTTTATGTTACCATTAGCTAGTTCTACGTCGTAACCAATACCTAAAGCTGTAGGGATGATATCTAGCAACTAACTAAAGGTGTTTGATATGAAACTCTTGTCTGCCCATGTGTCAAATAAAATAGATGCATGGTGGTTGTTTAGGAGAAACGTACCCGTAACAACGTTTGGGTCCTCTGGTGCTTCTCTTCCTACAACCACATACACTCTTGCTCGGGCATTTCCTGCATAACCCTGGTTTCCACCAGCGGCTTGATTTCCATTGTTACCCTGGTTTCTTGGTTTCCTGCAATCGCTCTTGAAGTGCCCCTTTTCCCCATACCCAAAACAGGTAAGGGAAGATTTGTCTTTGAAGTTAAGAGCCCTTTGATTATTCATTGGTGCCCTTTGCGCAGTAGCAAGAATGGGTGCTCTGCAATTTTTGGTCATGTGACCGATTTTCTGACAATTTCCACATTTTACGGAGCACAGTTCGTTGTGATGGAGTTTACAACAGTTACAAAGAGGAGCTTTCTCAGCATAGGCCCTCTGGTCATTGGGCCCAACAGAATAAACCTTAGCGACTTTCTGCTGTTTGTTTGGCTGATGGTTGGCTCTGGAGTTGTCATCCCATTTTCTTTTGTTATCTCCTTTCTCTGCCATGTCTTGGATCATGATGCGCGTGATGTGTCGTTGCGGTTTAGCAGTTTTAATGCCTACTCAAGTTTTAAATTTATATTTAGCCGACTTATCAATAACACACACACTTAACGAGCAGTGTACCCGGTCAGTATGAAGATAATGGTAAGTAGAGTGTCGATCACTAAGAGTGGAACGTATTATCTCGTTATTCTAATCAGTATTTTAATATCCTAACGCAAGGGGGTTTCAGCCTGAGAGACTGGCACGATTTGTTGCAATTAAATAATAAAATAAACCAATAGGCACGAATCAGCAAGTAGCACACACGTACACAGATAAATACTTGAGACAATAAGAGGGCTGTCCTTATGATTAAGTAGATTGTCACTTGTTTTATTGATAGCTTTATATGAAGTGTATGTAGTTAACCCTTTCTCGTTGGTCCTAATCTTATCGACGAGTAAACCCTTAATGATTACTTATGTCTAAAAGTTATTCCTAAGTGATCAATTTAGTAATAACCGTGGGAGCCACATTATGTCCCGCAGTCAAATGCCCGCAAGCCACTAATAAACACAGAGGTTATCAATGCACTAATAAGTAGTAACCAAAGACATCAACATATAAACTTTAATTGATGGGAAAGCAAGTATTAAAGGGAGTGCAATCTTTCGTTGTCACATTACACAAGCCACCAATCCTGATGAATTAAAGTTTGCTAACACAATAAAACAAAACTACTTAATGAATTAAACACATGCAGCACCTTCTTACAGCTCTTGTATCTTTGATTTGGGTGTGTCTTGTGCTGCCTCCTTGACTGAATTCGTCCTTTTGTTCTTCTGTTCGGACTTAGGTTATATTATAATCCGTACGAAATTCGTCTGGTCTTGGGGTATTTATAGTTTCTGTCTGAAGGAAGATGCGGCGCAAGATTATAATATTCAGGAATATTCGTACACCGCCAGAAGATGCGGCGTAACTCCATGATTAGATGCGGCGCATGTCCTCTTGTATCTTGGATCGTATCTGGTGATATCTTGATAGAGATGCGGCGCATGTCATGAGTGAGATGCGGCGCATCTGGAGCAGATTAGTCTTGATCTTCTTCATTTCAGTAGACTCTTAACTTCTTGCATGTTATGCTCCATAATCAGTCCAAAATCGCTAAGTTTCACCAAATGCTTGTTTTTACCTGAGAATTACAAAAGTAAATGATTAAGTATCAATCCTCATACATAATATAGTAAAACAAGTCAAATTAATAGGATAAATGATAGTAATAAAATGTACTTATTTGAGTTCATCAAATATCCCCCCACTTGAACTTTACTTGTCCCCAAGTAAACCTTAGAATTTCTTTTATGAAAATGTATCCTAAAAGATGTTAGGATTTATTTTTATATTTAAGCATGTATTCGTTCATTTCATAATCACACAACTAAACACTTTAACGAATTAGAAGTAAAATAAAATAAGTCGATAAAAGCAAATCTAATCGTTTAACTGTCCAGTCGCGACGAATATTCTATCATAAGCTTGGCAAGTATACACATCTCCACCACTAAAGCTAAGGAATAACAAGTCTAAAGCGGTAAAAAAGGGTTTTTAGGCTTAAGGGTTAATTATTCTCTTTCACTATCGATCTCAAATTCCAGAAAAGGCGACAAAATCACAAATACATGATCGAATCCACGAACACGATACTTGCAATTGCTCAAATCCTTAACTCGAATAGGCTAAAGATAGGTCCAAACTTCACCAATAATAATATATCAAAAAGGGCGACAAAATCATAAATACATAGCCGAATCCACGACTACGATACTTAAGATTGCTCAAATCCCTAATCTCAATAAATCAAAGGTTTGGTTGGATAAAGAATAATAAAGGGCATGGATAACATTTGGGATATAAATTGGTGCAAAAATAAAAATAAACAAAACAAATAAATCAAAATCCTAAGTGTGGTTAATCACTATCCCAACCATCCCATGAATAAGACTCATATCATCGAATAACTCACGCTTTACCACTTGAAACACACGCTTTAGGTAGACACGAATTATACTCAACAAAATCTTAATCAAAGAATAAACCTTAATTGGCGTTCCCATAACTGCCAATTCCCATTCAATCCATAGATATAGTACAACAAATAGTGGTGATATCGACCACTTACATAACTTTACATAAGTTGGTTAAAACTAACTTCCAACTTTTCTTTCTTTTTCTTTTCTTATTTTTTCGATTTTTTTTTTTTTTTTTTTTTTTAAACATAAACATAGATGTGTAAAATTTCACCACATCACTATAACTTTCTTTCCGGATAATTTTTCTATACTTTTCATGACTTCAGAAATAATGGTAATAGTGAAAGTAGTAAACACACGAAAAATAAACTCAAAGATATACAATATTTACTTTCACTCCAATTGCATTGTGCAATTTCCCGACCTAACCATAGATAATGAATTACGCACGCGAACACAGGTAATGTAAGGAAACACACTCTGCCTATAGCAATCAACCAACCACGGATTCTAATCTACAGGGTAGGCTAAGGTGTAAGGGTGTAACGAAACATTTTAAACATAGGTGTAAGAAACGAAAGGAATGGCTCTGAGGGTTTTTCTAGGGGTATCTTACTCTAAAAATGAGAGTAACAAAAGGGTTTATACGGGGGTTAACTAACCAGTGTAGTTAGTTAATAACACATAACAAATAATAGGCTATTTGGGTGTAATCCTAGAATTTTACCAATTTAGACAAGTCATTCCAATTATATAAATAATACTTATTATGGTGGTCTCGAATAGTATACAAGCCAAGTTCTAAAGTTTACAAGTCACCGGCACACTCATAGATTTGTGAATTTTGAAAAATCACAATTTTTGAAAATAACTTCATGTGTGCAGTTATGCAACTTAGATCTTAAACAAAAACATGCTAAATTTTTTTTAAGTCTGATATATTAAGCACATTTTAAGCATAATTTTTGAAAAAGTTTAGGACAAGTAATTGTTAAGTGTTCTAATTCTCCAATCCCCCCACTTAAGTTAAACAACGTCCTCGTTGTTTGTATAAAAGGTTAAAAACTGGAAAATAAAAGAATTAGAACAGAAAAAACTCCCCTGAGATTTGCTCGGTATGATCCTCCATTAGTATAAGAGCAAAAATCAACTTCTTGTGGATTAGAACGTTAAAGTTTCATACTTGATGTATCCACAGGAAATCCAGGAAACTATAATACCACCAACACTTTAAAACACACCTAAGATAAGAAAGGTTCAAGCTTGCATAATACATTAGTAGTTAGATAAAAATAAAACTTAAAAATTAAAACTGAAAATCATCAGGTCAGTCGATGCGCCGTATCTTATGGAAGAAGATACGCCGTATCGAGCCTGGAATAAATACGGATCAGAATAAAGATGCGCCGCATCCTTAACCAGGGATGCGCCGCATTAAAATAAACTGATAAATAGTTTTAAAGTCGAAAATAAAAATGCAGAAAAATAAAATAAGATATGACCATTGCAGGAGATGCGTCGCATCTCAGAATTGAGATGCGCCGTATCCTCATGCGGGCCTGACTGACTCGACACAGAAAACAGAATAAAAGATAATTCCGGGTTGTCTCCCGGTAAGCACTTGTCTTTATTCCAGAGTCTTCAAGTTAGACTCACGTTCAGCTCAGCAATAAGTCCTTGTCACGGTCCATCCTTCGTCCTTCATCCGAAAGATTTTTCCATATATCTCTGCGACGTTTTCTTCCGTTCGACTTAATCTAGTATAACTCTTTGTCTTCACCGCAGTATATTCTTCATCAGGACCCAAAGAGTATTTGATGATTTTAAATTTTTCAGAAATAATCATGGGCGGCTCATTGTAAGGAATCCCAAGTAGTTGACACTTTCTTTTGGTGAACTCTTCCTCGTCTTTATCAACAAACTTAAAATAAGGATCCTTAATCAAATAATCATCTAGTTCTTCAATCAACGACTCATTATTATTATCATCTTGAATCGCCTCCCATTCTCTTTCCAAATCATATTGTAACCGTCGACTAAGCTTTGTGAAATCATCAAACTGTTTATGCACCCATTCCCAGAAAGTAGTATCCGATGTTCCCTTAAGTCCTTTCAAGCGTTCAATTCTGCCCTTTTCTTGTAAAGCCTCCGCCTTTTGTGGGCAGTCTTCAACATTATCGTACCACTCATAATCTTCAAAGGTTACATCGTTTCCAACCCGTCTCATCCCAATTATACTTCCCCCATTACAGGTTCCGTCACTTTTATAATCACAGGTCGGCCAAACACTACTCCCGTCCTTGAAAACGAAGGGTGTACAGGTGTGATTAATGTGCGCAAATCCCCATGGTTTATCCCAAACCCATGGTACTTGATCATTCCATTCATAGTACCAGGTGTTTTTGAAATCGTCATAAGTCTTAAATCCTGGTAGTTCTCCAGTAAGCACATCATCGTCGACTTGAAGAAGGTAGTTAAATTCCTTGAACTGCTTGCACAAGGGTGTCTCATAATCGAACACATCAATGTCTATTCTGAATAACTCTTCAATGCCTTCATTGATTGTTGAATCATGAAGTGACGACCCATAATCGCTTTCTACTTCTTCATCTTCTCCTCTCATCCAATATACCCATAATGCATCCTTAGTAGCACGATCCATGCACTTATGGTTATTAAACTTACTAGCCAACCATTCTGAAAAATCAACATCGTAAGGATCGTGGTTAACGTCAAAGCAAACCTTTCCAATCATATTCTTTTTTATCTCCATGAACTCGTTAAATTGCTTCTTAAAACTCCGAGTCAACCATGAAGTCATAATCTCCTTGACTTCATTTGCAGGGGCAAATTCCGGACTACCATATTTGAGTTCTAGCCAATCATTGAGGGAGAGGTCTATCAATCTTACCAATTTCCCATGAAATAGTAACTCCGCCAAAGCATAATTCATGTCATTATCCTGATAGTTCTCATTCAATCCCCAGTACTGTTCGGAATAAGGCATGTAAGAGTTTTGGGTATTGCCTCCACCATAGCTTTCGTTGCTTGAATCCATGTATGCAAGATAGAATTTCCCATCATCTTCTTCGATAGTAGTCCAGTTCAATCCTTCGGCTTCAATGATAGGCCATAAGAGCGACAATTCTTCTCCAGTGTACCTCACAAATACATCATAAGAGAATATCTCTTTGTCAATGTTGCATAAACGCATGAATTCCTTAAAAGCAGCTTCAAGAGGAGTCTCCCAAGAGAATAAATCTGCATTGATCATGAGTACATTGAATGAATCTGAAAACAAGCATTCCTTAGCAAGATATCCGTTAACTGACATGTCTTCCATAGCAAAATCTGTCATCCAAGGTAAAATCATCAGTAGGATTTGTTCGCTAGAAGAGAAATTAATGAATATAGAAACGGATATAAGAATAAAAATAGCTGATATCTGCAGACGATGCGCCGTATCCAAAAAGTTGGATACGCCGTATCTTAATACGTTAAAATTAAATCAGACTTTATTCAGAAAATAGATACGCCGCTTAGAATTTAAGAATGCGCCGTATCGAATTAATTAATCAAAAATCAGCTTATCTAATTAAAATTAAATGCGTCGTATTAACGAAAGTTAATGCGCCGTATTTTCGTTACGTTTAAAAATAAATATCGATTTTTGATTCAGAAAGATGCGCCGTATCGATAGAGATCGATACGCCGTATCTGTTTAATAATTCGCAAACTGTTTTTAATTAAAATAATAGATACGCCGTATCTGCTAAAGCAGATGCGTCGTATGGCGTTAACGTTTAGAATTTTTTTTTTATCGAAAACAGATACGCCGTATCTGCTAAAGCAGATGCGTCGTATTACTTTATCGCTTAGAAAAATTTTCTTATTAAAAACAGATACGCCGTATCTTGGGGAAAAGATGCATCGTATCGAATTAATTAAACACGTTGTATTTTTTTAAAAATTAAACGCAATACGCCGTATCTGAGAGATCAGATGCGCCGTATCGTTTGATTTAGCACAGTACAACGATAGCAGAACAGAAAAATACGAAAAATAAAAACAAAAATTAAACACACAAACGAAAATAAACACACAAAAATAAAAGAAAACAATTAACACACAATACAACAAATATGCAAAATAGTACAATGATGCAATTAATCTAATAAAAAAGAAAAACATAATTAAAATACTAATTAAATTAACAGATAATAACAATTCACTCCCCGGCAGCGGCGCCAAAAACTTGATGCGCGTGATGTGTCGTTGCGGTTTAGCAGTTTTAATGCCTACTCAAGTTTTAAATTTATATTTAGCCGACTTATCAATAACACACACACTTAACGAGCAGTGTACCCGGTCAGTATGAAGATAATGGTAAGTAGAGTGTCGATCACTAAGAGTGAAACGTATTATCTCGTTATTCTAATCAGTATTTTAATATCCTAACGCAAGGGGGTTTCAGCCTGAGAGACTGGCACGATTTGTTGCAATTAAATAATAAAATAAACCAATAGGCACGAATCAGCAAGTAGCACACACGTACACAGATAAATACTTGAGACAATAAGAGGGCTGTCCTTATGATTAAGTAGATTGTCACTTGTTTTATTGATAGCTTTATATGAAGTGTATGTAGTTAACCCTTTCTCGTTGGTCCTAATCTTATCGGCGAGTAAACCCTTAATGATTACTTATGTCTAAAAGTTATTCCTAAGTGATCAATTTAGTAATAACCGTGGGAGCCACATTATGTCCAGCAGTCAAATGCCCGCAAGCCACTAATAAACACAGAGGTTATCAATGCACTAATAAGTAGTAACCAAAGACATCAACATATAAACTTTAATTGATGGGAAAGCAAGTATTAAAGGGAGTGCAATCTTTCGTTGTCACATTACACAAGCCACCAATCCTGATGAATTAAAGTTTGCTAACACAATAAAACAAAACTACTTAATGAATTAAACACATGCAGCACCTTCTTACAGCTCTTGTATCTTTGATTTGGGTGTGTCTTGTGCTGCCTTCTTGACTGAATTCGTCCTTTAGTTCTTCTGTTCGGACTTAGGTTATATTATAATCCGTACGAAATTCGTCTGGTCTTGGGGTATTTATAGTTTCTGTCTGAAGGAAGATGCGGCGCATCTAGTAAGTAGATGCGGCGCATGTACTTAACTTCGCGTGGGGTCCAAGATTATAATATTCAGGAATATTCGTACACCGCCAGAAGATGCGGCGTAACTCCATGATTAGATGCGGCGCATGTCCTCTTGTATCTTGGATCGTATCTGGTGATATCTTGATAGAGATGCGGCGCATGTCATGAGTGAGATGCGGCGCATCTGGAGCAGATTAGTCTTGATCTTCTTCATTTCAGTAGACTCTTAACTTCTTGCATGTTATGCTCCATAATCAGTCCAAAATCGCTAAGTTTCACCAAATGCTTGTTTTTACCTGAGAATTACAAAAGTAAATGATTAAGTATCAATCCTCATACATAATATAGTTAAACAAGTCAAATTAATAGGATAAATGATATTAATAAAATGTACTTATTTGAGTTCATCAGATCACCTGATCCATTAAGTTGTGAGAAATGGAGATTGTGTTATGCAAGTCGTTGGGATTTGCAGCCAATATGTTTCCTCTGATGTTCATGGGTAATCCTCCGATGTAATGTTCTATCATTCGTGATTCAGTAGCAACCAATTCGGGACATAGTAATGCTAATTCTTGGAAACGTTGTGTGTATACCACCATGTTGGTGCCTTGAACCTTCAAGTTCCAAAATTCTGCTTCCATCTTCTTGACCTCAGTGCGAGGAAAATATTTCTGGAGCATTAGAGTTTTGAATTGCTCCCACGCCATAGCGTAAGCAATATCCATTCCTAATGACTTCATGTAAGAGTTCCACCAAGTTAAAGCACTACCTATCAAAGTATACGAGGTATACTTAACTTTGGATTCTTTTTCGCAATTGCAGATGCGAAACACAGTTTCCAACTTTTCTAGCCATCTTGCTAAGCTGACAGCTTCCTCAGTTCCTCCAAAACTTCCTGGATCACAAGCACGAAACTCCTTGTATGTGCAGGCCCGAATGACAGTAGTGGGTCTCGCGGCTTTGTCACCTGTGTTAGTGCTTAATCCCACGTTGGTAGCAGCTGCCATGGCTTCTGCCACAAGTTGTGCCAAAGTTGGCTGGTTGACTACATTTGGAGGGGGAGTGGCATTAGTTGCGTTGCGAGTACGATTTGATTTGCGTGGAGCCATTTGTCTACAAAAGAAAGTAACAAATGATGAGATTTTGCATAAGAGTATGAGAAGTCATTAAATGAATGAGTAGCATTATAGTAGAGTATGATAGAAAGTATTAAATCATAACAGAGAGATATAACAAAATGAGCTTGTTATAGATTAAAAGTCGGTTACAAGATGTACAAATTATAAGCTTATTGGGAAATACATTAGACACTAACCGAAGACTACTCGGTTTAGTGGGTACAGAAACAATACATATGGTTCTAAGATTAGTTACGTCCTCGACGTAAACGCCTAATTTCTGCCTCCAGTTCCAGTTATGCAGCTCCCATGTCTGCGAAGCGTATCTGGAACTCTTGGCACATCCTCATTTGAGTAGCTAACATGGCTTCTAAGGCTGAAATCTTCTGATCCTAGTTCCTTTCCGTGTCTCTGGCTAACCATAGGTTCCTTTCAACGCCTTCTATCCTACCATGTACCTGAGTATGGTCCCTACTCAAACAGCGGACTCTGGAATCCAAGTTTCTAAGTTCATAGTTATAAATATCCTTCATTTTATCAACCTTCATCTCTAAGTCAAACACTTCTCGCCTCTCAGCATCGGCACTTTTAAACAAAGTGTCAAGGTTTCGATTATACCATTCAAAACGGTTTGGTGGTAACCTTTCCAGCTTTTCAGTGTGGGCGTCTAGTGTACTGGCTTGTTGATGAAGAAGGGTCCATATTGAATCACGAGTACTTATAGTATTGTCAGGGGGATTTGTAGGGTATTCACAATGCAAGAAACACTAGTTTGAGGCCTTAATATGGATCGAATGAATAAGATTCTAGAGAGAGGTAGGAGAGTTTGGGAGCCTTTGTAGAGAGAGAAATAAGATGAGATGAGATTAGATTAGCTTGAAAGGTCCAACCCTTCCCATGGGTGGGAAGGGAGTATTTATAATATTACATAATATGTCCCTAGTGGACTGTGGAGCGAGCTGACAGAGGGTAAAGACCCGACCCACTCCACAATACTAATTAATAACTAAACTACTAATAATATTACTGATAATCCTACGAGCTATGATGATCTAATAAGTACTCGGGGTGACCGAGTCTTCAGCTGAATATTCATATTCCTAACAATCTCCCCCTAAGGGAGGTCACCCCAGAAGTAATGCTCTGAAATTCAGCACTTTTTCCTTGGATCTTGACATCATAGCTCGTAACCCTTGATTCTTCAATATCATAGATCATTGTGCAAACATCCGTGATCTTCAGATGACTTCTCTTTTGTTTTGGATGAACTTTGAGTAATCTTTGAAAGTGTCATCCCACTTGATTCTTCAAGTCATCTTTCAGTAGTAAAACTCCATGTGATGAAATATACTTAGAGCCGACATGCTCACACGATATGGTGTCATGATCTTCAGCATCAGAGTTAGCAGAAGCTGTGTTGAAGGTCTTTTAGGTTGATCATGACTTCTTTGATGATGATGTGGTGTGTGCATGTGGTGATGGATTGGCATCTTTTCTGCAACCAGCTACCACAGCAACCAGCTACAGCATTCCACAGCTACAATCGCCAGAAGTTCCTGCATACGACAGTTAGCAATAATTCGACCGGTACTTACAAGTTTGGACTTTGAGATAGTCAACAGCATATTGTGAAAAACTCTCTCTAATCCTTACCAAGACCGTTCCTAATCGAAAACCCACAGAGAGCTTTTTAAGATTTTACCGTAGTAAATCAATGATTAGGTGAGTCGCTGGAGATCACTCCACGACTGTAGACCGGTTGAAACCGTCGTGACCACTAAGCGTAATCCATAAAGAATTACCGAAGTAACCTGCTTTCAGGGCTGCTTGATGTTGACCCTGGCAGGAATTTCCATTCAATCATTGAGAATTACATTTGTAAATTCCCTCATAAATGTTCTGGCAGATTGCTAAGATCTGCGTAGGACTCTTAAGTTTACAACTGGTGTCCTTAATGTTGGAAAACCAGTGTATAAATAATTCGTGTCCCTATAAGATCTTATTATGCATCTCGTGGCTCTAGACTCTATAGTGCGTTTTGATTTAGTGAGCGGAGGCTGGAGAGGACTGCCACCTTTTCAATATCATCTAACTCGGAGTGAGAGAGACGATAGGAATGTATTGAACTCCGTAACAATTGAAACAAGAATCCTTTGAGGGACCTTGAGTGGCTAGGGAGGGTTGTGCAGCGTATCACTGGGTCCATGATACTTTGTCTTCAATGCCAGCAATCAACTATGTGATTCTGACAGCATATGTATTGACCCGGTTTCTGCCTAAGTTGTAAGGAGGGCTATTTCTTTTCACCCTTTCTCTTTACAATTCTTTTTCATTCTTCAACCCCTTCAGTGCTTACCGATACTTCATAACTAACACCTTGTTGGGTTTGTTCCAGTGTTAGCTCCATCTCAGTTGGCACTATTCCCTCATTCACTTTTCTCCTTTTTTAATCATACCTAAGGACTTCTACACTAACTAGTGGATTGTCCCTGGGTAGATCCCTCCGGCTCTGGCGGGATCATGGGAACTTGAACCTAACCTAACCATCCTTATAACTCCATGCGTTAATTAAAATGGTCGGTCTTTGATATTCATCCATGATTGCCAAACCAAATCCTTGAAAAATCTCTCAAAGTGTTCATGATTTTGAAACACATTTTTTGCGAACACTTGAGAGTTTTATATTTTTCAAATGCTCCCCCTCAACATGTGCTCGAGTGATAGTTTTATAAATTTGCACAAGTTAGGTAGAGCCCGCACTTTTTGAATTGATCCACTTTCAGTGAACATGACCGATTCGAGACACGCTTACATCGCTAGTTAGACTAGCTTGAAATTATTACCCGGCCTGGTCAAGTCCACAGAAAGTTTCTCGAAATGGTACACTCTACTCAGATACATCTTTTTCGAGACACGCTTACATCACTGGTTAGACCAGCTTGAAATTATTACCCGGCCAAGACGTATCCTTTCGATTGATGGTAATTCAAGTTTCGTCAATTCATTGGTGAAGGCTGAGCCTTGCTCACGTGAGATGCCAAATCCTTTGTTTTGTTAAAACCATTTGCTCCCCCTCAATATGTGCATTGATATAAGAAAGATTTTCACACATATGGAAGAGCTTGCGTTTATGACCAAAACATTTTGCTCCCCCTCAATATGTGCCTTGATATGCAAAATGGTTTAGCACATACGGGAGAGCTTACATTAACATCCAAATCATCACATTTTATCAGAATTTCCTATTTAAATCACATTCTCTCCCCCGATCAAAAATTTCAAACCATTTGAGATTTGTGATCCCAAGTGATTTAAATAAGTTTAGAGAATTTGGGAGAAAATGTGGTCAAGTTTAAATGTATTCTGATTTAGGAGCATACTATGCTCCCCCTTAAACCACGAGAGAGTGTCACTGCTGATGTTGCACAAATTTGGCAAGGTGTCAAAAATTTGAACAAGTACTCTCCCCCTTAATTAATGACCCATATTCTATTAAAAGAGCTGTAGTCATTCAATTAAGCGATAAGTATTTGTGAAAATTTTACTTCAATTTACCACCTTGTGTAACATCAAGACTCTCTAGAAGAATCAAATAAGATAAAGAGTCTTGATGAAAAAGAAGACTTCTCTTCTTATACACGACAAGACGCACTGAAACGTACATCAAGTCGGGGAAACATGGATATAAAGTAATCCATGCCCAGGTGAACATCACCTGGTTGGAGGAACAGCTGTCCTTTTGGTGACATGCTTTCCCCATTGTACAGCGCGGGTTGCAGTATGAAGTAACTGCAAGCCATTAAGACATGTTTTAACTGATTAGTATAACTTCTGCTCGAGCTTCATTTAAGAATCCGTGCCATTGTTGAATGACATTTCTAGATCCGTAAATGTTATCGATAAACAGAAGACATGCCTAGGTAGGACTATTTTTGGTATTTTTTGGTTTTTTGATTTTTATGGTTTTTATAGGTTTTATATTTTTGTATTTTTCTTTTTGGATTTAAGATATATACAACTATGTACAAGGATATAAGAAGACAATCCTTTACTCCTCCTTTTCTTCCTGAAGACACTTGAGGGTTTCAGGAGTCATGCTTTTCATGCCAAGGCGTGGGAGAATAAACTGAAACCTTTCTCTTGGGAGGGCCTTGGTGAAGATGTCAGCTAACTGAAACTCTGTCCTCACGAAGTATAGTTCCACAATTCCTTTTTCCACTTGTTCCCTGATGAAGTGATGCCTGATGTCGATGTGTTTTGACCTGGAGTGCTGAACATTGTTACAACAAAGAGCAATGGCGCTTTTGTTGTCGCAATATAGGGGAATTTTGTTGTATGAGAATCCATAGTCCGAAAGTTGTGATCGCATCCAAAGGATTTGTGCACAACAAGCAGACATGGCAATGTACTCAGCTTCAGTAGATGATATGGAAGTACTCATCTGCTTCTTAGAAGACCAACTAACCAACTTTTCCCCTAAAAACTGAGCTCCTCCTGAAGTACTTCAACGAGTGTCTTGACATCCCGCATGATCAGCATCCGCGTAAGCCGTTAACTCCATTGCAGTGTCCTTAAGATACCAGAGACCCATATGAACCGTGCCTTAAAGATATCTAAAGATCCTTTTCACTGCTTCAACATGCTTCTTGGTTGGTCTGGATTGATACCGAGCACACATACACACAGCAAACAGAAGATCTGGTCTGCTAGCCGTGATGTACATCAAAGATCCAATCATGCTTCGATATTTCGTTATATCCACTGGAATCCCTGAAGGATCTTCATCCAGCTTCGTTCTATCAACCATGGGAGTGTCAACAGGTTCACTTGAATGAAATCCAAACTTTTTCAAGATCTCGTTGGCGTATTTGGATTGATTAATGAATATGCCACCGGGACTTTGAGAAACTTGTAATCCTAAGAAGAATGACATTTGTCCCATCATAGACATTTGGAACTTGGAATTCATCTCTTTTGAAAAACTATCACATTCACTAGGATCTGTTGAAGCAAAGATGATATCATCTACATAGATCTGAACTAGTAGTAGATGGTTTCTTGACTTCCTGGTGAATAGTGTAGGATCAACAACACCCTTGGAGAATCCGTTCACTAGGAGGAACTTGGACAATGTATCGTACCATGCCCTTGGCGCCTGTTTTAACCCATAAAGAGCCTTCTTCAAGCGGTAAACATGAGTAGGATGTTCAGTATCCAAGAATCCTTCTGGTTGACTCACATAAACTTCTTCCTTCAAGTCGCCATTCAAGAATGCCGTTTTGACATCCATTTGGTAGACTATCATATTTCGACTAGCAGCATTTGCCAGGAAGATTCTTATAGCTTCAATTCTAGCAACCGGAGCAAACGATTCTTCAAAATCAATGCCCTCTTCTTGTCTGAACCCTTTAGCAACTAGCCGTGCCTTGTTCTTTAACACATCACCATACTCATCAAGCTTCACTTTGAAGATCCACTTTAAAGCAATGATCATTGCAAGCTCTGGAGGAGGCACTAATTCCCATACTTCAAGTCGATCAAATTCATGGATTTCATCCTGCATAGCCTGGAACCAGCAATCTTTAGTCATTGCTTCTTTGGCATCTTTTGGTTTGACTTTGGACAGTACGGAATTGAAGAAGCACCATAGTGCATCAGTGGCTAGTTGATTACGTGTGGATACTGGACGTGAGGGATTGCCGATGATGTTGTCAATTGGATGATCACTGGTCCATTTCCTGAGATGGTCGTGAGGTTGAGGGTTATGAACAGACGTAGCAGTGCTGTGTCCTTCAAGTGAGGATGTGTCTGATGAATGTTCAGGAGCAAATATGTTTTCAAAAGGAACCTCATCAACAGGAGCAAAAGGATTAACTTCCAATGAATTATTATCTGAAGATTCTTGTGTTACTGGAGAAGTTTGAGCGTTTGATGACGAAGGCGATTGACTGGCAGCTGGAGAATTGTGACTGACTGATACTGAAGCTGTAAGGCCTTCTGAACCTTGTGGGGCTTGAACCTCAGCCATAGGAAGTACAGCAGGTTCACTTGGGATGGTTCCATTCGTTGGCTCAAAGTATTCATCAAACATAGGATCAAATAACTTCTTTAACTCCTCGCATGTAGGTGGCACATAAGAATCTGCAGGCGTGGAATTCTGTACAAGTCCTGAACTAATGGGTCCAGGAGACAAAAGGTTAAGATCGGGTCCAGAACTAATTTGTCCTGAAGCAGGTTGCTCACTCAGCTCATCGAACGTAACATGAATGGTTTCCATAATTTTACGGGTTCTCTTATTGTAGATTCGATACCCTTTACTGTCTGGTGCGTATCCAATAAAAATACCTACATCTGCTTTAGCTCTTAACTTTCCCAAGTCTTGACTATCGTTAGTTGGGTAGGAAAGTGCACCAAACACACGAAGAAAGGAAAGATCTGGTTTCTTGTTATGAATTAACTCGAAGGGAGTCTTCTCATGAACCGGATGAATTAGGGATCGGTTTTGAGTATAACATGCTGTTGCAATAGCCTCTGCCCAGAGAAACATCGGTGTCTTTGAAAATATAAGCATAGTTCTTGCAGCCTCTACCAGAGTACGGTTCCTTCGTTCAACCACTCCGTTCTGTTGAGGAGTGCGAGGGATACTTTTCTGATGCGTGATGCCAATACTTTCATAGAAATTACGGAGTTGTTGGTTAACAAACTCAGTACCATTATCAGTGCGGATGATTCTGACAGTTTTATCGAGCCTTACTTGCAGCTGTTTTATCAGTTTAATGATAACCTCTGGAGTTTCGTCCTTGGTTCTCAAAAACTTTACCCATGTGAACCGAGAATAATCATCTACTATCACCAGAACGTACTTCTTTCCACTTATGGTTTGTATTCTCATTGGACCGCACAAGTCCATGTGGAGGGTATGAAGAACTTCCAAGTTGGTGTTGATGGTTTTAGGCTTGTGGGTTTGTTTCTTGCTTTTACCCAGTTGACATGCAGAGCAGAGATGATCTTTCTCATATTTCAGTCTGGGCATCCCTCTAACAAGATCTTTACGGGAAAGATTATTTATGGTACCGAAGTTTAAGTGGTTCAAACGACGATGCCACAGCCATGATTTTTTGTTTTAGAGGCTTTAGAAAGCAAGCATATGGGAGAGGACTTCAACATTTCTTCAATCGATATGGTGTATAGATTGGTGCCCCGACTGCCCTTGAGGAGATCTATACCATCCAATTCTCTGACGAAACATGTATGTTTTCTGAAAGCCACTTCCAGATCTGAATCACAAAATTGACCCACAGAAAACAGATTGTGCCCTAGTCCTTCCACAAAATATACCCTTGAGATTACACTGTCACCAAACACATAATATCCATAACCCATAATAGCACCAAAGTGGTCGTTCCCAAATCTAACTGTCCCGATAAACTTTTTCACGAAGTTCTTGAGCCGCGAGCGATCCCCAGTCATATGTTTTGAGCAGCCTGAGTCCAAATACCCCAGACGATTTGTACGACCTGCATTTGAAACCAGACAACAATGGATAACTGAAAAATGTGGATCCCCAAGTGCAATTGGGGTCCGTTTGGTCAGCACACACATATTCTGGAACCACAGATTTCACAGATGCTACTGTCTTTACTGAGGAGACAGAACTAGAGGCAGGACAAGACCTAGATGGAAGGCATTGTGACTCTAAAGACAGGATTCTACCAGTTGGTCTCCATTCCTTATTCATCACAATTTTATGCATATTCATTTTAGGTAATGATCTCTGTTTTCCTAAATTGAATTTCCTTCCAGTGGGTCTCCATTCCTTAACTTTCACAATTTTATGCTTATTCATTTTAGGTAACGTGCACTGTTTTCCTAAATTGAATTTCCTTCTAGTGGGTCTCCATTGATAGCCTATGCAAGCAAATGTTTTTCCTGTTGCTTTCCAAACCTTTTTGCATGATTCAGTTATCCTACCATTCTTAACATGGGATGATGCAGAAGACATCAAGAAAGACACAACACATTCATCATGATTAGCAGAAATTAAACAATTGTCGCATGTTTTACAGATAGCATTAGAATTCGAATTAATTACAGTACTTTTGATACTAGAATCAACACTATTCATCCTACTCATTGCAAACTTATTGTTCCTAGGTTGGGCTTCTACATTCTTCAAGTGATCATTCTTAGCTGGCGCAGTCCTATCCTTTCTTTCATTTCCTCTAGACCTTGACCCGCTAGCTTGGGTGTCACTTTTTACTCCTGTAGAAGCATCGAAGGTAACATTAGTTTGTTTTTCTGTCACATGCCTTCCTGATAATGATGTGTTGGGTTCTGATGTTTTAGGTGGTAGATCAAAGGCTACATGCTTGTTCTCAACATTGGATGATGATGCAACAAATCTATCTCTATGGCAGCTAAACTTAGGAATTGAGCCTATGGCATATTCTAAGTTTTCCTGAATCCTTTTCGTGAGTTTGCAAGCATAGAAAACTGCCCTATCAAGTGGCTTATCAGCCCTATCCTCTTCAACTACCTCACGAAGTGTGTCAAGGCCCTCTCTAAGATGATCGAGATATGTTTGATGGGCAAAGCTGTTATTTCTAAGCTTAAACGGAATACGCCCAACATCAACATCATACTTTTTACTATCAGTAGCCTTTGGTGCATCACAATTACAAGTGGTGCATGGCATTTTACCTTTCACCCGAACCTTCAGATTCTCAATTTCATTTGTCAAAGAGGTTATTTGATCATTGTGATTGCTTCTTGTAACTTTAATAGAATCATATAATTCTTTGAAATGTTGTTTAACCTTTGAATTTTCTTCTCGATAACACTCATTTTCATAATGTAACTTATTTATGGTGTTTTGATATTGAAAATTCTGAGAATCTGAAGACGAAGGTTTATTGGTGCCATATACTTCACACTTGTTGGATTTCAATTGGGCAATTTGGGCCCTCAGCAGTCGAATCGTGTTCGTGTGAGCTTGAATTGTCTCATCTCGTTTGCTTAATTCAAAATAAGTATCAAATTCAGGAGCATCCAAGGATGTCTTGTCATTTGATATTTTATGTTTTTCATTTAAATGTTGATATTTCAATTGCAAATTAAGATATTCAACTTCCAATTTTGAAAAACGTTTAACCATATTATCATGGTCATCATTTTGAATTTTTTCAAGCAATTTTAAATTCTCCCCCTCAAGCTCAACAACACGATTCTGGGTGACATTTAACGCAATAGCATACTCATTAAATTGACAAGCAGACAATGCAGAATCAGTGACAGTGTAAAATACATCTTGAGCAATACATTTAGCAATCAAGTTGTCGTTAGTAATGAGTATGTTTTTTCTTTCAATCTCTCGACTCTTAAGTTCTATTGCATGTTCATTCACCTCATTTTCCATATCTTTAAACACTACTTCCATTTCTTTTATTTCGGCTTTAAGGGCAGTTTGCAACCCTTCAAAGTGTTCTTTAAGTAGTTTAAAGAATGGCATGACCTCAGTTAAGTAACACCTTTTTGCATGTTCAAAACACCTTTCCCCCTCAGTAATACCGAAGGGTGCGATTCTCTTCTTACATGTTTTATCGAAATCAGCAAACAGTTGCCAAAGCACATATAAGCTAATAAAAGTTTTGCATTCAGTGGGAAGAGACAAAGGCACTAAATTCCTAGGTGTATTGGGAGGATACACCGTTATGGACGGAACTTTTCTAATAAGGGGGGTGTTGGCCTTAAGTTTTTCTACCTTAAGTTTTTCATTATCTTGTTTCCAGAAAATCTGTTCAGGTGTTAACTTCTTTTGAGGAGCAAACACAGTCAAACGATTTTCCTCATAATAATCATGGGGCTTGATTATTATTCGTCTGACTATGCACTCGGGATCCCTCATTTTCTCATTCATTTTTTCCCTCGTTCTATCATTTATCTCATCCTCTTCATTTGTGTAGATATGCTCAGGTTGGTCATGAATAGGCATAAGCATCACATTACCATCATATAGGGCTGGTTGAAGTACTTTCATGTCCCTAAGGATGGTTGACTTAGGTTCACCTATCATGATTTTACTATGCTTATCACTCAACTTTCTGTGCTTATGAATCATTTGAGCAGTTTGTATGGTTTGATTTTGTGTGTACAACTTATCTTCAAGCTTATTTTTTAACGTCTTGAGTCTAGAGAAATCATTTAAAAGAGTTGTTTCTTTTTGTTTGAATTCTTGCTTAAGTGTAGTTACACACTTTAGTGCTTCCTGTTTTTGTTTGATTGACTGTTCTAGCTGACTTTTCAAAGAACTCAACTCTAATTTTAGTGTTTCTTCTCTCACTCTAGACTCTTTAATAAGTGTACTCATTTGACCTTCTAATTTCTGCTCACGATCATTAAGCTCAAACTTAGCAAGCTGTTCATACATAGCCACTTGTTCTTTATAGATGTTTAGTCTAGTGATCAAGTTATCATCAGGGACAGGCAATCTGTTCTCATGGCACTCGCATGCATTATCTATATTACCCGCATTATCTAGGGCACATACATTACTCATAACACAAACATCATTATTGACAAAAGATTCACCATTTGGTACATCAGGCGAGTTGTTGTGATTCAAATACTGTTCATATGAAATAATATTGCTATTTTCCATGTCAACATTACTTGAGTCAGAAACATCTGCCTGATGTACTTCTTCGGGATTCTTTTGTCCCTCGACAATATTATATGTGTCATAGATTTTTAGTACCTCAGATATCACGGATGCATTAGAAGGACCAGCTTGATGGGGAGATGAGACCAGGGAAGACAAGTTAGCCATGAAGATTGTTTGAGCCGTAGGTTCATCATCTACATCAGAGTCATATGCATCACAGTCATCTGCCTTGAAGATGTTAGGATCATTAAGTGCTAGATCCTGAACAGGTTTCTCATCCACATCTTCATCAAAAGTATTTCCTCCATCTCCTGCCAAGAACAATAACTCTTCCTCATCCAATACAGCTCCATTCTCTTGAGCTTGCATTAACAACATCTTGTCTTTGAAGTAATCTGAGTTCTGAGGACGTTTAGGTTGATTGCAGTTTCTAGCAATGTGTCCAAGCCCCCCACAATTATAACACTTGATATGTTTCCCTTGCCCCTGATTGGCATTCTCTGCTCTATTCTGCACATAACCTCGACCCATGTTTCTACCAGCTCTCCCTTGCACATTCTGAACCACAATTTTCCCATCCTCCACCATTGCTAGATTGCGTGGGTTGGATGAATTCCTTAACTGATTGTTGGTCTGAGGGAGTGATGCTTGAAACTGTTGAACCAGTAATGAAACTTGATTGGTGAGGTTGTCAATCATTTTGTTGGTCTGAGAGTAGCCTGAGTCAAGTTGAGAGCTCATAGCAGGTACTTGTGAATGAAGTTGATGATAGCTTGGGTTGGATGATGATTGGATTGTCGGTTGAACATTTGTCATGAACGCCAGTGGATCATTTGTAGTTGAAGGACTTAACTTTTCTCTCAGCACCCGATCATAGACAGCATGCTTCTCATGTTGTTGTAGGTAGGCATACAGCTGTTCATAGTTGGTATCCCTTAAACCTTTGTTGAGTTTGACAGCAGTAACAAATCTGTCCCATTCAGGAGTCATGTTGTTCACAAACTTTGAGTTTAGTTGGATATTGGGCATAGTCATTCTGATCATCCTCATATCATTCACCAACTTATGAAATCTCACATAGTAGTCTGTGACATTCTCTCCTGGGTTCATTTTGAAATGCTCGAACTCATCATACAGCTGTGACTCACGATCTTCCTTTGTGAGTTCTGACCCTGCTAACAACATTTTAACGTTGTCCCACACAGCTTTGGCTTCAGTGTTGAAATTGATGAGCTTGTATACATCCTTTGGAAGACCTTGAATGACTATGTTTGAGGCTCTAATGTCGGCATCATACCACTTCTTTTCTTCTTCATTAAGATCATTGTAGTTTCTAGGTCTGTCTATGCCCCAAGTCACAGTACCATCTTCACCAGTTGTAACAACATCTCTGGTGGTACCCATCTGATATGGTCCATCGTCAATTGACTTAAGAATGTTAACTCCATTATCTTTTCCCAAGCAGTAAAGTCTTATCCGTTGTGCCCAAGACTCATAATCCGTCCTATCTAGCATAGGTGGACGAGTGTCAGATCCTGCTGCTTGAATATCTTCTGATGATGTGTTAGATGTGGTAGCCATAGTAACTACGGGATTTTACAGATCTTGTGATTTAACCGAGAAATCGAATCTTTCGCGGGAATTTCTAAAATCACCAAGACACAAACTGCCTAGACAAATAGCACTCTTGAGGATACAAACCGCCTAGACAAACCGCGTAGACACAAACCGAGTTCACACTGCAGAGACAAACCGCATAGACACAAACCGAGTTCACACTGGAGAGACAAACCGCGTTGATGCAAACCGAGTACACGCTGCAAAGACAAACCGCGTAGACACAAACCGAGTTCACGCTGTAGATACAAACCGCATAGACACAAACCGAGTTCACGCTAGAGATACAAACCGCGTTGACACAAACCGAGTTCACGCTGCTTATACAAACCGCGTAGACACAAACCGAGTTCACGCTGGAGATACAAACCGCGTTGACACAAACCGAGTTCACGCTGCAGAGACAAACCGCGTTGACACAAACTACGTACGCACCTTAGAGACAAACCGAGTTGGCGCAAACTTCCAAACACGTCACTTACAATGCTGTTTGTCCTTTTGCCTAAACTAGTAATAGGACAAACCGCGTACCCGATGTGACACAAACCGCGTTCAAGAACGTCCAAAATACACAAACCGCATCCAAGAACACTTGGATAAAAACCACTCGAATCACCCAAAAATGCCACACAAACCTTAAATCTGTGAATCCAAGCACCAAATACTACTCTTATACTATTCCTAAGCTAGAAAGTACAAGGTATAACAACTTTTAATCACTAAACAAAGCACAAAATGAAATAAATGTAACTTAACAAATTGAACACAAAAGCCTCAAAAACTAAACAAATCCGTGAATACCAACTCTCATGGACCTAACCTGGCTCTGATACCAATTGTAGGGTATTCACAATGCAAGAAACACTAGTTTGAGGCCTTAATATGGATCGAATGAATAAGATTCTAGAGAGAGGTAGGAGAGTTTGGGAGCCTTTGTAGAGAGAGAAATAAGATGAGATTAGATTAGCTTGAAAGGTCCAACCCTTCCCATGGGTGGGAAGGGAGTATTTATAGTATTACATAATATGTCCCTAGTGGACTGTGGAGCGAGCTGACAGAGGGTAAAGACCCGACCCACTCCACAATACTAATTAATAACTAAACTACTAATAATATTACTGATAATCCTACGAGCTATGATGATCTAATAAGTACTCGGGGTGACCGAGTCTACAGCTGAATATTCATATTCCTAACAGGATTAAGTGAGGATAAGTTATCTAGGATGTCTGGCATTAGGGAGTCTGGAACAACAGATAGTGGAGAGTTTGGATTAACATCCTTCCAATTTATCTCTTGATGCGTTCCCCTCGAACTCTGCCTAATTTCAAATGTAGCCGGACAACCAATCATTTCTTCATCTGAATAGGACTCAGTAGCTCTCCTAAGTGGAGATGAGTGAGTAGATGATGATGTGTTTAGAGTAAGTTCTGTATTAGGCTGAGATTTTGATACTTGTACATAGGGGTCTTCAGCATCAGGAGTGATCTGAAGGGTAGGTGATGTGCGAGTAACACGGAGAATAGTTTTAGTGGTATCAAATGATTTGGAAGACATGTTCTGTGACAAAGATGGTATATGTGTATAAGTATATGGAAGATACCTATAGTCATTAGTGTAAGGCTAGAAAGTATTAGCCATAATATAAGTACATATATATATATATATATATATATATATATATATATATATATATATATATATATATATATATATATATATATATATATATATATATATATATATATATATATATATATATATACTAGACTTCAAAGCCCGCCCAATGGGCGGGCATGACTTGTAATTTTATACTGGATGGTTGTAATCAATTTTAAATGATGCCTTAATTTCGTTACATTTAACATAATAAAGTATAACTACTTTTATACAAAAGCAATAGAACGCGCACTGCCGTTAGATTGATTTTTATTGTCAATATTTTTGTCTTTCATATTCGCACACAATAGTCATTAGAACATGCAAGTTGTGTAGGATAGTCATTAATAGGCTATTCATATAGGCTTGCTATCTTGCAAGATATTAGAACTACATATTCTTGATCTAATAGTTTTGTTCATGTTTTGCTAACTTTTGTTACCTGATTTTGGTATTGAAAGGATGAAATATTGAATATTTTGATTGACTAATTGTATTATATTTATCTGTATATTTAAGCTAATATCTTGCAATCGCATGTTTCGTTTTTTGGGTTTAATTGTATGTTATAATTAACTTAAGTAATTATTTTATGTGTAATTTTAGGGATGAAATCTCGTTTATTAGAGCACCTTGAACACTGGCAGTATGATGTTCGGTTACATCAGTAACAATGGCCGTACCATGTTCTATTACATCACTGAGTTTAAATGGATATGATTTTTTATTAGTTTGCTTTGTCTTTGTTTGTTGATTAGTTGGAGTGTTTTGCTGATATTTGATTTTATTTCATACTCTGGCGGTATGTTTCACACAAACAAAGTTAGTAACATATTTTTGTTATGAGATGGATTACGCATATAAATTATAAACATCTAATGCTTAAGTAGCAAAGTCTCATGTGAAAAGTAATGAGGTTAATTTATTAAAAAATTAGAACATAAGTCTTTATTGTAAATAATCTAAAATGATAACATGAAACTTAAGTATTTATTGTAAATAATCTAAGATGATAACATGGGAAATCGTGTTCCATTTGTTCATAATTCATCTTCGCTGTCATCATCACTGGTTGTTTCATAATCAGTAGATCTGTCATTGATAAAGTTGCTGACATCATCGTCGTTAGAGTCATAACTGACACTATACGCGGCTGAATTTATTTCACACGTTTCTTCGTCAACATCGCTGATGTGGATGATTCTACCATGTACTTTTCCATCGATATCAGGCATCTCGTCCCACACGTCATTGTCAACCATGTTAGATTGGTAATCTTCATCATAATCGTCATCAATAGATGTATATCTTGAGTCGCCTATGAAATTATCGACTATAAAATTATATAAACAAACTATTATTTTAAAACATGTTTAACAATTTACAAACACAAATAATAATAATTTTTTTTAACAAACAACCTGTGGAAGAGTCTTCAACAACAAATTCATCAGGGATAGTATATTTAGGTTTACAATCTCGCGTGGGGTAAGAGGGTTCTTTGAGAGCATTGATATTGACACACATGCCTGTTTCAGATACGTTGTTGTTGTTATCATGTTCATCATCCGTATCTTCATCATATAGCATATAGTTCCGTGAGAAAATGGGTTTCTACATACCAAAAATATAGTTAGTATACCTTATTGTATATGTTAGCTTAATAATGTGGGATTAGCAAGGATGTTTCGTTTAACATATATGTTTTATAGAAATATAATGTACAAACATAAATGATTATTACCAATGGGTTTTTTCCCCCAGGATGATTAGCAGTCATAGTCTCCACACGCTTTGATCGCGTTTTTTTATCATCAATCGAAGTTAGATCTACAACTTTGATTGCTTGTGGCTTTCCATCATCTGATGAATCCAGGTCAACAATTATGTTGTTGACTATTTTGCCGTTTTTAGCAAGCCTACGACGTTTGTGTATAGGTGGGAGAGGCTGCAAGTAATGCAAAAGTTGTTAGTTCCCCTGATTAATAAGTATCACATAATATGGATTACAACCATTTTTTATACCTCTTTGTTGTCATGTGTTTTTTGTATTTTTTCATCATCTGATGAAACAACATAAAAAATATCGTTGCTAACTAACTTGTTGTCTTTAGTTGGTCTGAACCGTTTATGTGTTGTTTGATCAGCCTGCAACTATTAGATTGATATTTAGATTTTATAATAGATGAGCTCGACGTAATGAAAATTTTATGAAAATACCTCGTTATCAGTTTGATTTTCGTAATAATCAAACTTGCATCCGTTCTTACGGGTCCTGGGTTTCGCCTTTGACAATCTCCGATTGTTATGTGTTAAACAAACAACCTAAACAGAGCATCCAAAAATAAAAACCATTAAGTATTTTATGTTTACTACAATGCAAATTACTACGCAGTAAAATTTTTATATAATACCTCGTTATTGGTATCATGTAAATCAGCATCTTCATTGAATATTTTGCATACATACGGATCATGTGGTTTTCGCTTATTACAAATTGGAGTAGTTCGATATCCGTTAACACCAACAGCATAAATCTATAAATTTAACATTTATATTTAATTCGTTAAACATAACAAAAACTATTATTAATAATAATAACCTTAGTTATGTTATAATACCTCGTCATCTGATAGGCCAACCTGCAAGTATTATAAAGATAATTAGATCCTGTGATATATTAATGGATATATGCTACATAATTTTAAGTTATAGATATAATCAATTGATTATCTAAACATGGAAACGTCTCGACCAATAGAATCAACCAACCCTGTTGTTTTAAACATGTACCATTGTTCAAGCATTTATTTTAGCTAAAGATTATTGGTAAATAAGTATTCGTATATGTAAAACAATTCATGATAATCTTATAAGGTAGTGCCTGTGGGTAGTTTAGAAAAAAAGTACTTAGACATGTTATGAAGGATACCTCTTCATCGTCCAATATATGAACACTGGATATATCTTTTTTGAACAAATCAAATTGTCCATCCTGCATTCATGCTAAACATAATCAGATAATGTGTTTCATATATAATGTAAATAAACAGTTAATTTAGTTATTGTACATCCTCATCATCTGATATGATGATGTTTGGTATATTCTTATCGAGCGAGCCATCGGCTGATGATGGAGGATGGTGGTGATCTGTTTTCGGATTACCCTGACAAAATTGTAGTAATTAGTATCTAATTCATCTGATAATTAACAAAACACATTCAACTTAAGATTATGTACCTTGTGTGATCTTCGGTGTGACATTGTTTGTATTTTATGTTCGTAATTTTTGAAGATATATATTCAATATGTGTTAATATATGGCTTTATTTATAGAGTTTGAAGGTGACCATATAATGGAAACCGAAAATTTGTTTCTCATATATTTGTTATAGATAAAGATTACGTTTACAATTTAAATGTTTTCTATAGTTTACATGATTTATATCATGCTCTAAATATAGATTTGGAAATTATATAAAATATTTGATTATCATAGCTTTATTGTATATAAAGATTACGTTTGTTTGTGTATGAGCATTTAAAAACGTTGTTAGAATTAATGGGGTATAAAAACAATGGACTACGTATATTTAAAGTGACATTGCGTTTTAATATAACTCTTATGAACTGGTTATAATATCAGTACCAAGTCGGGGACGTAGTAGTACAAAATTAAAATACATAATGGAGATAACTCAGCAGTACTACATAGCACATAAGTATTGTTTATACCAGTGCAAAGTACTCTTAAATATATATTTGACCCCCATATAGTGTCAAAATAGGTATATGATCTTAAATATATGCACAGAATATTTATACAAAATACATTCTAAACTTATCTTTCAAATCATATTTTCTATAAATTTATCATATTCTTGAAAAAATGATTATAATATGTATATATCATTTTAAAAATTCTTATTATCATGTGTAGGAAGTTATATACACGAAAATAAGGCAATGAATCGACTTCACTTGACCCAAGGAATTGATAAGGTTGTTGTTTTAATTTTAAAAATTAAATGTGTACATATTCATCCTTCCAAATAGTAATTTTTTTATTTTAATTTTATAGGTAAGTATCGTGTATACATCCTTATCCCTGTTAATATTATTTTTAAACATCACCAATGTTAATACTGCTGGTTACATTAGTACTGTTGTATTTGAGATAATATAGTGTTATAGATGTGGTTATCAATGCAATATTATATTAGTACCGCTTCATATACTTGGTACTGCTATATCATTTTTTCACGTAATGAATAAAGCTTAATACAAATATCCACACACATGCAAGTTTGCAATTTGTAATTAAATTGTTCAATAATATTAAAAAACGCTTATGTAAATTAATTGTCTTCTTGATCCTCTTGATTATACATCTTCTATCCCGGTTAATATTATTTTTAAACATCACCAATGTTAATATTGCTGGTTACGTTAGTACTGTTGTATTTGAGATAATATAGTGTTATACATGTGGTTATCAATGCAATATTATATTAGTACCGCTTCATATACTTGGTACTGCTATATCATTTTTTTCACGTAATGATCAACATTTGCACTGGTAGATAAATTAATGAAACTTAATATGAATAAAGCTTAATACGAATATCCACACACATGCAAATTTGCAATTTGTAATTAAATTGTTCAAAAATATTAAAAAACGCTTATGTAAATTAATTGTCTTCTTGCTCCTCTTGATTATTAAGATCATTAGCTGGTGTTTCGTCATCCAGTGTCGCTGGTACACTGTTAACGTTGTCTGTTGTACGCATGCCTACATTATCAATTTGAATTAAAGTGGCGTTCGTGGCACCAACGCACACTGCTGGAATATCATCCGTTGCGTCTGTCGTTTCAACAACATCTTCGTTTGTTGGTTCCTGCTACATGTTGCGAGAAGATGTAAAAGATTAATTTGTATTGTTTGTTACAATTTAACGGTGTTTTTAGAAATTAAAAAATACAATGCACAATACCTCACTAATATCATCAGAATGTGTTTCCGATCCATCATCTGAACACACGGAATTGTTCTCTAAACCTTCGTCTTCCTCGTCGTCATCCTATTTTGATTCATTCATAAGGATTAGCATATACTTGTTTATAAACACAAACCATTGTTAGGTACATTAAAGGAAAAATGAATCAGACCTCTTCTTCTATAAAGCCATTCTTGAAATAGTTGATTATATCAACATCGTCCGTCACTTTCTCCGCTCTATATATATAACTATTGTTGTTGTGATTGAACTCAGAAAATAAAATTTTGAAAAGATACTTCCTCCCAATAATTTGATTAAGTGCATCCGGAAAGTATTCTTCTGTGTTCATGCCTTCGCTATCCATTATCTCCCACGCTGTTAAATTTGTCATTTTGTGCACACTCTTGTCAAAAATCACGACTTGTGCAGTACCACTATGGTCAAATATGTGCACAATGATTTTGAACCTACATATATAAAATATTTATCACCGAACGCGAAGTATCCAAATATCCACATTATGTATTATATGTTTAAGGACAAATCCAAATAATTATATATATATATATATAGGTTGTTTTACATACTTGGAAGCAACGGCATATGTTTCTCCATGGTTTTTACAATACCACAACTGTTTCTTATTCCTTGTGCCCGAGTTGCGTTTTGAAACAATTGGTGTCACTCTTGTACTGCATGATTTGCAACCCGTATAAACCCACCCATTTTCCTCTTGTATGCTATGTACTTCTGCATAAACTACACAGTGTGACTCCTGTATTTAGATACAAAAACACATATAAACGTTACTAACGTGGGTTTAATTAGTGATAAAATAATATTTATATTATACCCATAACAATAACTTTTGTTTTACCGGTTCAATGCTTCGAATTGTTCCAACTATTTGCTTCACACAGCCGTGCATGAACTCCGCAGGCGTAACAACACGGCTGCCAACTGAATGATCCTCAATTCTGAATTCACCTGCATTATACCCCTCCTGCTCTTCGTATCTGTGAAACGTATAAATAGGTTCCTAATAAATTTAACATGTTTTTAGTTTAAAACTAAAACACACATGTGCCGGTATCAATGTATATACCTTTTCCGGAAATCCAACAATTGTGGCACATCCCTGTTTATGAATATTCTTGTGCCAAACAAAGCATTATGTATTGATGGCTTATCTGTGTTGCACAACAAATATAGACATTTTTAAAATCTATTAATATGAATTAAAAATCTTAATTACGTAACCAAAAATTTAAAAGTCATCTATAAAACTTACTGTCCCAATATTTCACTTTCCCCAGCATCAAGAGGATGTCTATATGACAAAGCTCGTCATGTTTGTTGTCGTAGTCATTCCACATTAATGCCCAATTGTCCCAAAAAGTACAATCAATTCTCAGAGATCTGCATAAAATAGGGTACACTCAATATATGATTACAAATGAATACTATTCTATACACGTTATTTTATTTTAAACAAATAATAATTTATAAAATATAGTTACTCGGCATCTTCAACGACAATTGTCCTCCGTAGTTTAGGACCGCCAGAATTGTTCAACGTCACTATTTTCCCAATAGCTACGACTGTACCAACAATATCTGGGAAAACATTTGTTATAAAAATATGCACATAAACATTCAAGTAACACCAACTGTTGTATATAATTTTTAAAAAAACACATACCAACACAATCATGTTCGTGGTATTCATTATCTATATCGAGAATACTTGATAATGGCTCGTTAACGAACCCAACAAAGTTGTCGTCGATGTGATCAATACGGGTAACCTCGGTTCCTTTATAAAAAGATATTTTCCACTGGTTTGGTAACAAAGGTAACCTTCCGGCATTCTCTGCTACTCCAAAATTAGAGATTATGTAACATTGACCTTCTCGTAAAAGAGGCTCAAATTTAAACATAAACTCTTTTTTGACATAGATTTGGATACGGTTTGACTGTACATATAGTTCAAATATCAATTTAACATATATAATAAATATACACAAATATAGGTATTTACTAATTTCATCTGATATACCTCTTCATCCTGGAAAACACAGTCAAGACTGTAAGGATCGTGTTCTTCGTTAAATTTGTGTGAATGCCATACGGAGATGCATCTTCCTTTAATGGCCATGTTCACATTCATCGGACTGACATCTTTAATGAGAGTCATTGTTCTCTCTCTCACAACTAAAATATATATATATATATATATATATATATAGAAAACGCTGTTTTTTTTTATATCACATTAAAATGAAATATGTATAATGAATCAACCATTTTAAATAAACCTGGCTTAGGACTTTTAATTGTGGACATACTCTTTCCATTGTTTTTAATTGGATGAGAATTAGATCCTACGAATACACAAAGAAATTATGACAATGTTATTTATATAAAATAAGCAATCTGGAACAGACATTATCCAGAATGTTTGTACAAAACCTGAAGGAAATTTTCCATAAGACGATGTATGCATAACGGTTTTTTTTGTTCCGGTGTGAAGGTGCGTCCGAAGATGTTGTTTGGTACCTCAAATCTTTTTGTTGATTTCTAATATAAGCAAATCTTTTGGAATCACCTTTTGAGTTTGTCGCCCCTAGCAACAATAACAAAACAAATTGTTGTATAACATATAACAATAAAAGTTCGGGTTTTTATAAACAAATATTCATACCTGATTGAGATTGAAAGTTGGAAGAATCAATCCTAGAGTTTTCATACGTGGAGTGTGTTTCAAAACAGCTTGATTGACTGGTAGATTTCCTTTTTAATGATCGAACAGATCCTATTATTCAATGGATATAGATTTACGGCAATTTAGAATGTACAAACATACTTAATGTGTATACTATAATCACAATTTATAATATGAACAGGATCAGTTTAGAAACATGTTACCTTCATGAGATGGTTGTGACTCAAAAGATGATGAGACGTGGCCAAATCTGCCCTTTGCAGGTGGTTTAGATGCTGGAACAATTACGATTGTATAAATACAATGTATTACTGTATTAAATAAAAAAATTAATGTTCAATGTACTACCTCTAGCTTTAGCAACGACATCAGAAACAACTGTTCCAGATATACTACCAGGTGTATCACTTTCAAATATGGAATTATCCAATTCAGACGAAGAAGATGGCTGAACCAAACCTATATTTCCTACTAATTTAGCAGTTATAAATTAAGTAACATAGTATAAACATCATGTAAAATGTACATAAATAAAATATCAACAAAGTTACTGCAATAAAACATTGATGAAGCTAATACCTGTTGATCGTGTAACAACATCGGAAACATGGTTGGCTGATCTTGTACCTGTTGTATCAAAATTATAGTGTGGATGATTACCAAATACAAAATCAACAACTTTCAGGGTAAAACAATACAAACTAATATACGATACATGAAAGACATATACAACAACAAAATACCTTGTGAAGGGGTTTTAGGATGAACGTGACTGCCAGAGCCTCTGCTTGTTGTATCTGAAGGTGGATAGAAATCATAAACTTATATGGTAAATTAAAACAAATTAATGTAGGATTCATGAAAACCTATATAAGAATAGAATACCTTGTGAAGAGGCTTTAGTATGTTTCTTCTGTATGGTATTGCTTGTATTTGCACCAGGAACTATAATCAATATATAAAGACGTTCATATAATAAAGCATTAGATTGATCCAACAACAACATAAATAAGATTATAACAACTTTACGAATAAATTATTCGTTAAAAAACATTCATGTGTTAAAACATCAAATTATTTACATAACATATGCTATCCTCATTAATGTATTACTTATATTGTTAATTTATATTAATAGTTTTTAATATTATAATTTTTATGTTGTTGTTGTATAATCAAGCTAATATTTACATGCACCATCGTTTATTAACAAAGAATACAAACACACATAAGCAGTATCAAATATATCGAGCAATACAAACACACATAAGTAGTATCAAGTATCTCCAGCAGTACAAACACACATAAGCAGTATCCACCATCGTTTATTAACAAACAATACAAACACACATAAGCAGTATCAAATATATCGAGCAATACAAACACACATAAGCAGTATCAAGTATCTCCAGCAGTACAAACACACATAAGCAGTATCATGTACATCGAGCAGTACTACCAATACAGTCTGGCAGTGCTAGCAAACTAATGATTAAATTACATTCTAATGATTAAATTACATGTAAAAAACATACCTCCTAAAGAAGCACTCATGTTCTTCTTATCAGTTCCTTTTGCAAGCCTTGCAGAGTGTCTTTGGCCGTGCATAATGGCCATATTATTATCAATAGAGTTTATTGTTTTTTTGAGTTTATAAAAAACGTTATAATATGAGGTATATATATGATGTATATATGATGTATATATAGTGATAGGGTAGAACTCTGATCTTAAATATAGGAACAAAAAGTTTATACAAAATACGCGTTAAAGTATAATTATGATGTTAAATATGGGAACAAAAGATTTATACAAAATACATTCCAAACTTATCTTTCAAACTATATCTTCTACAAATTAAAATTAAACATATCTTTTAAAAAAAATCCGGGATACATGTTTAGAAAATACATATACCATTCCAAAAATTCCGCCTGGTAATCAAAGAAGAAGATTATAGTTATTTTTTGTGCAAGTTATATCACAAAATATAACTTGGTCTAATGGTAACATTGACGTATAATTAAGCTATGTAAACAACCCAAGTTCGAATATTTAGAATCCTTTTTAAAATTTCGGAATTAAAAGTCAACTAACAAATTTTATTCGGTCAAATATTGCTTAGGTGGCATGCTTAGGTGGAATAAGAGCATGATTACTCATCAATCCAGCGCTTATTCATCAATCCTGCATTTGATGACGTCATACGCATCCTGTTATATATAATATGTAGATATATATATATATATATATATATATATATATATATATATATATATATATATATATATATATATATAATATATATATATATATATACAGTTAACACGAAAGTATGTGTCCTCAAGTAGCACGTAAGTATATGCTAAGCAGTAACACGAAGTATGTGTCCTAAAAGTAGCACGCAGTATATGCTAGGCATTTAACACTAATATGTGTTCTCATAGTCATTATCATGATGTATGTGTTTTATCAAAGTAGCACGTAGTATGTGCCAAGCATCTAACATGAAGTATGTGTTATCGAAGTCATTAACACGAAGTATGTGTTCTCAAAGTAGCACGCAGTATGTGCTCTCAAAGTAGCACGCAGTATGTGCTAAACTTGCAAAAACAAACAAGTAGCAAAAACAAACAAGTAGAGTAGCAAGTTAAGTGGCAAGTAAGGCAGGCTGGCACTGGCGGTCATAGGATGAGTTTTTGTAAAAAGCCGTTATATTCTAGGTTTTATGTGTACCTAGTTCTCTATAACCTTAGCTCTGATGCCAATCTGTAACACCCCCAAATCTGATCGCAGCGGAAATAACATCTGGGGTGTTACTTAATTGGATCGTAACATAAGTAATAGAGAACGAATTTATCAAATTCGTTTTAAAAACTTCATTAGATAAAACATCAGTTTTACATATTGAAATACGGAAAACAAGGCCCATTATTATTAACGGTACATGAATCGGGGCAATGGACATAGTACTTAGGCCAGCAGATAATAGTTTTGTAAAACAAAAGCATTGTTTAAATAGTCCTGAAAAGTAATGCATGTTTCTCACCCCAAGTAATGTAAAATGAGTAATAAAGAAATAGTGGGGCTATGACTCACCTTGAGTATACCCAGCAAGGTGAAATATGAAATCAAGTAAGTTATGGGAACGGCTCCAACACACGACCTGAATTTATAGTAAAGTCTGAGATGTTTATAGTTTTGGCTCAATACGAATGTTGAGTGTGAAATTAAGTAACGGATAACAATTTGGTTTGCGATGTGTGAGTTTGATATGCTTAAAATGCTTAAAGTTCAAAAATAATATTATATATAATATTATCTTGTTTTTATGTTTTTGATTCCATAATTATCGTCTCCTCGAATATCGTTGTATAACATGTTAAGCAAATCGTTAAAAGTTCGTTATATAATTATAAACGTAATGAAAATAAATATACTGAAACGAATGACGAGAATGCACATATTTAAATGAAAATGTGCAAAATATGAAATAGAAATGATTATAAGTAATTGTTACTGTTCAGCCATTGGTCTTTCACAAAATTTACAATTTATACCCTAACGGTGTAGGTTTTGCACCGTTAGTCCTCCGTTAGTCAAATGTTACAAATTAAGTCCAATAAAGGTCAATTATTGCATTTTAAGCCTTAAGCTTACTGTTTTAACAATTCTCACCCCCAAGTTATCAAATTTATAGTTTAGAGCTCAATTATACGAAAGTTACATAATTAACCCTAATACTAAACTTTGTTTGCAAAATTAGTCCAAAAATCACAAAAAGAATGGGAAATGATTTCCGAGAGTTCTAATAAGTTTATAAAGCTTATTTAATTCAAAATGATCAGCTTATTTTCAAAAGTGCTTATTTTTCCGCTTAATGGGCTTTTAACGAGTTTAACAAAAGCCCATTAACACTTTGTGATCCGTTGGGTTTCTAGGGGTTTTGGGCTTATGATTGGGCTTATAAAAGGGACTTAAAACCGTTTTCAAATTGCTTATAAGTACTGCTTATCGCAAGTGCTTATTGGGCCGCTTAATTGATTTAAGCCCAATCGATATTTATAAAGGGTTTATAGGACGTTTCATATAGCGATAGCTTTTAGGATTTTTAAGGGCTTATACGAGCTTATGAGGGGAAACTTAAAACATAAATTTGTTAGATGGTCTTGTAAAGAATCAGTGTGAACAATAAAAACAACATGTCGTATACAAGTATTCGATTATATTTAGGTTGTTTATATGTCGTTCGATACATGGTACAAAGAATAAAAATGACATAAACATATGAAATATAAATATGCGATGTACAAAAGATAGAAATGATGCTCGATATATGTTAATATGAATATGTAAACGTATCATAAATGTGTATATCATGATTCTAGCCATCTATTAAGGAGGTCATCGATTATGTTACACCCGTATCCCGATAAGGTACTAGTTATGTAAATATTATGTGTTGCATATTATAAGCCTTGTGATATGAGTTAAGTGGTAAATATATGTGGCCAATATAGAATGAATGAAACTAAAAGGGCCAAGATTGCCAAATGGGCAAAGTTTATTAGTTAAAATGCCATAGTCTAGCCAATTTTAGAAAACTCCAGGACTTTCTTCTTGGTCTTATTTGTGATGATCGGCTCTTAAGGAGAAAAGGGAGGGAAGACTTCAAGTAAATCATCTAGCTCATTTGTGTATCAAGAAGTGATCAAGATTCACTAGAGAACCCTTAATTGTAATCTCCTCAACAAGTAAGTGTTCTTCCCCAAATTTATGAAATTAGGGTTCATGTTGTAATAATTGATCTTAATGATCAAAGGTTAGTAATTTCATGATTAGTTATGTAATTAGTCTCTAATTTGAGATGGTTATGATATAGGAAACAAGATAAAAGTGGGAAGTTGTTGCTAGTAAAGTGGTAATCTAAGAATCAAGGTAAGTACATTGGTTATAACATGTTTTGTTTAGCTTTATCATATATTGGTATGATAATGTTTAAGGTGTTAGTTTTATCATGTTTGTTTACATGATAATGTGAAGGATAGGATATAGGGTGCGTTAGCTAGTATGGATCCATCACTAGATTTAGTTAGTTAGTCGTTGGGCTAACTATGGTAAGAAGTTCAACCTTACGGGTTGATTGTGTGAAGTTCAACCTTATGGGTTGATTGTGTAAAGGTCGACTATGTCGGCGTGAGGTAAGTGCCCCTATATCGCTAGCTTAACTAGTAGTTAGACTAGTTATGGTTAAGTTATGATTTTATATCATATATTGTTAGTTTTATGTTATGATTTTATATCATACATTATTAGCTTGTTATTGCCATGTACTTACTAAGCGTTTCGCTTACGTGTTTAGTTGTGATGTTTTTCTTGATAGGTGCCGAAGGTTCTAGCAAAGGTAAAGAAAAGGTTTAAGTGATTATGTAATAGAAGTTCATCCTAGAAGAAGTTGTAGTAGAAGACCGTTCTTTTGGACCAAGCATATTGAAGTTGGAAGCCCCCGACGTGTCCTTTCGTGTTTTGGGTATATTGCCTTTCGTATGGTCATTTTGTGAGTCAACGGTCATTTTCTATGTTAGCTCAACGGTCAAGCTTATGTTCATGTCAAGAAGTCCTTAGGTTAGTGGTTATGGTGGTAAAAAGGAGGGTGTTTGGCAAATAGCCAATTCTACCCATTTTGGGAAGTTATGGGTCATGTCAATGTATCAACACTCTTTTAATATGTTAGGAAGGTTATGTTGCGTGTAAGCCAAATTGGATATCTAGTTGTTTGTGCATTTATGTATGAAATGTGTTTTTGAAAGATTGTTTAAGGGGATGTTTGGTATTAGCTAGTTTTTACCCATTTTGGGTTTGAACGGGTCATGGATGGTTGAGACAAGTTTAGTATGTTAAAATATGTATGTTGGTCAAGTATGGTAGGTAAGGGAAGTATTTTAAGTGAATTGGAGTGTAACGGGTCAAAATGGGTTCATGCATAACCCGTCAATTCCTAAAGAATAATTTTCAGTCTAGGATCCCCTTTTAGGTTCCAAAGTATGGACCTAAGTGTGGATCCTTGGTTTCAGTCTAGGATGCCCTTTTTGGTTCCAAGGTATGGACCTAAGTGTGGATCCTTGGTTTCAGTCTAGGATCCCCTTTTTGGTTCCAAGGTATGGACCTAAGTGTGGATCCTTGGTTTCAGTTTAGGATCCCCCTTTAGGTTCCAAAGTATGGACCTAAGTGTGAATCCTTAATTTCAGTCTAGGATCCACTTTTAGGTTCGAATTTATGAACCTTAGTGTGGATCTGAAATGTACTCATCTTGGTTATGGAATTAGGATCTACTTTTAGGTTTCCAAGATTTGGACCTAAATGTGGATCCAGTTTTTACTCATCTTGGTTATGAGTTAAATGTCCATTTTGGTTATAAAGTTTCCTCATCTTGGTTATGAGTTAAATGTTCATCTTGGTGATGAATGTGGCTTCTTATAAAGGGTCAATAGAGTAGCGGAATGTCAAGTCAAGTCAAGCGTTTCCTGTCAAATCCTAAAGTATAATTTCAGTCCTGGACCTTAGGTGGATCTTCCAGGATCTACTTTTAGGTCCCATAAATCTGAACCTTAGAGTGGATCTTTCAGGATCTACTTTTAGGTTCCACAATCTAAACCTTAATGTGGGTCAGTTTCGGAATGTTACTTTTTGCGAAAAATTTTCACGTTTTTGGTCAAAGTGGTCAAGGGGCGTAACAACTTGGTATCAGAGCTTCGGTCTAAGAGATTTAGGATCTCCCCTTAGGATTTCCTAGACTTAGGCCTTGTGTAGACGCGGTTAGTATCGGTGTTTGTTATTTGTGTATTGTTTGGGTGATTTCAGGAACACATATGTTAAGTATTTTTATGACTACGCCTGGCCACCGTAGTGATAAAAATATGATACACATGTGAGATTGGAATCATTTAGGCTATACATGGATGATAAACTCTAGGGTGTTTAGTATAAGAATAGATATGTTATTTATGCATCGATTATGTATATGATTTTGCTTAATAGTGTGAATTGCTAATTTCAGTATAGTAGAAAAGATGGCGACGATTCAGAATAAGGAGGTGGTAAGAGCGACCTCCTCCCCCCATGATAGTGATGAACATAATGATGGACACTCTAATAGTGACACGTCAATGTCAATGCCGGAAAACCTCAATCCTAGAAGTTTTACTAGAGCAGGGTTGAAAGATTTGGATACGTTGGTGACGAATAGTGTGGGAAGGGCTATTGAGAAAGCTATGCCCTTCTTTATTAATAAGACAACTGAATATTTGCAAGAGATACTTCATGAGGAGATAGGGATGCTTAAGAAGACTGGGGAGCTCATGAATGATCCGAATGCTAGACCCGGAGAAGCAGATTTGGATAGAATGAAGGGCGAGGAGAGGGAGGTGAAAAGAAAGCTAGAACAACCAACAACATTCGGTAAGCGGGGCAAATTTGATTCAACAAAGGAGGACAACACATGGAAATTACCACCTCGGTGTAATAGGTGCGGTAAGAACCATATGGGAGGATGTAAAGCCGGGATGAAGGGATGTTATAAATGTGGGGATCTTAGCCATGTTAAAAAGAATTGCACCAAGTGTATGCTGACGTGTTATGGGTGCAATGAAGAAGGACATAAGGTGAGTGAATGTCCTAAAGCTAATCCTAAGCAAGAGGAGTCGTTTAACTTGATCGAGGGAGAAAAGGTTGATGTTCCGAAACCTAAAGTTTGTGTTTATCAAATGAGTGCCGAAGAAGCAAAGTCGAGTTCAGATGTCGTCACAGGTATAATTCTCGTTAATTCTAAACCTGCTCGTGTTTTGTATGATTCGGGCGCAAGTGTGACCTTTGTATCTTATAGTTTTAGTAAAGAATTGTCCACTCCCCTAGGAAAACTTTCAACTCCCATAGAAGTTGAGATTGCCAATAGTAAAGTTGTTGTGTTGTCTAGTGTATATCATAATGTAGAGATAGAGATCGATGAGAGTGTTTTTAGGATTTACCTAATTCCCATAATGCTTGGAAGGTTTGATATTATCATTGGTATAGATTGGTTGGGGTAAACACCATGTTGCCATCCTATGTAGATAAAAGATCGTTCGAGTTGTGAATCTTAGCGGTCGAGAAATGATGAATTATGGTGATAATAGAAAAGGGCGAGTTAAAATTATGTTCTGTAATGAAGGTTAGGAGATACTTATCACGTGATTGTCTCGCTTTTATGGCGCATGTGGTAGATACGAGTTGTGAGAAGAAAAGTATCGATGACGTTCAGATTATTAATGAATTTCATGATGTATTTCCGAAAGATCTGCCGGGTATTCCACCCGATGGACAGGTTGAGTTCCGTATTAATCTTGTTCCGGGTGCTACTCCTATTGCCAAAACTCCTTATCGTTTTGCTCCGTCCGAAATGAAGGAGTTAATGAGTCAACTCCAAGAGTTACTTGACAAGGGTTTTATTCGCCCAAGTAGCTCACCATGGGGAGCTCCGATTCTGTCCGATTAAAAGGAAGACGGTAGTAGGTGGATGTGCATTGATTACCGTGAATTGAACAAAGTCACGGTGAAAAATGTATACCCATTGCCAAGAATCGGTGACCTCTTTGATCAACTTCAAGGTGCAAAGTGGTTCTCAAAGATTGATCCTAGTTCGGGCTATCATTAGTTGAAGGTTCGAGAAGAATACATTCCCAAGACGGCCTTTAGGACCCGTTATGGACATTGCGAGTTTACGGTTATGTCTTTTGGTCTCGCGAACGCGCCTGCGGTTTTCATGGATCTCATGAACCGTGTATGTAGACCGATGTTGGATAAATTCGTTATAGTGTTCATCGATGATATTCTTATCTATTCTAAGAGTAAGGAAGAACATGAAGTGCATCTTCGAGAAATCCTGGAAACGTTGAGAAAAGAAAGGTTGTATGCTAAATTTTCGAAATGTGAATTCTGGTTGCAAGAAGTTCAGTTCCTTGGTCATGTCATTAATCCGATGGTATAAAAGTTGATCCATCAAAGGTCGAGGCCGTGATGAATTGGCAAGTGCCAAAGAACGTTGGTGACATTCGAAGTTTTCTAGGACTCGCGGGTTATTACCGACGGTTTATTCAAGACTTCTCCAAAATTTCATCTTCGTTAACTGAACTCACCAAGAAGAATGTTCCTTTCGTGTGGGGCGAAAAGCAAGAAGAAGCCTTCCGTACTTCACGAAAGAGGTTGTGTGAAGCACCGATTTTAGTGTTACTCGAGGGAACCGAAGACATGGTGGTCTACAGTGATGCATCTTATTCCGGTCTTGGATGTGTTCTTATGCAAAGGGGTAAAGTGATTGCTTACGCTTCAAGACAACTAAAGAAGCACGAAGAGAAGTATCCGACTCATGATCTCGAATTTGCGGCTGTAGTCTTTGCTTTGAAGATTTGGAGACATTACCTATATGGTGTGAAGTTCATAATTTACACTGACCATAGAAGTCTTCAATATTTCCTTGATAAGAAAGATCCGAATATGAGGCAACGTAGGTGGTTAGATTTGCTGAAGGATTATGATTGCGAAATTCGCTACCATCCGGGTAAGGCGAAAGTTGTAGTGGATGCACTAAGTCGTCAGGGCAAAAGTGATGTTATACGGATTCACTCTTTGAGAATGATTATCTCATCTGATCTTTTCGATAGGATTAAGTTAGCTCAGAAGGAAGCGCTAAAAGAAGAAAATCAAGAGGAAGAACGTATCACATCTCACGTTCCTTATTTTGGTGAAGACAGTCGAGGGATTAAGACGCGGTATGGAAGAGTTTACGTTCCTTTTCGAAGCAACATCAAGGAGTTACTCATGGAAGAAGCTCATAAGTCCAAGTATTCTATTCATCCAGGAGCTACGAAAATGTACCTTGATTTGAAAAGAAACTATTGGTGGCCGGGTATGAAAAGAGATTGCGTGAAGTATGTGGAAAGATGTTTAACTTGTTTGAAAGTGAAAGCCGAACACCAAAAGCCATATGGAAAAGTCCAACCCTTAGACATTCCAGTTTGGAAATGGGAGAAGATTACTATGGATTTTATCACGAAATTGCCAAAGACGAAAAAGAAGAATGATACTATTTGGGTAGTAGTCGATCGTTTGACTAAGAGTGCGCATTTTATTCCAATCAGGGAGAATATGCCTGTTCATAAGTTAGCAAAGATCTATGTCAATGAGATAGTTGCACGTCATGGGGTACCTATTTCCATAGTTTCTGATAGAGATGGGCGGTTCACTTCAAGTTTTTTTGCAAGATTTTCAAGAAGAGTTAGGTACGAAACTTCATATGAGCACAGCTCTTCATCCTCAAACCGATGGACAAAGCGAAAGGACAATTTAAACTTTAGAAGATATGCTACGGGTTAGCATGGTTGGTTTTGGAAGTAACTGGGATGATCACTTGTTTCTAGTGGAATTCGCCTGCGATAATAGTTATTATGCTAGTATAGGCATATCTCCTATGAGATGCTATATGGAAGAAAGTGTAGGATGCCAGTATGTTGGGAAGAAGTGGGAAGGAGAGAATTGGCTAGCACGGATATAGTGTTGGCAACGACGGAAAAGGTTGAGATGATTCGAGCAAGACTTAAGGCGGTACAAGATAGGTGAAAAAGTTAAGCCGATAATCGAAGAAGGCCAATAGAACTCGAGGTAGGTGATATAGTTATGCTAAAAGTTTCTCCGTGGAAGGGCGTTTTTAAGTTTAAAAGCAAAGGGAAATTAAGTCAGCGCTTTATAGGGCAGTTTAAAATTTTGAAACGTGTGGGCGAGGTTGCATATGTGTTAGAATTCCCGAGGAAATGGGAGGTGATCATAACACCTTTCATATGTCTTATTTGAGGAAATGTTTAGTGGAAGAGACTAGGGTAGTCACGTTGGATTACATTGAGATTGATCCGGAATTGATTTCTCAAAAGGATGAACCAGAAGCGATACTAGGAAGAAAGATGAGACAACTTCCAAACAAAGAAATACCGCTAGTAAAAGTACAATAGAGACATCGTAAGGGTACAAGTATTAGATAGGAGCTAGAGGAGAAGATGAGAAATGAATATCCTCATTTATTTTAAGAATAGAGTTCGAGGACGAACTCTCATTTTAAGGAGGGGAGAATTGTTACACCCGTATCCCGATAAGGTACTAGTTATGTAAATATTATGTGTTGCATATTATAAGCCTTGTGATATGAGTTAAGTGGTAAATATATGTGGCCAATATAGAATGAATGAAACTAAAAGGGCCAAGATTGCCAAATGGGCAAAGTTTATTAGTTAAAATGCCATAGTCTAGCCAATTTTAGAAAACTCCAGGACTTTCTTCTTGGTCTTATTTGTGATGATCGGCTCTTAAGGAGAAAAGGGAGGGAAGACTTCAAGTAAATCATCTAGCTCATTTGTGTATCAAGAAGTGATCAAGATTCACTAGAGAACCCTTAATTGTAATCTCCTCAACAAGTAAGTGTTCTTCCCCAAATTTATGAAATTAGGGTTCATGTTGTAATAATTGATCTTAATGATCAAAGGTTAGTAATTTCATGATTAGTTATGTAATTAGTCTCTAATTTGAGATGGTTATGATATAGGAAACAAGATAAAAGTGGGAAGTTGTTGCTAGTAAAGTGGTAATCTAAGAATCAAGGTAAGTACATTGGTTATAACATGTTTTGTTTAGCTTTATCATATATTGGTATGATAATGTTTCAGGTGTTAGTTTTATCATGTTTGTTTACATGATAATGTGAAGGATAGGATATAGGGTGCGTTAGCTAGTATGGATCCATCACTAGATTTAGTTAGTTAGTCGTTGGGCTAACTATGGTAAGAAGTTCAACCTTACGGGTTGATTGTGTGAAGTTCAACCTTATGGGTTGATTGTGTAAAGGTCGACTATGTCGGCGTGAGGTAAGTGCCCCTATATCGCTAGCTTAACTAGTAGTTAGACTAGTTATGGTTAAGTTATGATTTTATATCATATATTGTTAGTTTTATGTTATGATTTTATATCATACATTATTAGCTTGTTATTGCCATGTACTTACTAAGCGTTTCGCTTACGTGTTTAGTTGTGATGTTTTTCTTGATAGGTGCCGAAGGTTCTAGCAAAGGTAAAGAAAAGGTTTAAGTGATTATGTAATAGAAGTTCATCCTAGAAGAAGTTGTAGTAGAAGACCGTTCTTTTGGACCAAGCATATTGAAGTTGGAAGCCCCCGACGTGTCCTTTCGTGTTTTGGGTATATTGCCTTTCGTATGGTCATTTTGTGAGTCAACGGTCATTTTCTATGTTAGCTCAACGGTCAAGCTTATGTTCATGTCAAGAAGTCCTTAGGTTAGTGGTTATGGTGGTAAAAAGGAGGGTGTTTGGCAAATAGCCAATTCTACCCATTTTGGGAAGTTATGGGTCATGTCAATGTATCAACACTCTTTTAATATGTTAGGAAGGTTATGTTGCGTGTAAGCCAAATTGGATATCTAGTTGTTTGTGCATTTATGTATGAAATGTGTTTTTGAAAGATTGTTTAAGGGGATGTTTGGTATTAGCTAGTTTTTACCCATTTTGGGTTTGAACGGGTCATGGATGGTTGAGACAAGTTTAGTATGTTAAAATATGTATGTTGGTCAAGTATGGTAGGTAAGGGAAGTATTTTAAGTGAATTGGAGTGTAACGGGTCAAAATGGGTTCATGCATAACCCGTCAATTCCTAAAGAATAATTTTCAGTCTAGGATCCCCTTTTAGGTTCCAAAGTATGGACCTAAGTGTGGATCCTTGGTTTCAGTCTAGGATCCCCTTTTTGGTTCCAAGGTATGGACCTAAGTGTGGATCCTTGGTTTCAGTCTAGGATCCCCTTTTTGGTTCCAAGGTATGGACCTAAGTGTGGATCCTTGGTTTCAGTTTAGGATCCCCCTTTAGGTTCCAAAGTACGGACCTAAGTGTGAATCCTTAATTTCAGTCTAGGATCCACTTTTAGGTTCGAATTTATGAACCTTAGTGTGGATCTGAAATGTACTCATCTTGGTTATGGAATTAGGATCTACTTTTAGGTTTCCAAGATTTGGACCTAAATGTGGATCCAGTTTTTACTCATCTTGGTTATGAGTTAAATGTCCATTTTGGTTATAAAGTTTCCTCATCTTGGTTATGAGTTAAATGTTCATCTTGGTGATGAATGTGGCTTCTTATAAAGGGTCAATAGAGTAGCGGAATGTCAAGTCAAGTCAAGCGTTTCCTGTCAAATCCTAAAGTATAATTTCAGTCCTGGACCTTAGGTGGATCTTCCAGGATCTACTTTTAGGTCCCATAAATCTGAACCTTAGAGTGGATCTTTCAGGATCTACTTTTAGGTTCCACAATCTAAACCTTAATGTGGGTCAGTTTCGGAATGTTACTTTTTGCGAAAAATTTTCACGTTTTTGGTCAAAGTGGTCAAGGGGCGTAACATGATTCTAGCCATCTATTAAGGAGGTCATCGATTATGTACAAAAAATGAATAAAAAAAAGCGTATAAATGTACAAAAAGAAAATATACGATCGAGTAAATGAAATATGATGCATTGGACATATTGAAACGTTAAAAGGAAAGGATAGCGAGTTGGAAATGACTTACAATACTTAAAACGTTGAGTGAAACAAGTAAATATGGATTAGAACTCGTGCTTTATGTGCTTCGATTGTTTGTTCGATCACAAGAGGTTCGAATGAAGAGTATATGATCGGAATATGGTTCGAATGACTTGAGAACTTGCTTCTGGTTCTTGGTTGGTCTCGGCAAGTAAGTAAGAAGGCTAGAGAGAAACCTTTGAGTGTGTTTAAGAGTGTATGAGCCAAGGTGTGTACATGGTTCGGTATATATACAAGTATATGTATGTTTATTGTTTTAAAATGCAAGTTGTGGGATAGATTAGATTCTTATTCGATTGTAGCAGGATTTTCAAAAGATAAGATGGGATTATACTTGAGTGCTATGGAATAAAGGGGAGGGTTTTACTAGCTTGGTTCGGCTATGTTCATATTGTGTATATATTTATGTGTTCGATAGACATAAAAAGGTCCAAAATAGGTATTAACGTGACCAAATGTTGGATATGATGAGAAAACAATGGTGTGAATTCGTATTCGACTAATAAATATAAAACACATAGGTTAAAACTTGGTTTGGTCGAGTTTTGTTAAGTTGGATTAATATTGACTGGACTAGTACATGTCTCGAACTCGATTTACTTTGTCCTTCGTTTTGTGCTTAAACGTTCGAATTATGACTTGAGGTTTGTTGATCCCGTTTGTTTGTAGTATGGAGAATCGAGTTGTGTAAAAATTCGTATATGTTATATGTCGAAATAAAAAGATATCGAGGCAAAGCTTGGGTGTTTCAGTCGAGTGATAATAAAAGAAAAAGAGAAAATAAGTTGGACCATGAATAGTAACAGGCTCAATTCTTGGGCCAGGAATAGTAGTATAGTCCGTTTGCTTTATAATTAGTTTTAAACGGTTTTCGTGGTCCGTGTGTGAGCTCGTTCCATGGTATTGTAATCATGTATCAATGTTTAAGTTATCGTAGCGTGATAACGTAATTAAATGAGATAACCTCTCATTAACAAGTGTCAAAAAATAAATAATGCACATTTTCTGATAATTAATCATAGTTATTAGAATGGAAAAATACCATTTGTTACAGAAACACATATAAGCAATCACAAAGGGATTAGGCACAATATTAAAACAAATGATCAAATATGTCAATCAATCATAAGCATGACCACAAATCATTCAAAGGAAATCATAGTGTGCAAATACATCCGTTTAAAGGATAAATAACTACAATAGTTTTAAAAATATTCATAAGCTATCAAAGCACAACTTTCAATCTCTTCACTTTTTCTTCTATCCCATGTTTGTGATAAAGTGAGCAAGACATTTGAACATTCCTTTTTTTTGCTTGAATTCTTCGGTTTCCTAGGGAAGTTTGGGAAGTTGTTCGATATATGAGATAGGATCAAGGCGGTAGTTTGAAATAGGATTGTCTTCGTCGGCTTCAACTTCGTCTGAGGAGAGAGGACGAGGTCTCTTGAAGTTGATCAAGAATCTTTTGGCACGACCTTCGGCGAGGGGTACCATGACATGGTTTGCAAGAGCATGATCATTGGTGATAGGAGAAGGTTGGATTGTACTAACATGCCTAAAGAGACGTGTGAGGAGCATACCATATGGAAGAACCATTTTGTAGGTTTTGAAAACACAAACCATCCTTTTGGCGATGTAGTATGCGAGGTTGAAAGGCTTTTGGTGAATGAGGCAAAAGATTATTTGGACAAGACAAGCATTAGGGTGGTCTTTATTCCCGACCAAACAAATGACATTTTTCCTAAGAATTTCTTCCTACTTTTTGTAAGTTGGAATCATTTCAAAGAGTTCCATTTGAAAGGGATCACGATGAATGACTTCCTTGTTGCGAGTCATTCGAGATTGATCGGTTCTTTGTATGAAAATGGTATCTCGAACTAAGGCGGGTTCGTCAAGAGGAGTATGGTAGGTATGGTTAGAATCTAGGGCGAGGTGTTGATTAGCGATGGACCAATCATTGGAATACATGCAAATTCCATGACATGGAATTTGAAGAATTTCGGCGAAAGTAGTAAGAGGTAGGATAATGTTTTGGTTGTTTATTGCGAAGGAGATGGAAAGAGTTTCGTCATCGTTTCGGATAATCCGAACACTTTTGTAGAACTCGAAAATGAAAAAAGGGAAAATTTGTTCATTGATGTGAAGAAGACAATCAAAGTTGATTGCGGAAAAGACTTGAGTAATATTTGTATCATTAAGAAAGGATTCCTCAACGACACGTCCTTTATGGATAAGGTGTTTTTGAAGCATTTTAAAAAATTTCCGATCATTGGGAGAGAGATCATCCTTGCGATGATATCTAGGGATGTAATGAGCGGTATCATGATGGTCTTGTTGGGTAGATTTAGGCATTTTAATCCTAGAAGAAAAATAAGCAAAATAAGCTTTATGTTTCATGGAAGATGAGTCGTGTGAGAGTGTGTATGAGTGTTTTAGTTATCCTTGTTACCAAAACTTGATCAAATGAGATTTATGATGAATGTATCATTTTATTAACAATGCCAAAACAAAATTTGATTTGAAAACTAATTTGGGTGTTTCTAGAATAATTCAATTTCTTAAATGAAATCCTTAGTAGATATCTTATTTATAGAACATTTGAATAATTTGATTAGTCTATACCCATTTGAATCAATTCTTGACAAACAAAGCCCCAGAATTTAACTAGAAGAAAAGATTAAAGAAAATAATGTAATTACTTACAAAGATGATTAGAAGATTGAAGTTGAGGAAGATGAAACCCTAAAATGAGAGGGTTTTGATTTTGATCGTTTTTTGTGTGAGAAGAGGGAAAAGAAATTGTTTGATTGAGTTTGAAATACATAGGCTGTTATCTGATGTGCCGGTTCCGCCGGATCCTTTTGGAAAGGGATTCGGTCTGTTTTAATAAATAGATCCGGGACGTTAGTCGAAAAAAATAGTGTTTGGTGTTTTTAGCTTAATATTTTTGTTATTAATTTGTTTTGACGTAGATCATGACTAGCGTTCTTAAACACCTAATATGAGGGATAGCTAGGAGATAGTTGTACTAAGAGAACTCTCCGATGATTAAGATTGAGAGGAAGAAATATATGACAGAGGATAGATTATCGTGGGTATCTTTTGAGATGAGAATAGAAAAGAGATGAGTCGTAATTGTGTTGTCTTCATTACTTCTGTGAGATTGAGGAGTAAGAAAGTTGACTAAGAAGGATCCAGACGAGAGAATACTCATTTTCTTATTTTAGTGTACATAGCAAAGAGATGGATGAGTAGGCGAGGAATGGAAAAAGATAAGTTGTCGTGTTTAAAGATGAGGATAGACGAGTGTTATGGAAAACTTTTCCTTGTGGTTTGAGAAGTTAGTAAAGAGAGACTTTTGAGAGTTGTGATTTGGATTTAAAAAGATTTTTGTGTTGATATGACTCTTTTGAAGAAAATAAATGTACGAAAAGAGTTTTAAAGGAAAAATCATGTAGATACAAGCATATCAAATAAGTGTGTACCATATAAATCAACACTTTTCAATTGCAGACAAGTAACACCTAAAAAGGAAACATAAACATACATTTGCCATATTATCTTGGAGAGTGTAAGCACTCCTAGATGAGCAATAATTTATGAGCTTTTAAAGAGCTTCCCAACATGAAGATTTCTAAAAGGAGATGTGTTAGAAACATTTAAATATTATAACAACTTTATCAATATCCAAGTATAGAAAGTTTTATTATTTTTGTAAAAATGAGTTAGATGTCAATTTTTACAAAAGATTCTCCTTCGTTGTAGTTTTTAAAACATACACAGACCGTATCAAGTTTTTAAAGTACAATATACTCTAAGAAACTTGGTAACGAAGCTCTGATACCAATTGTAAGGGGGGGAGGGTGAATAGTTTTACCAATTAAAACTTCGTTTTAAAACTTATAGATCGACTTATGTCAATCTAGTTTTGGCGTGTTGGATATTGATAGTAAAAAAAGCATATAATCTAAACTACGAGATAGAGTTAGAGAGACACAACCACAACACGAGTATTTATAGTGGTTCAGCTACAAAGGATACCTTCCTTGCCCTACTCCACCCCCCGAGTACCCAACTCGAGAGTTCCATAAACACTACACAAGACAAACTCCTTTCACCGGCGGAGAAGCCTTCACAACGTCGCTTACACTTTATCCGGTACAAAGCTAAATACCGAGCTCTTCCACGAGGTAGAGCCAAATCTTCTTCGCCTACACTTTATCCGGTACAAGGCTAGATACTGGGTTCCATTACAAAGGAGGTACCACTAACCGATCAACACTTCTAGCACAACACAACTAAAGGAACCAACGTCCTTTTACACCTAACGACTCAACACATCTACAAAACCCTTGAGAAGAAAGAACAACAAGATGCACTTCTGTGATCTTGTGAAGAAGAAGAATCCTAGAAACTCATATCACGAGCTTGCAAGTCTTCGAGAGGTTGTGATCTCGCCTTTAGAAGGAACCTAGAGAATCACAAAGAAAGACTACATATAAAGATCCTTGGATCTGAGGTTAGAGAGTTTAGAACATAGAAAGAAGATATGTCTAAAAGGGGTGAGGATTAAGAGAGAAATGGCACATTATTTATAGGCAAACTGAGCACTGTTCACCCGGTTCCGGCGGATACCTTCCCAAGGGGATCCGAGCAGTGTAAAGCCAGGGATCCGGGTATCTGGTATCATCAGTTCGGATTTTGGGTTACAATTCCGGGTTTTGGGTTATGGGTTATGATCCATGGTTTATGTGATGTCATGCATGATGTCAAAGATATCTTGGGTCATGGGTTATGGACTTTGGGTCATGGATCATGGGTTTTACCCATTTTGGTGTCATGCAATGGGTCATGGGTTATGGATCAAGCTCCATGGGGTATGATTTATGGACTTGGTTTTGGGTCATGGATAGTCCAAGTATTTCCTAGTTTGTTTTTACAAGTTGCATGCATTTTATAAAATGTAAGTAACTAAGTTACTTAAGTGTTTTTATAAAATGGTTTTGGTTTTATGTAAACTTGTTAACTAAACATGTTTAAGGTTTATTTGTTTAGCGAAATGAGTTAGTAAAATTTTGGCTCAAAGCGTTACGTATTTTATTTATCTCGTTAAAATGATTTTACGTTTGTTATCGACAAAACATTAGAAGATCGTAAAATATAAATAAACGTTTCTAAGGTTTATTTGTATTAACACAGCTGTTTTTGGTTTGTAATAACACTAATATCATTCATCTCTCCAATACTTGTAACCCTAGTTTTGATCATCTTGATCATCTTTTCATTCAGTTGTTTTTAGTTTGTAATAGAACTAATATCATATAGATATTAGATCCACAACAGAGTAGCTGGGGTGGATTTGTAATTGTTTTTGGTTTGCTGTTTGAGAACAGTTGGTTGTAATTGTTGATTAAGATCAATAAAGTGTTTAGATTGTGTTTTTCTACAGAAATATACATAGCAGACATGTACAGTATACGACAATATCACAATGGCAAGAACTTGGTTATTGTCCATTGGCGGTGAGTCCGTTTTTAAAGGCTTCTAGGGCGTCACCCTTCCTGAGAACCGCATGGGCATCAGTTTCCTCTTTAAGGGAGAAAAGTGAGGCGGCTTGTAGATATGAAGCAATGTGCCACACGGGTGAGATTAGTTCTGCGTGTATAGCATCAACCAAGGCTTCATGAGGCATGTTGTTAATGAGGTACGAATAACTACGTCGAGCATGTACAGTTGGAGACTCCATAGGTCCGTGATCAATGAACTGAAGACAAAAGGAAAAGACAGTTTATAAAATCCCATCTTTCACTTTATATACTCCCTACATGCCGTGAAAATTGCAAGTATTTTCGTTTTGAGATGCGGTACAAAAGTTGTAGCTTTTACTTTCTTGAACAAGTTTTTATGGATACAATTACTTATCTTCCCGTTGTCATTAAAGGATACTTTTTGACGTTTCACAAATAGTCAAATTTCATACGCTACTAACATGTTATTCATCTTAGTATCTCACAGACGGTGTTTCATTAAACTTTGAAATCAAAATCGTTATGCTTCTCTAACTTAGAAAAAATATGCAAGTATATCAACTACAATTTGGATATAGTTTCAAATTAAAATTTCTCAGCTTCATATAACTCTAAAAATTGAACTGTGTCCGTCCAGTTCTAGATTTTCAAGCCAAAGTTGGATATTTAGGTAAAAGGAATAAGAAATAAACAATGGTCTGCATGGGTTGTTTTCGTATGTAGATAATTATTACAATTCAACATGAGAAAATACCTGGGTATAGCAATCTATTGCAGCACTAAAATCTTTGTGCCGAAATGCAGCATCACCCTTCTTTTTGGAGTTTAATGACTCTTGAATTTGATCAGTCTACATTTGAAACGAGAGCTGAGGCGATTAAAAAAAAGATTTGAAAAACGAGAGCTGAACGTGATTTCCGAGTAAAGCAATACAATGGAACAAATTTCAAAACAGTAGTGAATAAGACCTTGGTTGTTTGTCCTTCGTCATCTTTATACAAAAGCTTTTCCATGATCTCGTGCATTGAAGTCAAATCCAGTCTCAAGCAAGCTTCACCAAGTGGAGATCGAGGTGTGAATGAATCAGTCGTTTGGACGCCCATCAAGACTTGCGAAGGAACCTACATGTCAAGAAGTGATTTTATATATGCCACCAAGTCCAACCAATTTGCAAGACATGGTAAACTGATCTTCAGTTCCTACAAATATCATATGGCAAAGTACAGAGGCGGCAATTTTGACCCGTTTACTTATGAAAGGGTTAATATGAGTTGTGTTCTATCTCGAAGGGGTCAAATAGAAAAAATAGCTAAAAGCAAATATTTTAATGAGAAGAATAGGTCAAAAGTCATCTAAAGTCTATGTTAATGATAAAAACATCCAAATTGTTGTATTCCACAATATTTCAATAATGTTATTTGTGAAATCATGATTACTTCACTAATTATTTATGGAAGTTCAGAAAAAATGAACAAATAATTATGTGCGAGTCCACCAAGCCCAGCCAAACCCATGACTAATAGTAGAAAACGGCTCTTTTCAACACAAACCCGTTTCAAATGGACAAAGCGTCACCCAACGGTCTCTCTTGATCAACAAATTATGTTGATAAAAAAAGAAGACAGTATCCACAAGACAAAAACATCAACCAACCTCGGTCTCCGTTTGAATAGAAACTAGAGCAGACAAAACTGACTTAGGATTTGGCCGTTCTCGTGGTTCATATTGCATACAACGAGAAGCCAAACGCACCAACTCATCCCTATCGACACCAAAAACTTGTCCTTCCAGGCATGAATCAGTAAGCATTTGAAGGTTCTGGTCCAATATCAACTCAAAAGCCTATGACAGCGTACCAAAGGTCAAATATATCAGATTCAAGATAGATTTTTGTACATGGTCATCACATATATCGAAAGGCATACACTTACATGGCTAGGAGGGATGTGCTTCCCACTAAGAAGGTTAAGCAAAGGAGTCCCAAAGCTGTATGTGACACTTTCCGGAGTCACTCTCCCTAAAATAGAAATTTAAGAAAAATGGTTAACTAGAAGACAAATACTAAAATACACTTTTTTCCATATAGAGCTTGTAAACTTCAGGAAATTACTACAATTTTGATGAAACAGAAGGAAATGTACACATACCGGTTCTCAGATACTCGGGAGGAGTAAATGCAAGATTCGTACTATAACTTTTTCCATCCCTTCTATTCTTCATGAGCCCAAAACACGAAAGTCTTGGGTTATATTCCTGCAAGAATGTGAGGCATGAACAAACGCTTTGAACAAAGATTTTAAGAAAATGAAGAAAAACAAATCAAAACTGTACCTCATCAAATAAAACTCGGTAAGCATTGAGGTCGTGATAAATAGCACCGCCTTTATTTGTACAATATTCAAGAGCTTCTGCAAGATGCATAACAACCCGTAACCTCATTTCCCATGTCATTGGTTGTAATTCCCCTGAATTAATGAAACTTTTATGATGTATTATCTTAAATGGAAACACTCAAATACATAAGGGAGGTGGTTTCAGCACATTTATGTCAAAATGGGTAATATTTTATTGCTAACGGGGCAAATGGTAAAATTTAATGTGAGCGATGATTTAAATACTACCCGAAAACATACAAAGTGTATACAATCCCCCTAATCATTTTTTACACAAAACAAAAAAGATGATGGGGTAATTTAATACTAGGCCTATTATCACATTATCAATTTAACTAAAGTAATGAATTAATTATCGATGAAATTAAAGAAAAGAACGACTAATATGTTGGTAGGTCAACCAGGCAGGATCCGTGTTTGAACCTCGTAAATTTTAAGCATTACGTGAATTGTCCATCATGTCACCTCTAGAAGCACAAAACAAACATGTGTTTGAGGGGGTCCTTACAGTGGAATAGATGTTTTGCAAGTGTGTTATTGGGCATGTACTCGGCAACAAGTAGCCTCTCATCATCTTCACAGCAGCAACCAAGAAGATTGGCTAGCCTAACGTTACGAAGCTGGCCCACAGATTTCGCTTCTTCCTAACATTTTTAAATTCTCAAATATCAATTCTATGATGGGTATATAGTGTGAATAAGTTCGAGCAAGTCTTGAATAGAAGTCAAAATGACAAACATATAACTATAAATCCACTAAAATCTGTTTTTTGGGAATGCTTTGTCATTCCAATATAGTGAGTCAATGGAGCTTTTACTATGTCAGAGACAAAATCTCTGAAGGAGGGCGGGTCAAACTTACAATACTACTTTACCTTTAGCTGCATAAGAGTATGTTTCTAAAGTGTAAGGTGTTTAAGACATGTGACTAAAGAGCTAAACACAACCTCAAACTATGTGTTTAGATCATTGCAATTTTCATGAGATGCAGAAAACAACATCTATGTGTGTTTTTAATATTAGCGAGACTATAACATGATCAGATACATGAATCGACCTTGTGTCGCAAAATGAACCCCAACAAGGGACTCTAGAAGAGAGCAGAAGTTCAAAACACTAACCAACGGCTAACAAATTTCATAAATATTTATCTTTTCTGGTTTATGACTGAAAGCTCACAAAGAAGGCTTAAAACCTTAAGAATAAAATAACTAAAGCAATGTACAATGAACATTTTTTTTTTGAAACAGAAACAATGAGCAAAGCATACACGCAATAATAAGACATTTACAAGCATATGGAGTTTGATAGCGTACCATAAATTGTCGAGAATCAGGCCATGCTGACTGATTAAAACGCTTTACAGCTATCCTCATTTGATTCTCGAGTTTCCCTTTATAGACAACATTTGGAGCCTTCTTACCATGCTCAGAGACAATGTTCTTAACAACAAAACCAGATGTGGCATTCCTAAGTTGCTCCAACGTAAATTGCTTGAATGCAGTTGGGTCACTAGCCTCATCGTCCTTGTTCCCTATAGTAATAATTAAAACACATGATGCGTAAAGATGGATTTTATTTTATGGCTAATGAGTCAAACGGGTAAAACTAACACAATACTGATTAGATACCAGCGTTTGGATCCTCGAGAACCAATGACTCTACTGATGAAACTAGACAACATGGAAGAAGCTTGGTGCAAAGAGAACCCATGTTGTAGACTTTTACTAAAAGAAGAAAACAGCACACATGAGAGATTATACGAAAATCTGATGTATGTAACCGAATGAAATAACCACACTGAAAAAACACCTCCAAACACCCCTATAGTTTATGGTAATATATAAGACGTATCACCTAAGCTCATATTCGAGGTATCTCAAAAGTCATAAGTCCCAGAAAAGTTTTTTATTTGACTTATGTGTGTGAAACTTCTTACATTCCTACTTTGAAATTGACAACAATTATTTTTAATGACTTGTTACAGTACTAAACTACATATAGATAGTATGAAAATGGAAACATTTTCAACATAAATATAGATAAAAAAATTCTAAGTTAAATCTATAATATTAAAAGACTCATGCAGATACTTGTTTACGTAAACATGTCATGTTCAGCTGTCGGAGTGACCTTTCGGCAAGAGTTAGGATTAAAATTAGACCATATTCACATACCTTTATTGTAAAGTTTCCACTTGGTTCTTGAACTCAACCAGTAAAACAAAAAGTCAACTTTCTTCCTTTTTTCTGATTTAGAATTACAATAACGAATAACCTAAAAAAGAACCTCATCTTTTTATCAACTTTCTAAGAACTTGTACAAAAAGTCAAATCAAATGAACTATCCCATTTCAAATTTCCCATATTTTCACCTTAAATACCAAAAAATTTAAAGAAGGGTTAATATGGAAATATGAAAAGTTGTTGAATTTGGTTCGAATAACGCGCAAAGCGACGGTGTATAGCGCCAAATAGTTATACTTGAGAACTTGTGGTTCTGACTATTGATGCAACACTTACAAGTTTAATTTGTAGTCATTTTTTTTTATTATTCATTTTCATGCAACACAAACTTATGACGATAAATAATTGTGTTTAGGCTTAATTATTTGAAAATTATTTAATATTAAAAAGAATCATTTATTGTAAGAGGTGTTTATTATTTTCTTCAAAGTCTTCATTTGTAATTTTACATTTAAGAGATTCTAGTCTCCAAAATTTAAACCCCTATATTGGCTCCAACGTTTCTATAAGATACAGTAATTATTGTAAGTAAGAGGTATTTTGGGTCCAAAGGAGTATTTTCAGGAATCCACTTTACTTATTTTTAAGAATTTTTAAATTTTTAAGCTTAGTTAAATTTGTTTTATAAGTAGTACAGATAAGAATTTAAGCACAAGACACTATATTGGTGTATTATTACAAGACATGGTACAAATATTTTATAGAGTAAATAACACTGTTCGTCCCTGTGGTTTGGCTGAAATCACATCGCAAGTCTTTCTACTTTTCTTTTTGCATTATGAATCCTTATAATGAAGTTTCGTAACACTATACATCCCTATCCCTAACAGTCGAGTGACTTGCGATGTGATTTCGGCCAAACCACAGGGACGAATGATGTTAGAGATAAGGACGAATGGTGTTATGAAACTTCATTATAAGGATTCATCATGCAAAAATAAAAGTCAAGGAACTTGCGATGTGATTCGACCAAACCACAGGGATGAACGGTGTAATTTACTCTATTTTATATGACAATCTGAGGAAGATGAAGTGATTTATATTTTCTTTTTTGAATGAATGAATTTGATGTTTGTGGGTTTATTCATTTTTACGCGGGTAGAAGTGAAGTGACACGTTGATTTGTGACACAACCAAATGGGCAATGTTTTTTTGGAACATGGCAATTTTTTCAAATGGCGCTTTTTTTCCTTTTATTATTATTATTATTATTATTTATCAAGCATTGTTTTTAAAATATCTTATTAGAATCTTTTTAGCTATGAGAAATAGTTATGTTTTGCCTTTTATTTGGATATTGCCTTTATTTGGCGACGTTACAGACCCTGATTAAATGATGCTTTATGCAGTTAGTTTTAGATAAAAAGCTATGATTTTTTTTTAATTACATCCGGTTTAAAATTATGTTTCGAGTCTCTATTTAATTAAACTATTAAAAAGTAACATCAAACTTTTAAAAAAAGAAGTCGTGTATCTAATTACTTTTAACCCTGGTCCGACACTGGTTTCATGATAAGTGACAATAAAAGAATGTCCAATGCAATAGATTTTTCCTTAAAAACTTTTCAAAAAGAAGGGTTTTTTTTTTTTTTTTTTTTTTTTTTTTTTTTTTTTTTTTTTTCACGAGCAAAAAAAAAAGCTATTAAGAGTACATAATCAATTAAAATGGTCTGAAGATGATTTTTTTTCCTTCATAATATAACACCTAAAACTTCAGGTTTTCGAATAAAAAAGAAAATAATACTTTATAAAATAACACCTAAAACTTCAGGTTTTCGAATAAAAAAGAAAATAATGCTCTTGACACCAATGAAGAAAAAAGCTTATGCAAAACCTTTGTGATAGTAAAAACTTCTGCAAAAGATTCCCATTGATAGTGCTCTAACCAAGTTTATTTGCTCAAGTCTTGTGTCAAGACTAAACTTCATTTCTAACATGCATGATAATGTATTTGGGCATATAGAATATCAAATAATACAAAATGTAAAATGTTTGGCACCAGACATAGCGAACTTCTCTTTTCAATAAAAAATGTATTTAATGAACATTAAATAAATGTAAAATTTATTATAATTAAATGTAATTTTCAATTTAATACACTTAAACTTTTTATATGTTTATACTCTAAAAAAATTTCATTGGGCACTCATTAGCAATTTCCTTTTAAAAAAAGGGCAAAAAAAAGTAATAATCAGAAACTATACAAATATAAACATCCCTCAACTAAATATATCCAAAATCGATCAACCTAAACTTACATTTTCGAATAAAGATGAACAACAACCACACACATGCAATTGAAGCTTTGCATGTGTAATCTTCTTACACTTTCAATCCTGATTTAGGCGATAACATCAATAAATTACCACAAAACACACAATCGTACACGTAGTCTCACAATCACTTACGATATCACATCATCGTGTCACACACAAATCCGATTTCGAAGATAACGAAGGTGATAATATCAAGAGACCACCATGTTTTGTATTAGGTTGCTTTGGTCTTTAAGTTCGTTTTAGTTTACAGCCTGTGTAGTTGGCCCATGGGCTGTATGGTTTTATTTATTTGTTCATTGGGCTACGCCCCAATGTTTATTTATTTACAATAATGGGTTGCGCCCCATTTAGTTGTTTTCCATTTAGGGTTTGGCCCATTTCATCTCTATCTATAATACTTAAAGCTTATCCCCCTTAATTTAATGTGCAAGGGGGGTTGTGCACAACCAAAAGTACGGTACAAACATGAATATGCATACCAAAATAACTACAAACAATTTCGTATACCGAATTATTATTTTAGCAACTAGATTCACAAATTAGCCGGAAGATGAAGTGGGAAGGAATACGAAGCATGACTGCATAAATAGCAATTGAATTCCAAGTATTAACCACATAAACCATATTTATTGTTTAACTCTTTCAACTTCTTTCTTTGAAGTATAAATAGCACAACCCATGTCACAACGAACCAAACCAAATCACCAAAACACACGGCTCCATCAACCAACAATGACAAATAACCCGACGCTAAAACTAATCTCATACACCATCTCATTTTCAAACAATCAAAACCGACTCGAAACACAAACAAGAACAACAAATGACCTCATGCTGCTACCATCATCGATCTATGAGAAGATTTGCTATTTTTTCCCTGTCCGAAATATATAAAGAAAGAACAAAACAATCATGTTTCATTCACTATTTTTTTCGGTTTATAACAAATGTAGAACCTACCTTAGACCCTCCAAAGGATCTTGAAGCCAAAGATTCGAACCAAGCTGAAAGTGTAGACAAGATTTAGGGTAGGGCCGTGTGTTGTTGAAGGAGAATGATTTGAAGTGGGTTTGTGATTCGGACAACAACAAGAAACCGAAGGGGTTTAGAGTAGTGTTCGTGTTTGTGTAGTAAAAGATAAATCATTTGGTTTGTTGTTCGGATTGAAGCATATGAGATGATAACAGTTGTATAAGTGATTTGCTCAAGAGAGAGGCGGTGTTTGTTTGATTAGGGTTATGTGATATCTGTGCACAATTCCTCATATATCCACTATATCCGGATATGGGCTGAAAAATAATTTTGGGCCGGTGTGTTAATGCTCCTTGCCGAATGTGATTATGTTTAAAGCTATGGTGTATATTTTGTTGACATGTTATATATGTGGTGAGAGCAATATGTTATAATGAGAGTTGAGAATACATGGCTTACGTTTTATAACATTGCTTTTAATTTTTTTTATATCTTTTTTTTTTCTTAGTTGAAATTAATCCCACATCATTAATATGCAAAAGAGATTTTAAGTATATATGCAGTAAGAAATCGTGAATGTTGTTCTATAGTTATATATTAATTTTCGATATGTAGTTATCCGTTTAGTTTTATATTTACTTCTACTTGATACGATTCCTTTCATTCTCTTTTATAAAAGGGAATATTGGAAAGTGAAAAAAAATCCAAATATAAGATAACAAGAAAGGAAGATACGGGTGTTGATACAATGATGCATTCACTTTTTATTTTATGTCTTTTTATTCTAAAATATCAATACTATAATTATATTATAAGTTTTTTATTTAACTTCTTATCATATGATGTATTTGCATTTGATATATCTAAATTTTGGCTTAATATCATCTGTAGAAAAAAAGTTATTTATTACATATCATCTGTAGAAAAAAGTTGTAGGTGATGTAAACATGAATTAACAATTAATTAATATAAAACGCAGCGGAAGAACATCACCACAACGGATCCATAGTGCCATATGATCAATCAAATAAATAAACACATAATTTATACCTTTGTAGCGTGATCCGGGAGTCACCAACAAAACCAATATGTCGAACACAATATGAAACCCAAGTGATCAAAATAGATCACCTCTATGATATGTCCACACTACACGTCCTTGATCACCACCCGATGCTAGTCTATCAACCTGTAACGAATCAATCACCCTTGAATAAAACAAGATACAAGAGTGAAGAAGATCAAAGAAAAAGAAAAACCCTTGTTTTCTTTTGTTTTGTGCCGTACCAATTAATGAGGAGCAAAGAGAGTATATTTTGGTTAACTGGTTAAAATAATAATTAGGAGTAAATCATGCTAATTATCATTTACCAATTTTAAACATAACTTCCCCTAGAAGTTCCCTTGAGGCCGGCCATGCTTAGGGCCCACAATGGGCTTGCCCGTTGTTGGCCCAGTCCAAAAAAACACTAAGTTTAACTTAGTATTTAATGGCCCGTTATTGATCTCGAGTTACGTAGTCGTTTATATATTGTAAATACGATAAATACAATCTATAAAATGGTGTCTCTGTGTATAAGTGTGTGACCCCATAGGCTCACATATGTCTAGCCATATAATTAGTGATTATGACACGAGCATACTCCAACAGCTCCCACTTGCGACGTCATAATAAGCAAGTAATTATACAAGCAATGGTTAGCGTCTAGCAACACGCCAATGCCCCTAAAAATATGTGAGGGTAGTTTCTTAAACGTCTCATTTCAGATGGTTTATATGTCATCTATCCTTTTGTTACAGATACCGTGTTGAACATTAGACATGGATCAAATGTCATTCTAATAGTTCAACCATTCTGTTTCTCGATATGGATATTGAACAAGATTACCAAGTGGATTTAAGATTCATCTTAATCCCAGTTGGGTACGGCCATACAAACATCTGTTCAAATCATCGAGGGGCCCAATAGTATCTAACTCCAAAGCAAGTGGAGGAACAAATCCCATTTTGACTACACGTGTCATTCACATGCTTCATATCACTCCTGAAAATGGCCTTTATAACTACCTTATTCAGGATAGCGTTTAACCATATCAAGGAATGAAATTCCACACATGCAAGACCTGCTTGCATCTCAAGTCTGAGGATAAGAGACATAACCTCTTGCGAGATTCACTATTGACGATGATCCATGTAGTGAATTCTCGTAGGTTGGGTCAATCCAATGTTCATCACAATGAACAACATGTGAGTTTGGCAAATGAATCACCAACACGCTCACATTTGCCTTAATTTGATGATACTCCCGTATCGTCAACCGACAATGGATAATTTTAGAATAAATAAATTATTCATGGATTAAACATGCAAATATAGAACACAGTTGATATAAAATGAAAACGATCATAACCATTACATCAATTCATTGCAAATACAAACCGTTTAACGTTCTAATTATTCAAATACTAAAAAATACAGATCTACATGAGACTACTAGCTGGTCTAAGTCCAATGCTCCTAGCATGTTCGACATGTTTGGCACAAGGCATTGGTTTAGTAAAAGGATCAGCTATGTTGTCATCTGTGTGAACTTTGAGAAGACGAATATCACCACTTTCGATAACCTCTCGAATGTAGTGAACTTTTCGACGAAAATGTTTGGCACCCTTTTGAACACCTGGTTCATTGGCTATGATAATGGCACCTGTATTGTCACAGTACATATCCATAGGTCGTTCATTGCTGGGGACAACGCCAAGCCCAGAAATGAATTTACGTATCCAAATCGCCTCCATAGCAGCTTCAGAAGCAGCAATGTATTCAGCTTCTGTAGAGGACATCGCGATAGTGCTTTGTTTGGCACTCTTCCAGTCAACAGCACCTCCGTTCATGATGAAAACATATCCCGTTTGGGATTTGGTGTCATCACGATCCGTCTCCCAGCTTGCATCAGTGTAACAAGTAACACTGAGCTCACGCTTGACATCACCACCATAAACAAGAAACATATCTTTAGTATTTCGTAAATACTTTAATATGTTCTTAACAGCAGTCCAGTGACATTCTCCTGGATCCTGTTGAAATCTACTCGTTAGGTTCTGAGAGAACGCTATATCAGGTCTAGTGCATCTAACCGCATACATTATGGATCCCACCGCCGAAGCATACGGGATTCCCTTCATCCTCTTCACCTCATCAGGTGTGGAGGGTCCTTGAGATTTACTCAATACTGTATTTGGTTGCATTGGAAGATTTCCACGTTTGGAATCTTGCATCCTAAATCGCTTCAGGATTTTGTCAATGTATGCACTTTGACATAAGCCGATTAATCGTTTTGATCTATCACGATAGATTTTGACTCCAAGTATGTACGCGGCTTCTCCTAGATCCTTCATGGCAAAGCAATTTCCAAGCCAGGATTTTACATCTTGTAGCATTGGAATGTTGTTTCCCATGAGCAATATGTCATCGACATATAAGATTAGGAACACGACTATACTTCCACTAGTTTTCATGTATACACATGGCTCATCGAGATTTTGAGTGAAACCAATCTTCTTGATTTCATCGTCAAATCTCTTATTCCAACTTCTAGATGCTTGCTTTAATCCATAAATGGATCTTTGAAGCTTGCATACTTTAGTTGGATGTTTAGGATTCACGAAGCCCTCGGGTTGCACCATATAAACGTCTTCGTTCAAGTGGCCGTTCAAGAAAGCTGCCTTGACATCCATTTACCAAATCTCATAGTCATAGTACGCTGCTATGGCTATAAGAATCCTAATAGCTTTTACGTCTGCAACAGGCGAGAAGGTTTCTTCATAGTCAACCCCGTAGGTTTGAGTGAAACCTTTTGCTACTAGACGAGCTTTGTAGGTGTGTACTTTTCCATCCATGTCGGTCTTCTTTTTGAAGAGCCACTTGCTCCCAACGGTTTTAGCGTTAGGAGGTAGGTCAACTTCGACCCAGACATCGTTGTCTTTCATGGATTTCATCTCCGCATTCATAGCTTCGATCCATTTATCGTGTTCAGGACTCGATAATGCATCTCGATAGTTAGCGGGTTCACCATGATCCCCTAACTCATGTTCCTCAGCATCGACATAGAAACCATATCGCTCAGGTGCTTGAGATATCCTTGCGGATCTACGAATGGGAGCAACATCTTGATGAGGTTCAACATTTTCATGTTCAATCTCATTTTGATGCTCACTAGTGTTACCAGAAGGTTGTGCATCTTCCTCTTGAATTTCATCAAGGTCTACTTTGCTCCCACTTGCCTCTTGTGAAATGAGACTATTCTCAAGAAACTCAGCATACCGAGCAACAAATATTTTGTTCTCGGGTGGGTAGTAGAAGTAGTAACCCATCGTTTCCTTTGGGTATCCTACAAAGATACATTTGATAGCTCTGGGCTCAAGTTTGTTAGGTGTGTCTCGTTTCACGAGAGCCTCACAACCCCAGACTTTCAAGTAAGACAAATTAGGGACCTTCCCATGCCATATTTCGTATGGTGTCTTGTCTACCTTCTTGGTTGGAACCATATTGAGAATGCGTGCAGCAGACTCTAGAGCATAACCCCAAAAGGACATTGGCAACGTTGTTAGACTCATCATAGATCTAACCATGTCAAGCAAGGTTCGATTTCTCCTTTCAGATACTCCATTATGTTGTGGTGTATATGGAGGAGTGAATTGTGAGACGATCCCACACCTTTTTAGATGATCTAAAAACTCTTGACTCATATATTCACCTCCTCGATCGAATCGGAGAGCCTTTATGGTCTTGCCGAGTTGATTTTCTACCTCATTTTGAAAGACTTTGAACATTTCAAAGACTTCATGTTTATGTTTAATCAAGTAAACATAACCATATCTACTGTAATCATCAGTAAAAGTAATGAAGTAGTTAGCTCCTTCCCTAGACGTTGTTCTAAATGGGCCACATACATCAGTATGTATGAGTCCAAGTAGATCTTTAGCTCTTTCTCCTACATGGGAGAAAGGCTTTCGTGCCATTTTACCAGATATACAAGAGATGCATTTATCAAACGACTCATGGTCGGTTGACTCTAAAAGCCCATCGCGTTGCAGCTTCGTAATGCGTTTCTTGTTTATGTGACAAAGACGGCAATGCCATAGGAAAGTGGAATCTAAGTTACGTTTAGATTTCTTATTGCTAACATTATATATAGAACTGACGTTTGAAACAGAATCATGCATATCAATTTCAAAAATGCCATCACGAGGAATAGCATTAAAATAAAATACATTATCCTTAGAAACTGCAATACCATAATCCGTAAAAGTGTGAATAAAACCATCATCTTTCAAACGTGAAAGTGAAACAACACCTCTAGTGATAGTAGGTGCAAAATGGCAATTATTTAAAACAATAACTAAACCATTAGGGAGGATGAGATCAAAGCTCCCTATCGCTTCGACAGCTGCACGGTTGCCATTACCAACGTACAGGTTCAAAGCTCCTTGCTTCAACTTTCTGCTTCCCCTAAGTCCCTGCACATTATTACAAATGTGAGTACCACAACCAGTATCATATACCCAGGATTTGTTAGGAAAAGTGTAGAGCTCTATAGTGAAGATACCTGATGTGCTAGCTGCGCTAGCTTTGTTCTTCTTCAACCCTTCTAGGTAGGACGGACAGTTCCGCCTCCAGTGCCCCATTACTCCACAATGGTGACAGGGAGAGTCCTTTGCCGGATGCTCCTTTTTGGCAGGTGGGGGGATCTTAGGTTTGGGGGCGTAAGCAAGCTTACCCTTGCCCTTACCATTTCCCTTGCCATTTGCCTTCGGCTTCTTTTTCTGGATATTCCTGTGCCTGATAGCTAGTACCATTTTGACAGTGTCAACTAGCTGTTGCTCAGTTGGCTGTCCAAACATGGTTTTTAGTTCTGCCAGCATGTCAAATGCTGCAAGGTCCTCTAAGTCCATTTGGAGCTCAGGGATCATGCTTGCAAGCATGAGACAAGCCACTTCTTGTTGCTCTTGTACCCTACGTGAGTAGGCGGTACGCACAGCAAGAGTAGCAGTAGCAGCAGGTGCTTCAGGTAAAGGTTGTTCCAGATGGTAAAACTTTTGTATAGCCTCGAGGACGATCCTCAGGTCTTTATACCAGTCCAAAAAGTTGTTACCATTCAATTTCTCTCTTTCAAGAAATAATTTGATGTACGAGTTGTTCATGGTTTGATTAGGAGTTGTCATCTACAAAACAAACAAAGTTCAAATTTTTAGTAAGTTTCAATAATTAATCCTTTTTAAAATTAACTACCCAAGTTTAAACATATTAAAACAATTAATTTTACGAAAAGGCTAAGATCCTCATTGAGGTTCCACCATCACATCAGTTGATCTGCTAGCAATGGTGAATTCAATAGGTAGGTAATGCGACCAATTGCATTACATGTGCAACTCTTAGATCTTTATGGGACTCATGGCACTAGTGAACAAGCAACTAGTGTCAAGCTGGCATGTTTAGTCCCATCTTTGCCTCGGGCCAAGGTCTAACCGCTTAACTCGATTAAGTCATCCAATTTGAAAACGTGTAAGAATATATCTAGGTCTCACGCATAGAGAATAGTCACCTTGGGTTACAATTCAACCTAGGTCCAACGCATAGGCAAAAAGTAATTGCAAGGGTCCTCAAAATTGGACGGCATGACTTAAATTTGACGGGTAAAATATTTTGATGTGGATCAAAAGCGTGTACGAAAGAAGCATGCATTCATTCTTCGTAGCACAAGTTAAAAACTTTTCTTAACTTAAGTCTAATCATTGTTTTAATTTATGTGTGTCAAGTTGTCCAGACTAATATATATCCTATGTGGATTATTATTTAGTATGGACAATACAAATAAATAAATAAACAAACAATCTCAACCGGTTTAAGTGTTGTTTATATAGAAAACAATGATTTTTAAGTTTCAAATCATATTTAAACTTGGTTAAACTAAATCATAAGACTTAGTTCAAAATGGTTTATGTTTTGTTTTAAGTTTTATGAAAACAATTTTCGTTTTTCATGTAGTCACAACCATACAAAAAACAACCAAACAAACATACAACCACAATATGCAAAGCCTCAACCGATGAAAATCCTATGTTTGGTCTTGTGAGCCATCACAAGAACCAAGAATCAACTAGGGACATATATCACAACCACATGGAGGGCTCCCACTTGCTCCAAGACAATCATGAGCAAGTAAAAAACCCATAATGCACATGAACTTCAGTTTCTGTCAGCCCAGTTTTTCTGTTTCGCAAGGCCCAAATGCCCAGGAAGATCACCTCATCATGATTCGGCCCAGTTTACAAAGTTGTAGCCCTATGTCTTGTGGACCTGCACCAAAAATTTTAGAAAAAATACCTTACCAATCAGCGGGAAATCACATTTTCCCAACAGGTGTCCAGCAGCAACTTTCAGTCTACAACTCTTCAATCTTTCGCCATTTGCTTCCAAGCTCTTGTTTACAATACATATAAAGTAAAATACACCTAATCTACTTTGTATCTACTGTAAAATGCCCAAACATTGGCTACACCAAAAATGAATTACATTACAAAAGTGCCGAAACAATGGCAAACCCCAAAACAAGAAAAAACAACCAACAATCACAATCACAACGCACAAGTGGTCTAGGTTTTCATCGGCTTTGCATATGAACACATAATAATACATTCAAATAAAGATTATTACATGGTGTTGGCTAACTCCATGGACAAACATGCATGTATTTGCCATGGATAACAAAATAAATAGCAAGAAATAAATTGTTAGCCAACGAATCGAAGAAATAATTAACAAGAATTAAAACCCCGAATGGTACGCGTGACAAATGGCCAAAGACTCAAACCCCACTGATGTTAGGACCTTCTTAACACCATTTTACCACAGAAAAATAAGCCTCATGGGCTGATTTGAAATCGGGTTAAAAATCTTCCAAAAAACGCGTTTTTAGGCCATTTTACGGGTACCGATCAAGTAAACAAACAACGTATGCATAACAAATGGCCATAGGATCAAAAAGTCCAGATCTTAAGACCTTATTAAAGTCGACATATTCATAATATATAAGCCCTAGGGGCTGTTTTAAAATCCCACTTTTAAATCCATTAAAAAAACATGTTTTTAGCCATTTTTATGCATACAAGATGATCATATGACTACATATGATGTCTCTGATACCACTGTAGGTGATGTAAACATGAATTAACAATTAATTAATATAAAACGCAGCGGAAGAACATCACCACAACGGATCCATAGTGCCATATGATCTATCAAATAAATAAACACACAATTTATACCTTTGTAGCGTGATCCGGGAGTCACCAACAAAACCAATATGTCGAACACAATATGAAACCCAAGTGATCAAAATAGATCACCTCTATGATATGTCCACACTACACGTCCTTGATCACCACCCGATGCTAGTCTATCAACCCGTAACGAATCAATCACCCTTGAATAAAACAAGATACAAGAGTGAAGAAGATCAAAGAAAAAGAAAAACCCTTGTTTTCTTTTGTTTTGTGCCGTACCAATTAATGAGGAGCAAAGAGAGTATATTTTGGTTAATTGGTTAAAATAATAATTAGGAGTAAATCATGCTAATTATCATTTACCAATTTTAAACATAACTTCCCCTAGAAGTTCCCTTGAGGCCGGCCATGCTTAGGGCCCACAATGGGCTTGCCCGTTGTTGGCCCAGTCCAAAAAAACACTAAGTCTAACTTAGTATTTAATGGCCCGTTATTGATCTCGAGTTACGTAGTCGTTTATATATTGTAAATACGATAAATACAATCTATAAAATGGTGTCTCTGTGTATAAGTGTGTGACCCCATAGGCTCACATATGTCTAGCCATATAATTAGTGATTATGACACGAGCATACTCCAACAAAAGTTACTTTACAATTGTTAAGTTATATCAAAACTAAGGTTCAAGTGACTCTTAATGATGTGACATAAGTTATGTCGTAACAAATACTTTAATAAATTAATGACTAACTGAAAGAATGATATGATGTATTAAACTGATTTACAATATACATGATATACGCCATGAATGAAGCTTTTGCTGCAAGAACTAATAACAAACTTTCTTTGGAGATGGTACATCGTGCTTATATGTATATCAACTTCTTTTTAATAAATCGTTTGCATGCAACGTTCAATAGTTTATCAGAAAAAAAATTGAAAATAAGAAATACCAATACTCAAATAATGTGATTGAGTTGCAAGCAATAATGAGATAAAAGACGATGACTATGTTATCTGTTGTATATTTTAGACTCGCCATCACGGTAACAACTCAACAATTTACTCAAATAAACTCATCTTTAATGTTCACAATTAAATATGCAGTTATGGAACACAAAAGGGCTGCGATTTGATGATGGGTTGTTCTTATCAAAAACCAGGGTGCGTAATCAAGGTAGGTATGTTTGTCGTTCCAAATTTGTACATATCAATTAATCAAGGTAGGTATGGGTTGTTTCAATTACAAGTCACCGGATTATAAAAGATTATCTGCCTATTTTTTGTTGCTTATTGCTTATTCATTTTGGGCAGCAACTCTTTATGAACAACACGAGACCATTCATCAGGAACAAAATATTACCATCTGCATCCGAGATTAAAGGTATGCGCTGTTTCCAAACGAACCCATTTACTTATGAATGTCTAACAGGTAAGTTTTATGCAGTATCATCTATACTTTTATCGTTGCCTTACATGTCCTTTGCTCTTATATAGGAACAAAGTAAACAACATCTGAATTATATTTCATAGTATCTCAGTTATGCTTTCTGAAAAGTGCAAATGTTTTATTTCAGGAGATATAAATTTGGAGAAGCTATCAAATTAGATGGCACCTCAGTTTACTGCAGGTCATTGGAAGTGGCTGTAAAGTGTAAACGTATAATCCTGTTCGGGTTTGTTCAATTTTCGATTTAGGTTAAGATCAGTTATTGCATTGAATTTAACCGAATTCCTAAAAACGTGCTTGGAATTGCTTATTTTCTCTACACTTTTATGTATCTAAATAAAGGAAGAAAATATCAGCAGGATTTGTGTGGCGTTTTTGTTTGATACCAAACAAAATTTCTAAAGTCACTGTCATATTCTTTAACATTGACAATGTTTGATTTAAGTATGCTGCAGCAGCTATTGGTTTGCAGTTTGCTTGAACAAAAGTAATAGCTTGGGGCCTCATAAGCTTGAGATGACTCTCAACTTAATTGATAAACCTCAGCGCAAACCACAATCAAAGGTACATATGAACTTAATTATATACTTGCATATCGTATGTATTATGCTCTAATGGCCAAACGCGTGGCGGCAGAGGTATTTGGGTACATGCTTGCTTCAGATCTTTTCCTTAGTAATCTTTTATGTTATGCAACCACATTAATGATGTTTTCAGCCGTTTTTTGCAAGGTCGTTGGATGTGCCTAGCTCTATGCGAACTGCACTGAGGTATTCTCAGCTCTCAACCTTTACCAGATTCTTTATAGTGGTTCTTATAAGTGCCCCTATTGGATTATATAACTGCCTTATGTCTTTGCTCATTATCGTAGTTCTTTAGGATATGGAACCGCATTAACAGTATTTTCCATGCTCTGTTGCAGGGCCTCCGGATTTTCTGGTAAGGTTTGTTCACCTTATGTTTGTATGTATGGATGTAGTATTATCTGAACCATGTAATATGTATTTTGGTAATGAAAGATGGTGGTTTCAGCCTAATTGCCACTCTGTTTTCGGGTTTTCATTTTTTTCATTTTTGGTACAAATTGTGGTTCTACGTGTATTATAGTCTATGTGTTTATTGTCATAAAATGTGCACGTTACTGTTCAGGTGATAAATTTCAGTTGTTATTAGCATAATATGTTTCTCTGTGATGGATGTGTGAAAATGATCTCTGTTTTATGTAGAATGTTTTGCGTGTTTGCATACTGTTATAGTGTAGTAACTAATTCATATTTAAAGCAATAAAAAGTTTCTCATGGGATTATGTAGATGGGCTGAAATTTTCATTTTTTCAATGTTGTGGTTTAAGTCTTTGTGTGATGTACTGTGGTGTTGAATATGATTCTTTTGATTGCTTGGACGAATCCATTTTCTTTGGATGATCTTTGACTGTAAATTTACACACGTAGTTTAGCCCGGTGTTCTCCAATGCCTACAATCTTCTACATCAATTAGTTCAGGTGGTGTTTGGATAAACGTTATAAAGACGGATGTAAGGAGATCGGTTTTAGATACATTTTTATACTAGATACAATAAAACCGATTATCTAAGCGTGTGAAAATATATTACTAGGCATCTAAATATCAATTTCACTAAAATAAATACAATGCAACTTCTCTAATAGGCATCTAAATACCGTCATATGCTTATACAAGCAGCTGCATCAACGTTACGAAAAACCACTTAATTAATCAACCAAAAGACCGTGCATCGCACGGGTTGTATAAAGCCTCGTGTACTATAAATACTCTTCCTATTGAATGGGAAGAGTTGTTGGTTAATTGCATTATCAAAGTTTATCATTCTTGTGTTTAACCTACAATTCTTTCTCTCTTAATCCTCCTAGTAACTTGTATGAAATCAAAACCTAACAAAAAACCTTCCCCACAAAAAGACAAAGCTGGGCAACGGATATAAGGGGCGGCCCCTTTAATTATCTAGGCGGCCCCCTTAATTATTAAGGGGACCACCCCCTATTTAAGGGGACCGCCCACGCTCCTCTAGATCCCAGCTTTGCCTATAAATACTGGTTCATTCCTGGACTTTTTTTCTCACCTTTTGCACCCCAAACCTTCTATTCTAAATCTCTTTTTATATCTTTCTAAATCATTTCTAAATCCTTTGATCACATATTCTTAAGCATTGGTTTCTAAGTGATCCAAGCTTCTACCATCCAAGTGCAAAAGAAGAATACTTCTATCAATCAAGACTAGAAGTATTACAACTTAGTATCATCTTGTTACCTAAGTTGTTAGTTTAGTAAACTTTGTAAATCATTCATTCATTTGTGTATAAGGTGTGTATATTAATTAGATAGGTTTGAATATAAAGTGGTTAGATTAGTTTAGTGTGTAAGAAGTATAGTAAAGGTGTGAAGAAGCAAAGGTGTGAAGAAGTAGAGGCGTGAAGAAGTAGTATTAGGAAGTGAAGAAGTAGTGTATAGTTGTGAACTAGATTGTAGTTATGAAGAAATAGTGGTGTTGTGAAGAAGAAGTAGAGTAGAAGTTGTGAAGTAGTTGTGGTGTGTAGTAGTCGTGAGAAGTTGTGAAGCCGTAGTGAAGAAGTTGTGAAGAAGTCGTGAAGAAGTTGTGATTGAAGTTGTGAGATCGGTTCTGGCTACGATTAGAACTCGACATTTAGCTTTGTGTCGTAAAATTGGTGTAAGCGAAAGTTGTGTAAGGTTTTCTCCGCCATAAGGGAGCTTGTTGACATAGTGAAGAAAATTCTCGAGTTAGGTGCTCGATGAGTGGAGTAGGGCAAGGAAGGTGTCCTTGTAGCCGAACCACTATAAATCCTTTGTCTCGCGGTTCGATCTTTCCATCTCTATCTTTCATTTCATTTCATTACTTTACTTGCATTGTTAATTTAGATTTACTTATATTTGTTCATATTGTTCAAGAGTTGAGTTCACATAAATTCGAATCTAATTTTTTTAAAAGTAAACAAAGTTTTTATAATAAATTAAAAAGACGTAAAACTATTCAACCCCCCTTCTAGTTTTCCACAATTGGTATCAGGAGCCACGTTAAACAAGATTTTTAAAATAAATTGTATTTTAAAACTTGAAACGATTTATGGAATCCAAAAAATATTTAGAAGGGCAATCTATGCAAACACCACTATTTGAAAGTGATGGTTTTCTTTATTGGAAAAATAGATTCGAAACTTATGTGAAATCAAAAGATCTTGATCTTTGGCATGTTATTACCTATGGTGATTTTCCCCCTATTCAAAATAATCCTTTAACTAAAATAAATGAAATTGTACCTTTTGAAAAACAAAACGATAATTTGAAAAAGAAACTAGCAAAAAATAATGAGGCTAAAATGGTAATTTATAATGCGTTACCACGCAAAGAATATGAAAGAATCTTTATGTGTAAAACCGCAAAAGAAATTTGGAACTCTTTGCTAATCACTCACCAAGGTAATAGTCAAGTCAAAGATAATAAAATAGATCTTCTTGTTCAACAATATGAACAATTTACGATTCCGGAAGAGGAATCAATAGATAATGCTTTTGCTAGGTTTAACATTATCATCACAAGTTTAAAAGCACTTGATGAGAATTTTTCTAGTAAGAATTTTGTTAGGAAATTTCTTAGGGCTCTTCATCCAAAATGGCGAGCTAAAGTTACGGCGATTGAAGAATCAAAGAATTTGTCAACTCTACAACTTGACGAATTGATCGGCAACTTGAAGGTCTACGAAGCAATAATAAAGAAAGACTCCGAGATGGTCAAAGGTAAAAGAGAGCAAAGCAAGTCAATTGCATTGAAAGCTAGGAAGGAATCTAGTGACGAGGATAGCTCAACCTCCGAAAGCAATGACGAAGAATATGCTATGGCCGTAAGAGACTTCAAGAAATTCTTTAAAAGAAGAGGAAGATTCATTAGACAACCACATGATGAAAGAAAGGCATTCCAAAGATACAAAGAGGACAAAAGCGAAAGGAAGTGTTATAAATGTGGCGACCCAAATCACCTCGTCGGAAAATGTCCAATGATGTCAAGGGATCAAAATCAAAAGGCGTTCGTTGGAGGAGCATGGAGTGATAGCGATGAAGATGAGAAAGAAATAACAAAGGACGAAAAATGTCTTATAGCAAAGGCATCCAATGAGGTACTTTCCGAAACTGAATACTTTAGTGATGAAAATCAATCATTAGATGAAAAAGACCTGGATAATGATATAATAGGTTATGCAAATTAGGTCAAAAGGTTATAGCTAAAAATAAGTCACTAAAACATATTAATAATCGATTAAAAAATGAAGTACTCGAATTAAAAATTAAACTAAAACATTTAGAAAAAGGAAAAGAAGTTTTTATAGAATGCAAAACATGCTTAGAAGTCAAAAATGAAAATGAAAAACTTAAAGATGAAATTTTCAAACTTGACAAGTTTAAAAATAGTAGTAACTCACTTAAGAAAATAATAAGTGTTCAAAGATCATCCGAAGATAAAACCGGTCTAGGAATCAATTCAATCGATATTTCAAATAGTGAAAATAAAAATGTAAAGTTTGAATGTGAGTCTAGTAAACAAAAACTGTTAGAGTCAAAACCTAGGTATATACTTATAAAAGATAGAAAAATACCCATTGTTAGTGATGGGGAAGTAAAAAGCTTTTATAAACCATCGTTAAAAACCAAAACCGGATTCTCTAAACCAAAATTAAGATCCAAAACTCTACATCCAAATAGACCAAATAATCCTCATCCTCGGCCTAAAACCCCTCAACCTAGAAGAAATCAAGGTAGACAAAACTTTCCTAATAATAGTCACCCAATGTGGAATTATTCACATCAACCAAGTTTTAATCCTTGGGTAATACTTCCACCATACATACAAATGCAAACCATGTTTGGTTCAAACAATTTTGGACAAATGAGACAATGGGGACCAAGTGGCTTAATCATCACTCATTGAATAATTCAGAAACTCATCTATGATTGGCTTCTATAAGTCAATATAACACCTTGAAATATTTGAAGAAAATCTACTAAAGACTAAAAGGTACGTTTTTCTTTTTTTTCTTTTTTTTTTTTTTTTTCTTTTTTTTTTTTTTTTTTTTTTTTTTTTAAGCTCATTGTTATAGTATATTCTTAGATTAATGACTAGTTATTTCATGTCTATTTAGCTCATAATGCCTAGTTATATATATACATACACATAATAGCTTATATAAATCTACTTATAACCTAGAATCATTTGTTCTTTTCCCTTTGGCCCTCTTAAGCTATAACGTTTAAAATGGAAATCTTCTATGTCCACTATTAGAAAACTCATGGTGATGAAGTGAAATGAGTTAAGTGGATTAATCATTAACATAGAAGTAAGATTAGATTTCTCGCGTTAGAAAACTATATATGAAACAAGCTCTCGTAGACTATGGCATCAAGTTAGATAAGTGTGCGACAACAAAGGAGCTATAGATGTTAGGTTATACCCCATTCAACACTCTCGCATCAAATATATAGAATTTCGTCATCGCTTCCTTATGACCATAGGATATGTAGAAAAGGGTAGCATGTGACAATAGCCTTAACCAATTCCCTTGAGCATGAGATCTTTAACAACCATTTTTTAAAATCTAGGATTAATGGTATTTGTTGTCAAAAATCTAGTATCTTTAAAAATATACAAAAACTTCACATTTTAGAAAAATGATTTTTTAGATGGCTATTTCACTCTTCTATTAACATGTTTTACTATCTCATTTTTCTTCTTAATCTATGTCCATAATTCTGTTTCGATCAAAGTCAAAGATTGGGAATTTTTTTTCTTACCCATTCTTCATAAACACATTTTGAAATAAAACTCAGTCTATTTTATTCAAATAACTTTCACATCTACATAAAAACCCACTTTCAAACATTGTTGAATAATGCTAAAAACATTTCTTTAAATCATGCATGGTGATCTCATATTTGTCATCTATATTTATGTACATGACATTTATAAGTGAACTAAGTCAAATCAAGCGGACCATGGTTTGTCTATTAAGATTTTGTTTGTAACAAGTCTAGAAGTCCATGCTATCTTAAGTTCCCATTTATTGCACATAGGCACACATTAGGATCCATCAAATAGTTCATTAATGTTCCCACTTACATATAATTAAGAAAATACTTGGTGTAGTTTATTGTTTCCTAGTCCATATATATTATTTTCTTGATGAGTATGTTTACATGCTAGATGAAATTACTTGTTTGCTTAATCTCTTTAATTAACATGTTTTGCATAAATATCTATTACATGCTTAATTGCCTCAAAGAGTTGGACTTGCTTGAAACTAAACCCAAAAACACAACCCTTTCTACAATTTTCTGCCAAAAACCCATTTCCAGTAACCTGGAGACCTCATGATGGGCGGCCCCCATAAATCATAAGGCGGCCCCTTTAATATTTAAGGGGACTGGCCCCTATTTAAGGGGACTGGCCATCTGATGGTCGGGGTTTAGAAAAACTTTTCTGCTTTTTAGCCCATTTCATCCTACACTTTCCAAAATTCACAAACATATCTTATTCCAATCCATCCAACAAATTTTATCCATTCCTTTAGCCCATTTCATCCTACACTTCCCAAAATTCACAAACATATCTTATCCCAATCCATCCAACAAATTTTATCCATTCCTTAATCCCATCAATCCTACACTATAAACACTCTCATTCCTCATAATCTTCCATCATCTCATCATGCCATCTCCCATCAAACCAAAACCAAAATCCTCAAGGTTAGCAAGGATGACCGAAAAACCCGTTTGGAGAAGAAAACCAAACCCCCGAAACAAGTCCATCTCAACAAATGATGTGGCTAAACAACCAACACCTCCACCTACATTTGTTCCCAATTATACTCCCAATCCTCAAGCTCATTCCAACGAATCCTTTCACAAACCTCATCATAATAACCAACCATCCATTTTTGCTCACAAAAATACATCATCATCTCACCCAAATAATTCTTATGAAGAACATGCTCAATCTCGAAATAACAATCCTAATTTCATCACCAACACCTCACATCATGTATCACCTACCAATGCACCATCCAAAACACCCTCTACTCATGAAATATCCTTTTCTTCCGTGCCTTCATCTTCATCCATTTATGATTACCCAAACTCAAAAATGTCTCCATCACCAAAAGTATCACCACCACTTCCTACCAACTCACATGATTCTTCTATGTTGCATATCCAAACATCCATCCCAAATAACACTTGAAGTTCATTGAAGAACTTAAAGAAGCCCATGAGCTTTGTGCTCTTCTTGCCTTACACCTTGCTCAACGCAAGATTGGATCAACTCCCTTCTAGCCCTCCTTCATCATAAAATAACCTCAACCTCCACCTTCGTTCCAAACTACACATCTCAACCTCAAACTAATCTCAATGAAACCCTTCAAAACCCTCATCATATTGGTCAAACATCTAAGTTTACTTTCAACTACACACTCAAATTTCATCCACTTCCACCAAATGATCAAATCCACATTCTCACGGAAAAGGAAAGGTTCTGTGAAGATATAAACCAAATCCATGACCTTTGTGATCTCCTTGCTATACACCTCGCACAACACAACAAGGGCCAACCTCGATCCTCCATCCTCACTCTACTCAAATTGCTTACCTCACCCCCACAACTTGAATCAAGTTGATAATCATGTCAACTATTGTCCTTGTCGTATCCTTCTCCAAAAATAAATCATTGCCTTAAATGAACATTTCACTTGGATTAAGTATCTTATCACTATATCTCATCCAACACATCCACCTCCAAAAATATACCTCTATTAATCCAACATTCTTACCCTCACTCAACCAATTCCATCCCAAACACTCTACCATCAACCATCTAAGCATACTATATGCTTATGTTTCTTATTTTCCAAGCTTTCGTGTCGCAAGCAAGTCCGAAAGCTCTCTTTGGCAATTTAGGACCTTTTTCTTGTTATATGTTTCAAGCATACTAAATGTCGTTGCAATGATTATGTGTTTCACATAATCACTTTAAATTAATGAATGTCTTGCTATGTGTTCTTAATATTTGTTTGCCATGATTGTTGTTTTTATATTCCATATTTTGCTATGTATGCTTGTACTTCTAATATTTTTGCAGCCAAGATTTCCATAGCTCGACTCCTTGGTGCCCTCGAACGAGGGGGAGCACACATCAAGGGGGAGTTCTCGTTTCGACAAATTTCGTAACTTGTCGGCATAACCTTTTTGATTCTACAAAAAGGGGGAGAAGTAGATATAAACTCACTAAATACTTGTCTAAAAATTAATTTTTTAATTTAATGAGTTTAGATTTTGTAATCATCAAAAAGGGGGAGATTGTTGATATAAATAATGCCTAAAAACGTTATTAATATTTTTCGATACCTCTACGTTTTGATAATCACAAAATGTAAAATCATTAAACGAAAGATTATGACGTAAACAAGTATTTAGTTGTAAATATCTATTTTAACAACTTAATCACTTAAGGTATGAATAAACAAAGCTGGGCAACGGATATAAGGGGCGGCCCCTTAATTATCTAGGCGGCCCCTTAATTATTAAGGGGACCGGCCCCCTATTTAAGGGGACCGCCCACGCTCCTCTAGCCCCCAGCTTTGCCTATAAATACTGGTTCATTCCTGGACTTTTTTCTCACCTTTTGCACCCCAAACCTTCTGTTCTAAATCTCTTCTTATATCTTTCTAAATCCTTTCTAAATCCTTTGATCATATATTCTTAAGCATTGGTTTCTAAGTGATCCAAGCTTCTACCATCCAAGTGCAAAAGAAGAATACTTCTATCAATCAAGACTAGAAGTATTACAACTTAGTATCATCTTGTTACCTAAGTTGTTAGTTTAGTAAACTTTATAAATCATTCATTCATCTGTGTATAATGTGTGTATATTAATTAGATAGGTTTGAACATAAAGTGGTTAGATTAGTTAGTGTGTAAGAAGTATAGTAAAGGTGTGAAGAAGCAAAGGTGTGAAGAAGTAGAGGCGTGAAGAAGTAGTATTAGGAAGTGAATAAGTAGTGTATAGTTGTGAACTAGATTGTAGTTGTGAAGAAATAGTAGTGTTGTGAAGAAGAAGTAGAGTAGAAGTTGTGAAGTAGTTGTGGTGTGTAGTAGTCATGAGAAGTCGTGAAGAAGTTGTGAAGCCGTAGTGAAGAAGTTGTGAAGAAGTTGTGATTGAAGTTGTGAGATTGTTTCTAGCTACGATTAGAACTCAACTGTCACACCCCCAAATTTTGTGACTTGCAGCGGAATGAAGCATTCAGGGGCGCGACTGGTCATAGTACCAAAGTTGCAGTTATATTGAACGACCTAAAGTGTCATTTAGAAAATACATCGTTTGATTATTTAAAAACATTCAGAGTTACAAAGCTAGGTCCCAAAAGGTGAAACAAGTTTTCATAAAACAAGTTCATACAATTCAAACGATGGATAAGTGCATAAAATATAAAGTGAGACGCGCTGACTCCGCAACTCCATGATGTGTCCATATGCAAGCCAACATGCGATACCTTAATTACCTGAAAATACATTGCTAAAAATGGTCAACAAAAATGTTGGTGAGATCATAGGTTTATGTAAATGAAATGTTGTACGGATACCACAAGTATAAAGTGTATGACAAAATCATGCCACATAAAAATGATACATTAGCTCTAAGCTCATGACCCCGAAGCTAGACTGAATGAAATGCCCTAACCGAGTGTTTGCCAATCACTCTAATATGACAGAAATGAAATGCGTTCGTTTGACCAGTTGGTGCTACCAACCCGAACGGAGGAGTCACCCTCAATAGATCTATCCACTCACTCTCGCTTGCTAATAATTAACGGTTCATGATAATAAAAGGGGACTTTAATCTGGGCAATGATGTAACTTAAGCAATGTAATGAGTTTGTATACTTTGGTCCGCATATGAAAATGGTGCAATGTATTCTCCCCCGAGAGTTTAGAAATCAATAAATAATTTAAAACGGGGCTTTGAAAACTCACCTGATATGATATAGCAACAATGACAATGATGGATATGATGAAATAAAGCTCGGTCTCTAACCGCGACCTATTATGAATGATGTGATCCAATGTAAGCAATGATACAATGCAACACATGCAAATACGTATGTTAACGATACCACTTGTTAGTTTTGAAAGTAACGTTTATCGACGAAAAATACACTTTTGACGTCTCGTTAAGTTATAAACTACTTTTCGTGTAAATATGTTGAAACGGTACTCCACGATCCTCGTTTGTTGTTCTATCGGCAAAATGTAGCGTTTTCATCGCAATTTAATACTTTCCTTAACTTGTGAAAATATGCCCAAAATGACTTCGTGAAACTAGTCGCGAAATATTGCACGTTATGTGTTAGTGATCAAACTCGACGTTTTGAAAACCTTGTAACAATGTATTAATGTCGTGTTATTTAACTTTTGATTGTACACGCCTCGATCAATTAGAAAATCGGCTATCAATGTTATGACTTGTAAAAATACTAACTTTTATACTTAAAACACTTTCTATTAGTGGGCTGTCAAAATAAACATGGTACGTCGGGCTTCAAACGTGAATAACTCGGCCGTTATAAGCTCGTTTTCTACGTTCTTTACATCCAAGGCTTCGTATAAACATGAACTAACATGATCTCAGTAGGTCGGGTCGTCTAGATCACGTCTAATGCCTCGTTTTGTCCTTTGAATCTTGGCGATCAGCAACTAAATTTTCAGAAAATTAGTTTTCGTCGTCTAACTTTGAAAAATCATATCTCCTTCGTTATAAGTCGGTTTTTAGTGATTCTTGCGGCCACGGTTTCGTTTTTGAAAGAAATTTCTGAATATGAAGGCCAAAATATACCAAAAGTTACTGAGATTTCCAGATTTGACGTTTAAGGACAGTAGCTATTTTAGATTGTTAAAAACTCATTTCCTTGGTTCTAAACTTGATCATACCACCTCAAATCAACTCCACAAGTTCGCAAATCCTACCATACACCTTCTTAGGGTGTCATGGGGTCCTAAAAATCACCAAACTTGATGGGTTTCATGAGATCATTAGTGAAACTTATAGATCTCGTGTTTAAGATAGTTTATGTGCAAAAGTGGTATCTAAAACATAAGTAACTTGCATGAATAACTAATATAACTTGAAAATACATAAACATATGAATCAAATGAAATTATGAGATGATGAAAATGTGTTCTTGAAACTTACTTGATGATTTGATGAGTTTTGATAAGAAATGAGTAAGAAACTTGAGATTTAATCACAAAACCATAACTAGGAAGATAAATGAAGTGTGATTATGACTTGAACTTAAAAAATTTATGGATTTTGGTGGTGTTCTTGGTCTTGGCCGAACCTAGGAGATGGGATGGGAGGGTTTTGATCTTTTTTAGCTAGTTGGTATGATAGTGTATGTGTTATAGTTAGTGGAGTTGGAAATTAAATCAAGATAAATGCATTAATGAGTTTTGGAGTGTTTAGCCTAAATGGAGAGTTAGAGGGGGCGGCACATGTGGCTAATAGGGGAAGGATTTGATGTTAATGCAAGACTTTGTCCCCCATTTATTTAAGTATTGGTTGATTAGTGTATACATTGAGTGTTATCGGGTACCGAGTTAACTAGAAATGAACCATGACGAGGTGAAATGAAATACGACGAAGTTGTAAAAATTGTAAAATCATATCCCTTGCAAGAATCGGGTGTTAGAATGATTATCGGATTGAAATTTCGTAAACCGACGGAGTTATAAGCGTCAAACGAAAAATATAACGATTGGTTTAAAAACACCGGGTAAAGTAATAATATAATCTCTATATCATTATAATTAGTTTGAAAATGTATTAGGATCATTGTCGGGAGTATTGGGTATAATGTTAGTAGAAATGATTGAGTGGTAACGTTAATTAAACAATTAAGCATACGTTAATGAAAATCACACAAACCCATGCATGAACTGATATGATAATGATGTTACTGATGATATGCAGACTACTCTAGTCTGTATGATGTGCCTTTACTGATGATGCATGAATACACAGCTAAACCTAACTGGTTACGCGCATTTGAATACTCGTAAACCAAGTTTACGACATGATGAATGATGCCCATGAATAGTGATTTCCCTCCGAGAATGAATAGTGTCACATGAATAGAAAAATTTTTGACGACTTCTCAAAGTCTCAAACTGACTTCAAAAATGATGAATAGTGATATGATGAATAGTGATCGGTGAATAGTGATTGATGAATAGTAACTCATGAATAGTAAGTTGTCGGGGTTTGGAAAATGACCTGAAATTACGAGTTGTGACAGTCGACCACCCTAAAAGGTATTCAGTCCCTGAATTCAGCTGATGTTGGTCTCTGGAGTGGTCTTGGTGAAAAGATGTGGGTATTTGAGTCGCATCTGGTCTTACCGTTCCCAAGTAAACTCAGGACCTCTGCCAGAATTCCAGCGAACTTTGACGATCAGAATTCGAATTTGTTTCAACTGTTTGACCTCTCAGTCCATGATTTCTGCTGGTTCTTCCACAAAGTTAAGCTTATCATCGATTTGAATTTCTTCCAATGGGATTACGAGCGTTTCGTCTGAAAGACATTTCTTGAGGTTTGAGACATGAAACGTGTTATGTACATTGCTGAGCTCTGACGGAAGCTCCAGTCTGTATGCTACCGGACCGATCCTTTCCAGAATCTTGAACGGCCCAATGTATCTCGGGTTCAACTTCCCGCGTTTCCCGAATCGTATCACGCCCTTCCAAGGCGAGACCTTCAACATGACTTTGTCTCCAACCTGGAATTCTAATGGTTTGCGTCGAACATCGGCGTAACTCTTCTGTCGACTTCTGGCTGTTTAGAGTCTTTCTCGAATCCGAATTATCTTTTCTGTTGTTTCTCTGACCAACTCTAGACCTGTTAGTTGTACATCACCAACTTCGGCCCAACAAACTGGGGACCTGCACTTACGACCGTAGAGTGCCTCGAATGGTGCGGCTTTTATGCCCGAATGATAACTGTTATTGTAAGAGAACTCGATCAACGGAAAATGGTTAGCCCAACCATTTCCAAAGCCAATCACACACGCCCTGAGCATGTCTTCCAATGTCTGAATTGTTCTCTCGCTCTGACCATCGGTCTGAGGATGATAGGCGGTACTCATGTCTAACTTAGACCCAAATGAATCTTGCAATGACTCCCAAAAGTTTGAAGTAAAGCGACTGTCTCTGTCGGAAATGATGGAAATTAGTGCACCGTGCTTTGAGACTATTTCCTTGACGTAAAGTCTGGTGAGCTGATCCATAGTATAAGTCTCTTTGATTGGAATGAAATGGGCAGACTTGGTGAGACGATCAACTATTACCCAAATAGCATCGTAACCTCCTGATGTTTTGGGAAGTTTAGTGACAAAGTCCATTGTAATGCATTCCCACTTCCACTGGGGAATCTCTGGTTGCTGAAGTAATCCTGATGGCTTCTAGTACTCGGCTTTCACCTTAGCACAAGTAAGGCATTTACTGACATACGTAGCTATCTCTGCTTTCATATTTGGCCACCAATAAAGCTTTTTGAGATCCTAATACATCTTATCAGAACCTAGATGAATGGAGTACTTCGACTTGTGTGATTCGTGCATGATCAACTCTCGTATTCCACCATAGAGAGGTATCCAGCTTCTATCCTTGAAGCATAATGTTCCATCTGATCTCCTTACTAAACCGTTTGCATTATCTTGCATTCCTTTAAGTGTTTCACTTGGTAGGTTTTCTTCCTTGAGTACTTCTACCTGAGCCTCGAGGATTTTTGATGGTAGTGGTGAAATAATTGTCATTCCCAATGATCTGACTCTCAAAGGCTTGAGTCTCTCTTTACGACTGAGTGCATCTGCCACAACATTGGCTTTTCCTGGGTGATATCTGATTTCACAATCGTAATCACTAAGTAGTTCCAACCAACGACGTTGCCTCATGTTAAGTTCCTTCTGATCAAGAATGTACTGTAAGCTTTTGTGGTCTGTGAATACTACACACTTTATTCCGTAAAGATAATGCCTCCAAATCTTGAGTGCGAAAACCACTGCACCCAACTCTAAGTCGTGAGTAGTGTAGTTCTTCTCATGCTTCTTAAGCTGACGAGATGCATAAGCTATCACCTTCTCATTTTGCATTAGCACTGCTCCAAGTCCTTTGTGTGAAGCATCGCAATATACCACGAAGTTTTCAATCACTTCTGGCAATGACAAAATTGGCGTGCTGCAAAGTTTCTATTTCAATAACTGAAAAGCAGTCTCTTGCTTTTCTCCCCAATCGTACTTCTGGTTCTTTTGTGTCAACTTGGTCAGTGGCTTAGCTATCTTGGAAAACCCTTCAATGAACCTTCTGTAATATCCGGCAAGTCCTAAGAATTGACGAATTTCTGTGGGAGTTTTCGGTGTTGCCCAATCTTTAACTGCCTCAATCTTTGCTGGATCAACCTGTAGTCCCTGACTATCAATGACGTGACCAAGAAATTGTACTCTTCTGATCCAAAAATCACACTTCAAAAATTTGGCGTACAGCTTCTCCTTCCTGAGCAGCTCTAAGATTATTCTAAGGTGTTCTCGGTGCTCTTCTTCACTCTTTGAGTAAATCAAGATATCGTCAATGAATACGATCACAAAATTGTCTAGATATGGCTTGCACACCCTGTTCATGAGTTCCATGAACACAGCTGGTGCGTTGGTTAGTCCGAACGGCATTACCTGAAATTCATAATGGCCATAGCGTGTTCTGAATACTGTCTTCGGGATATCTCCCTCCCGAACCCTAAGCTGATGGTAACCCGATCTCAAGTCGATCTTGGAGTAATAACTAGAACCTTGCAACTGATCAAACAAATTGTCAATTCTGGGAAGTGGATAACGATTCTTCACCGTTAATTTGTTTAGCTCTCGATAATCAATGCACATTCTGAAAGATCCATCTTTCTTCTTCACAAACAAAACTGGTGCTCCCCAAGGCGAGGAACTCGGCCTAATGAATCCTTTATCCAAGAGCTCTTGCAATTGGTTCGACAACTCTTGCATTTCTGAAGGTGCAAGTCGATAAGGTGCTCGCGCAACTGGTGCGGCTCCCGGCACTAAGTCAATCTGAAATTCGACTTGGCGAGTAGGTGGAAGTCCTGGTAAGTCTTATGGAAAGACTTCTGGAAAATCTTTAACCGTTGGCACATCCTCAAGTCGCTTCTCCTCTGACTTCTTTTCTGTGATATGAGCCAAGAATGCATAACAACCCTTCTTTATGTATTTCTCTGTTTTAATGCACGAGATGATGCTGAGTCTAGTCCCACTGCGTTCTTCGCGAACGACCAATGTTTCGCCATCATAAGGAAGATGAACAACTTTTTCATTACAGATGATTCTGGCATGATGTTGAGATAACCAATCCATGCCGATAACAATGTCGAAACTTTCAAGTTCTACTGGCATGAGATCTATATTGAACGGGTGATTGAGAAAATTGAGAGTGCAACCACGAATGATCGTGTCGGTGCCAACTAAACTACCGTTAGCTAGTTCAATGTGATATGGAGTGTCTAATGCGGTTGGTTCAATGTTGAGTAATGGTGCAAATGCAGTAGAAACAAAACTTCTATCGGCTCCTGAATCAAATAGTATGGATGCATAACGATTATTAATGAGGAACGTACCCATAATGACATTCGGGTCCTCCCTGACATCTTCTCCTCCAATGACATAAGCTCTTCCTCTAGTTGTTCCACCTTGGTTATTGTTTCCCTGATTCTTTCCTTTTGGACATTCTTTCTTGAAGTGTCCAACTTCTCCACAACCAAAACATGTTGTTGGGAGCTTCTGATTATCAACCACAATCGGAGCCTTGCAATCCCTGGTCGAATGACCAACCTTCTTACAGTTCTCACACGGATTCGAAAAATTTCCAGGGTTATGATGGGTTTGACATTTGTTGCACTTGGGTAAAGTACCGTTGTAACCTCTTTTCTCAGCTTGACCTGCAACATAAGCCTTTGCAGTTTCCTGTCTCTTGGGTGGTGGTTGAGTAACATTGCTACTCTGGTTGTTATCCCGATTTCTTTTGTTGTTGTTGTTATTGGAATTGTTTCGGTTGCTGTTATAGTTGTTGTTATTTCGGTAGTTGTTGTTGGAGTTACGGTTGTTGTAGTTACAGTTACTGTTGGTGTTGTTGTTGTTGTTTGAGGTAGTTTCTTTCTTCACTATCTGAGCCATGAGTTTCTGAGACATTCTGATTGCCTCATCCAATGTTTGCGGGTCAAAAGAAATCACATCACCACGGATGTTGTGAGGTAATCCTCCAATAGCTTCTCAGTGTCCGGAACCATTGTCGGACATAATGCTGCCAATTCCTGAAACCTTTTGATATATGCCTCAATATCATTACCTGCTGTCACTAGCTCATAAAACTCTGTTTCCATCTTTTTTACTTCTATTCGTGGGCAAAACTTCTTTGTCAGCAACTTCTTGAATTCGTCCCATGTAAGCTTGTGAGCATTCTCCATTCCCATGGGCTTTGCATACGAATTCCACCATGACATAGCTTCCCCAACGAGTGTACTAGTAGAAAACTTTACCTTGCTGTCCTCCGGACAGTTGCATAGAAGGAATACTGATTCTGTCAGTTCAAACCATCGGATCATGGCAGTGGCCCCTTCAGTGCCTTTGAATTTTTCCGGATCACCACTCTTGAAATCTTTGTACGTACATGATGCGCGTGATGTGTCGTTGCGGTTTAGCAGTATTAATGCCTACTCAAGTTTTAAATTTATATTTAGCCGACTTATCAATAACACACACACTTAACGAGCAGTGTACCCGGTCAGTATGAATATAATGGTAAGTAGAGTGTCGATCACTAAGAGTGGAACGTATTATCTAGTTATTCTAATCAGTATTTCAATATCCTAAGTTAGCTATACAACCTAATCTAACGCAAGGGGGTTCAGCATGAGAGACTGGCACGATTTGGTTATAATTAAGTAGTAAACTAAACTAATGAGCACGAATCAGCGATTAGCACACACGTACACAAATAGATACTCGAGACAATAAGAAGACCTGTCCTGATAATTAAGTAGCTTGTCACTTGTTTTATTGCTAGTTTTATATGAAGTGTATATAATTAAACCTTTCTCGTTGGCTCTAATCTTATCAGCGAATAAACCCTTAATGATTACTTATGTCTATCCTATTTATTCAAGAGACGCTAAAACAAATAGGCGAGGAAGGGGCATGGCGACCCAAGCAAGACTCAGCTAGACACAGAGGTTATCAATGCACTAATAAAAGTCACCAAAGACATCAACATATAAACTTTAATTAATGGGAAAGCAATATTAAGGGGAGTGCATGATCTTCCGTAGTCACATGACACAAGCCCATCAATCCTGATGAATTAAAGTGTACTAATACAATAAAACAAAACTACTTAATGAATTGAATACATGCAGGACCTTCTTACAGCTCTTGTATCCTTGTTTGAGGTGTGTCTTGTGCTGCTTGGTCGTCTGAATTCGGCTCTAGGGTTATATCTTTCCTGTGTCCAAGACTCCAAAGTCTGAGAGAGCCCTCAAATTTGTCTGTCCTTGGGGTATTTATAGTTTCTGTCTGAGGGATCGATGCGGCGCATTGAGTTGATAGATGTGGCGCATTGACTTAACTTCGCGTGGGGTCCAAGATTAATATATTCTGGAATATTCGTACACCGTCTTCAGATGCGGCGTAACTCGATCTTTGTATGCGGCGCATGTACTTGGATTGTAACTTGTGAAATCTTGATAGTGATACGCCGTATGTTAGAAGTATATTGCGGCGTATCTGGAGTAGAACGAGCTTGATCTTCTTCTTTGACCAAAGTTTCATATGCGGCGCATGACAGAATTGCATGCGGCGCATTCTTCAAAGTCAGGCAATGGTCTTCAAATTCATCTAAGTATGATATTGCGTCGTATCTGTTGAGTGAGATACGGCGCATCTTCTGGATTTCAGTAGACTTTTAACATCTAGCTTGTTTTGCTCCATAATTAGTCCAAAATCGCCAAGTTTCACATAATGCTTGTTTTTACCTGAGAATTACTAAAGTAAACATTAATGTATCGATTCTCATAGATAATATAATAAAACAAGTCAAATAAATAGGATAAATGATGATAATAAAATGTACTTATTTGAGTTCATCAAATATCCCCCCACTTGAACTTTACTTGTCCCCAAGTAAACCTTAGAATTAATCGTATGAAAATGTATCCTAAAAGATATTAGGATTTATTTTTATATTTAAGCACGTATTCGTTTTGTCATAATCACACAACCAAACACTTAACGAAGTAGAAACCAAAATAATTTTTAATGTAAAACAATTCTAAATCGTTTAGTTGCTTAGTCGTGACGAATATTCTATCATTGGCTTGGCAAGTATACGCATCTCCCCCACTAAAGCTAAGGAGTAACAAGTCTAAAGCGGTAAAAAGGGTTTGTTGGTTAAGGGTTGATCATCCTTTTTAATCTCTATCGATCTCACATTCCAGAAATGGCGACAAAATTACAAATATATGATCGAATCCACGACCACGATACTTGCAATTGCTCAAATCCTTAACTCGAATAGGCTAAAGATAGGACCAAGTAATCTTCACCAATAATATTATATCAAAAAGGGCGACAAAATCATAAATACATAGCCGAATCCATGACTACGATACCTAAGATTGCTCAAATCCCTAATCTCAATAAATCAAAGGTTTGGATGAAGAATGATATAGGGTATGGATAATATTTGGGATACAAATTGGTGTAAAATGAAAAATAAACAAAACAGATAAATTAAAATCCTAAGTGTGGTTAATTGTTGAATCTAACACGCCTGCTAGATCTTTGAGCCTATGTGGATCGGTAGGATGCCTATGTAATCACAAGCACACTACAAGAGAACCTCTGATTATGAACACGAAAAGAAAAGAACTAATGCTATGATCCTCTATGGATCGTATAATGAACTAAAAGATGATTTTATTGAAGATTGTTAAGTTACAAAGATATCAAAACTCATAGACGGGGTGTTCCTTTTATAATCACAAGGAACCCTAACCCTAACCCGTCCTACAAGAATACGTGTAAAGAGATAAACATGATCTCTTCTATAAATAAACTTACTAAACATACGGATAACAGACAATAATATCCGCAGCAACAAACACTATCAGCAGAAACAAAATATAACTATCAGCAGCAATAAGCTTCGGCAGGAACCAACACTATCGGCAGGAACCAACTTTCACTATCGGCAGCAACAAGAAATATCTTATTTCCAGAATTTCCAACAATCCTCCCCTAATCTTGAGGAAATAGAGTATTTCCGAAAAGATTCCCTAGGTTAGCACTCGATTCTGAAATAACTTTGAAGTCCATAGGGAGAGGATTAGACCAGCAGCAGCATCAGTAAGTAACCAGCAACAACACTTGAAACTTCCAGCAGCAACTTTGATAGTTCAGCAGCAATAGGAAATCATCCTCAAAAGAAGATCTAAGCTGGTCACCATGTCATCCTTGATCTTGACTGCTACTATGACAATATGTATATCAAATCACTTAAATTTCATACTATTCTCATCACATCCAGGTGTGTTAACTCCTGTGAGAGGTGAATCATTGAAAATTAATGGATTTGATGTCTCTTTACCAATAGCCATCACTACTGGAGTAGCCAATGTTTACGTGTGTTAGACCATGGTACATTGATAACCATCTGATTTATTAGCAAATCAGCAACTATAAACGGATTTGAGTTGTCTTTACCTGTAGCCGTTTGCTCAGGACTAGTCAATTCTTTGGTTTCAACAGAACCTTGGTGAATTGAATACCAAATATGGATACCAACTGTCTTTACCACAAACCATACTTTTGTGGACTAGCCAATTCTTTGGATCCCATAAAGGGTTACATCCATGGTGAATTGAGAACCATTTTCAACTCTCAGAACTGAATCATGGGTGAGTTGAAGTACCCTATAGCTTTGAGCAAGCTATTACAGCTATCAACGGATTTGATAATCACACCAGAGCCGTACCCTCATGGTGAGTCAACTCTTTCTTGTCTGCAAGACATGGTGAGTTGAATACCATTTGCTGTGTAGGTGTAAACACCAACACTGTACCTGCAAGGTGTTGCTCAAAACCACTTATTAGCACACAAAATATACAATTTTTTTTTTTTTTTTTTGAACTAAAAGAAATCAGAAACACACCAAAAGAAAAAGAAAGAAAATAAGAAAAAATAGAAAGATGTACAACAACAACAAGAAAACTCCTCCCCTTAAGCTTCAACCTCCCCTGAAGCTCAGCACCTAAGGATTGAGCATTCCAATATGAACCACCAGATAGTTGAACCTTGGACCATCAAATGCTTTAGTCAACAGGTCAGCCACATTCTCATCAGAGTCGATCTTAAGCACTTGAATAAGATGCTTCTCATAAGCATCCCTTATGAAATGATGCCTAATCTCGATATGCTTTGTTCTTTGATGAAACACTGGATTTTTAACAATACAGATAGTACTTTGGTTGTCAATGAAAATTCTAGTGTTCATGAAGTTGAACCCATAATCCAACAATTGATTTTGTAACCAAAGAACCTGTCCACAGCAGCTAGCAGCAGCAACATACTCTGCCTCAGTAGAAGATGTAGCCACAATAGTCTGCTTCTTGCATTGCCAAGAAACCAACCTTCTTCCCAAAAACTGGCAACCTCCTGTAGTAGATTTTCTATCAAAATTTGCTCCAGCATAGTCACTATCACTATAAGCTTCTAGCACAAAAGAAGAATCCTTTGGGTACCAAAGTCCCAGCTTAGGCTGTCCTTTTAAATACTTGAAGATTCTCTTAACAGCATTTAGATGGGAAGTCAAAGGTGTAACCTGATGTCTAGCACAAGCACAGACTGCAAACATGATATCAGGCCTGGAAGCTGTCAAATACATCAAAGAACCTATCATAGATCTGTATAAGTGAACATTTACAGCATCATCAGGTTCATGATTAGATTTAGGCTTTGGAGCTTCAAAAGGTGTTGTAGCAGTCCTCACATTGTCCAAGTCAAACTTCTTAAGTATGTCATGAACATACTTTTCTTGATTAATGAAGATACCATCTGGTCTCTGTTGAACCTGTAAGCCCAAGAAGAATGTCATCTGCCCCATAGCACTCATTTCAAATTCACTTTTCATCAAGTCCTCAAAATCCTTACACCAGGCTTCATTAGTGGAACCAAAAATAATATCATCTACATACACTTGTACCAAGATGATATCTTTAAAATTCTTCCTAATGAAAAGTGTTTTATCTATGGTTCCCCTTCTGTATCCATGTTTAAGTAGAAAAGCAGACAATCTGGCATACCATGCTCTTGGTGCTTGATGAAGTCCATAGAGTGCTTTCACCACTTTATAAACCAAATCAGGATGTTGTGGATCCACAAACCCTTGTGGTTGAGTAACATACACTTCCTCTTCAATACTCCCATACAGAAAAGCACTCTTTACATCCATCTGATAAACCACAAACCCCATAAATGAAGCAAAAGCCAAAAACAGTCGAATAGCTTCAACTCTTGCTACTGGTGCAAACACCTCATCATAGTCAATACCCTCTTCTTGTCTATGTCCCTGAGCTACCAATCTAGCTTTATTTCGAACCACAATTCCCCTAGCATCCCGTTTATTCTTAAGTATCCATTTAGTTCCAATTGCATGTTTTCCTTCAGGCAATGGTACTAATATCCATACCTTCTGATTCTTGAACTGCTGCATTTCCTCTTGCATAGCCTCAACCCAATCAGAATTGTCAAGGGCTTGAGCTACACTACTAGGTTCAGTTTGAGATAAAAAGCAAGCATAGAGACAATGAAGATAGTCAGTGTGATTGCTTCTTAACTGTTCTTGAATGTAACTTAGAAAAGCAGATTCTCCAAACTTGGATTGATTCAACCTTCTTCTTGTTTGAACAGGAGAATTTAGATCACCAAGAATCAAAGATTGAGAATGTACTGTGTTAATCCTCTTGGTAACAACAGGATCTACCTCATAAGTTGTGGCTTGATTAGAAATAGAGGGATTTGCTTCACCATAATAAGAGGAGTGAGTGAAAATTCCAGATCTTGACTGATGATGAGGATCACTCAGCTTAGCTGCTGAAGAAAGTGAATTTCCCAGATCAGATGGACTTGGGAATCTAGTTGGAGGCTCACTAAAACCCAACAAATCAGAAGATGGAGGAGACATAGAAGCAGCAGGATCAGTGACATCGGCAGGAACAGCAGATGTATCAGCAGTAACAGGTGAACTATCAGCAGAATTGACATCAGCAGGAACAGGAATCCCACCAGCAGAAGCCATTTCTCTTCTTACTTCAGCTTCAGCATTTCTCAATAACTCCACTGTTTCTTGTGAAAACCCATAACCAAACTTTTCAGCAGCTCTCTTGGCTTGATATTCTTGTCTTTGAAGCCTAGCAAGGTCTTCTGCAAAACTTGAATTATCTTCAGTCTTATCAGAAGAGTCCTTGAGTTCTATACCTGAAAAGTGGTTAGAGGGAAAAGAAGGAACAACTATTGGTCGTTCATCACACTCTGAATCAGACTCATCATCTGAGGAACCTGCATTGTTAGATGAATAAACATTTGGACCTACAGATTGATTAGCTTTATATCTAGAATAACCCAAAGAATCAGTCAAATAATCTAGGTCAAAATACCATTCATGACCTGCACCTTGTAAATTGGGTTTGTCTTCTAGAAACCTTAAATTGAGTGTTTCTTCAATCCTCTTAGCAGATAAGTTATATACCCTATAGGCCTTACTATGAGCAGAATATCCAACTATGAACCCCTCATCTGCCTTCTCTTCAAACTTACCTAGGTGATCACTTGTATTCAAGATAGTTACATGACATCCAAAAGGCTTAAGGTAACTTATGTTGGGAACCTTTCTAGACAAAAGCTCATAAGGAGTTTTGTTGTGGGGATTAGTAATAGATACCCTATTCAGCACATAGCAAGCAGTGCTTACTGCTTCAGTCCAAAACATGGTAGGCAACTTAGAGTCAGCTAGCATAGATCTAGCTGCTTCTATAAGAGTCCTATTTTTCCTTTCTGCAACCCCATTTTGTTGTGGGGTTCTGGCACTACTATAATCCCTTTTAATCCCCTTATTCCCACAAAATTCAATTAAACTAGAGTTCTTAAACTCAGTTCCATCATCACACCTTATAGCCTTAACTTTTCTATTTAGCTGATTTTCTATTAAGGTAATAAAATCCCTAAGCACAGAATAGGTTTCATTTTTAGTACCTAAAAAGAAAGTCCAAGAAAACCTGCTAAACTCATCAGTAATCACCAAACAATAATACTTATGGTCTCTACTTCTGATAGAAGTTGGACCAAAAAGATCCATATGAAGCAGTTGCAGAGGCTCAGAGATGGTGCTCACAGCAGTAATGGCCTTGTATGATGCCCTGTGTTGCTTCCCTTTATTGCAGGCAACACAATTGTGTTCATTTGTGAAGGTCTTGAAAGGGAGTCCATGCACTAAGCCATTCTTTGCCAGCTTGTTGATTGTCTTGAAGTTCACATGTGCCATTTGTTTGCTTCATCCACAGAAGCCTTTGCCACCATACAAGCAAGATTACCCTCAGGGTTAACATCATTCAGATTGAAGCAATACAGGTTGTGAGTCCTTGGAACTTTGAGCACTATCTCACTATCATCAGGCATCTTGAAGTCCTTGGAGAGCACAAGACAGTCAGTCTCAGTGAAGAGAACTCCATTCTTCTTATCACATATTTGTGAAACAGAAAACAAATTGAAGTTCCTGAGTTCCTTCACATATAGAACATTCTCAAAGTCCAGTTTAGGAGTCTTAATGGTTCCTTTCCCTGTAATCTTTCCATCACCTCCTCCAAATGTCACTGTTCCTCCATAAAAGGGTACAAAGTTATGCAACCTTTCCAAATTCCCTGTCATACTCCTCGAACAACCACTGTCAACAATACCTACTTCTTTACTCTTAAAAGGAATGTCCTACAGAACAAAATAACATACAACAATGTTAGATACATGGGAGGCCCAAGTCATTACTGACTTGGGTCTGCCTTGTGGATCAATAAAAATTAAACCATGGAGATTGATGAGATCCACCATTGTTCTTGGACCCCTTTCTCATATATCTGTTATTGTTTCTCCAAGAACAACCTGCTGAGGAGTTAACAGCAGTTCCCCATCTTGCCTTTCCCATATTAAAGGTGTCGAAATAAACAGGCCACATATTATTCTGAAAGTAAGTACTGGTAGGTCTGTAGTAAGGTCTAGAACCATTGCTTCTCCAATCAGCAGGAATGGACTTATCAGCAGGAACTGACTTGTCAGAAGCAACAGAAACTCTACTAGAGTTTATTTTTGCTGATTGAGGAATATATGGAGGAATTGTACTAACATTGTTCCATACAGACCTATTTTGACATGCATATTTACCCATCTGTTTTTCATAATAGTCACAATCTTTAATAAGATGATCATAACTACGACACACAAAGCAAGATTTCTTTCTAGGGGCCTTATTCTTAACATTCTTTTTTCTTATTGCAATCAGAAGAATTCAAACCAACACAATTAAAATCATCCTTAACCAAAGTAAAATCACAACCAGAACTGTTTGAAACAAAACCAAAACAAGAAACATTATTGTTTTTAACACTATCGAAAGAAACATCTTCAACTCTTTGGGATTCATCAGTTGCCTCTTTTGACTTTATTGATGCAGACTTCTCACTTGATCCACATGTGGCATAGTCATCAGTCTTGATTTCTTCAGATTTGTCACTGTTAGAACAAGAGACAAATTCGTTAGAGTCACAATCAAGATCAGGCAAGTTCTTTGCCTTTTTGCCATAAGTCATTTGTGAATCATCAAAGTCAAGGTCAAGGGCTATGTTGATAGGGACAGGCTTAAAAACACCTCTTATAGGTGGAGGAACTGCATTCATTCCTCCTTCCTTAACAAACTTAACAGGTTTTTGATAATCTTCCTTAGGAGTAGGGTCAAATATCCTAGGATTATATTCCCCAACATCATATCCCAACCCTTTCTTACGCCAACCAGACTGAGTACCATAGTTAACAAGATATTTTTCTGATTGTTGCCATGAATTTATCCTAGCCACTTCACTATCCAGTTTAGCCTTTAAATCCTGATTTTCTAATTTGATCTTAGCAACTTGAGATTCAGAATATTTAAGACAGTTTTTGGAGTTCTCTAAATCTCTTTCCAAAACCCTTATTTTTTGTTCATATGCAATCTGATTAGCTTCATGCCAAGCCTTTTGTTTCTCCACAGTTTTAAGAGCCTTTTTATAAGCTTGAATATCTACAAATAATTTATTATATTCAGGCTCCATTTCATCAAATTCCCTTTTTAACTCATTATATTTTTTTTCACTATCCTTTTGCAATTTATTATATTTAATTTCACAATCAAAAGGACATTTTAGTACCTGAGTTAGATAACCCATCAAACCAAATTCTCCAGCCACATGTGTCTCAGCTCCATTTCCAGCAATCATCCCATAGATCCGTGAAGCTCCAGTCACCTCATGTTGTTCCCAATCCAGCATTGCATCCACAGACACTAGAGCTTTATCTTCCTCTGGTTCCAATTCTTTCATTCTGAATGCCGAATACCTTGATCTATCATCAACTTTCTTGTCTTGGCATTCTCTGGCAAAGTGTCCTATCTGACCACACTTGAAGCACTTTACCTTCCTCCTGTCAAACCTTGCACCTTCCCTTCCATTGAGATTAAGCTTCCTTCCAAACTGCTGCTCAAACCTGTTAACCTTTAATGACAGCATAGCCAACTGCCATTTGATATCCATCTCCTCCAAGTCAAATTGATCAATTTGATCAAAATCATCATACATCAACTGCTGTTGTGGAGTACTTTCAGCAACAAATGAATGAAGAATTTCCTCAACAACATTGTCGTTCCTTGATTGAGATCTTGATGCTGCGGGAGAATAGGAAACAGATGAAGATGAGGGGTTTGGGCTATCACCATGAGAGACCTTATTAGCACTTGGAGCACTAACAAATGCAGTATGAGTAGGTGTATGAGATGAATAAGTAGAAACCCCTTTGATGTCAATCTCTAGGGTCTTGAGCTTGTTGTACAGATCATCAAAGCTTAAGTAGTCCAATCCTCCTTTGGCTTTCAGAGTTATAGAAACTTGAGACCAGGATGAAGGTAAAGCCCTCAGAAACTTTCTGTTGCAGTCTTCATTGTCTGGTCGAGCCTGCAACTGATTAAGTTGGCTGAGGATTTTGTGAAATCGATCATACCCTTTGTGAATACCTTCTTCCTCAGAGATCTTAAACTCTTGAAATTCCTGTTTAAGCATTGATTTCCTCATCTTTTTGGACTCCTCATTCGCACCGAATCTAGCTTTTACAGCAAGCCAGATTTCTCTGGCATCATCCAGGTGATGAAAATCTCCCATGTGATCCTCTGGGAGTGCCTGAAGCAAGAGAGTTCTTGCTTTAGTTTCCCTTTGCATAGCCAGCTGCTCCTCAACTGTTGCAGGAGCGAGAATGATGATTCCCCCATTCTTATCTCTTCCAATCCTCTTTTTGCTATTCCCCTTGAGGATAACATTCCAAAGATGGTGATCACTGTTGGAGATCCAATACTCCATCTTCATCGCCCAGACTTCATACTCCTCCTTCTTAAGATATGGGAACTTAGCATTACTGTTGGACACAGTGGTTGTAACAATTTGTTGTTGAACTTTTGTAGGTTCAGGTTCTTCATTGTTAATGGCAGCGAATTCAGGGTTTTCAAAATCAGGGTTTTCATCGCCCATTGTGAAAGGGTTTAGAGAGATTGTTTTGAGAACTTTTGTTTCCTGATCAGAGATCCTCACGAGGCTCTGATACCACTTATTGAATCTAACACGCCTGCTAGATCTTTGAGCCTATGTGGATCGGTAGGATGCCTATGTAATCACAAGCACACTACAAGAGAACCTCTGATTATGAACACGAAAAGAAAAGAACTAATGCTATGATCCTCTATGGATCGTATAATGAACTAAAAGATGATTTTATTAAAGATTGTTAAGTTACAAAGATATCAAAACTCATAGACGGGGTGTTCCTTTTATAATCACAAGGAACCCTAACCCTAACCCGTCCTACAAGAATACGTGTAAAGAGATAAACATGATCTCTTCTATAAATAAACTTACTAAACATACGGATAACAGACAATAATATCCGCAGCAACAAACACTATCAGCAGAAACAAAATATAACTATCAGCAGCAATGAGCTTCGGCAGGAACCAACACTATCGGCAGCAACCAACTTTCACTATCGGCAGCAACAAGAAATATCTTATTTCCTGAATTCCCAACATTAATCACTTTCCCAACCATCCCATGAATAAGACTCATATCATTGAATAACTCACGCTTTAACACTTGAAACACACGCTTTAGGTAGACACGAATTATACTCAACAAAATCTCAATCAAAGAATAACCTTAGTTGGCGTTCCCATAACGGCCAACTCCCATTCAATCCATAAATATAACATACAACAAATAGTGGTGATATCTCCCACTTAATACAAAACTTTACATAAGTTGGTTAAAACAAACTTCCAACTTTTCCTTTTTCTTTTTCTTTTCTATTTTTTTTCCATTTTTTTTTTTTTTTTTTTAGACATCAACATATATGTGTAAAATTTCACAACTTTTCTATCACTATTTTTCCGGATAATTTTTCCATACTCTTCATACTTTCATAAATAACTGTAATAGTGAAAGTAGCAAACACACGAAAAATATACTAAAAGTTATACAATATTTACTTTCATACCAATTGCATTGTGCAATTTCCCGACTTAACCAAAGATAATGAATTACGCACGCGAACACAGGTAATGTAAGGAAACACACTTTGCCTAAAGCAATTAACCACGGATTTTAATCTACAGGGTAGGCTAAGGTGTAAGGGTGTATCGAAACATTATAACAAAGGTGTAAGAAACGAAAGGAATGGCTCTGAGGGTTTTTTCTAGGGGTATCTTACTCTAAAAGTGAGAGTAAACAAAGGGTTTATACGGGGATTAACTAACCAGTGTAGTTAGTTAATATCACATAACATATAAAGGCTATTTGGGTGTAATCCTAGAAATTTACCAATTTAGACAAGTCACTCCAATTATATAGATAATACTCATTATGGTGGTCTCGAATAGTATACAAGCCAAGTTCTAAAGTTTACAAGTCACCGGCACACTAAAGTTTTAATATTTTTGAAAGAATAGAGTTATGTGTGCGGTTATGTAATTTAGACTTTAAACAAAAACATGCTAAAAAATTTTAAATTTTTATATATTAAGCGCATTTAAGCATATTTTGAAAAAGTTTAGGACAAGTAAGTGTTCTAATTCTCCATCCCCCCACTTAAGTTAAACAACGTCCTCGTTGTTTGTGTCAAAGGTTAAAAACTGGAAAATAAAAGAATTAGAACAGAAAAACTCCCCTGAGATTTGCTCGGTATGATCCTCCATTATTCGTATAAGAGCAAAAATCAACTTTCTTGTGGATGAGAACGTTTAAGCTTCATAAATGATGTATCCACAAAAATGAAGGAATCTATAATACCATCTAGACTTTAACACACCTGAGTTAAGAAGGTTCAAACTTGCATAATACATTAGTAGTTAGTAAAAATAAAACCAAAAAATTAAACTGTAAATCATCAGGTCAGTCGATACGCCGTATCTTATGGAAGAAGATACGCCGTATCGAGCCTAGAATAAGTACGAATCAGAATAAAAGATGTGTCGCATCCTTAACCAGGAATGCGCCGCATTAAATAAACTTACAGAAAGTTTTAAAGTCAAAAATAAAAATGCAGAAAATGACATAAGATATGACCAGTGCAGGTGATGCGTCGCATCTTTTGATGGAGATGCGCCGCATCTTCTGCAGGTCTGACAGACTCGACACAGAACAGAAAAGTAAAATTTTTTCCATCGGGTTGTCTCCCGGTCAGCACTTGTCTTTATTCCAGAGTCTTCAAGTTAGACTCACGTTCAGCTCCTTATTTTGTTCTATTGATCCCCACATGTCCGTGCACGTTGTAGTTGTGAAACGATCAAAGTGAATATCAAAAATCAACTATATTTATTAAATTAAATGCGTCGTATTAACAAAAGCTAATGCGCCGTATTTTCGTTACGTTTCAAAATACAAGATTTTTGATTTAGTAGATGCGCTGTATCGATAAAGATCGATTCATCGCTTCTGTTTAAAAATTCGAAAAACTGTTTTTGATTTAAATAGAAAATACGCCGTATCTGTTAAAACAGATGCGTCGTATGGCGTTAGGGTTTAGAAAAATTTCTTATTAAAAACAGAATACGCCGTATCTTGGGGAAAGATGCGTCGTACTCGAATTTATTAAACGCGTTGTATTTTATAAAAATTAAACACAATACGCCGTATCTGTTAAAACAGATGCGCCGTATCTTTTGTATCAGCTCAATACAACGATAGCAGAATGCGGAAAAATAGAAAAAAGAAAAACAAAAATAAGAACAAACAAAAAGAAACAAAAATTACAGAAAACAAAAACACACAAAAACAGAAAATATGCAAATTATACAATGAATGCAATTTATCTAATATACGACAGGGTTAGTGATTAGAATCTAAAAAAAAAGCTAAAAAGAAAAACCTAATTAAAATACTAATCAAATTAACAGATAATAACAATTCACTCCCCGGCAGCGGCGCCAAAAACTTGATGGTGCGTGATGTGTCGTTGCGGTTTAGTAGTATTAATGCCTGCTCAACTTTTAAATTTATATTTAGCCGACTTATCAATAACACACACACTTAACGAGCAGTGTACCCGGTCAGTATGAATATAATGGTAAGTAGAGTGTCGATCACTAAGAGTGGAACGTATTATCTAGTTATTCTAATCAGTATTTCAATATCCTAAGTTAGCTATACAACCTAATCTAACGCAAGGGGGTTCAGCCTGAGAGACTGGCACGGTTTGGTTATAATTAAGTAGTAAACTAAACTAATGAGCACGAATCAGCGATTAGCACACACGTACACAGATAGATACTCGAGACAATAAGAAGACCTGTCCTGATAATTAAGTAGCTTGTCACTTGTTTTATTGCTAGTTTTATATGAAGTGTATATAATTAAACCTTTCTCGTTGGCTCTAATCTTATCGGTGAGTAAACCATTAATGATTACTTATGTCTATCCTATTTATTCAAGAGACGCTAAAACAAATAGGTGAGGAAGGGGCATGGCGACCCAAGCAAGACTCAGCTAGACACAGAGGTTATCAATGCACTAATAAAAGTCACCAAAGACATCAACATATAAACTTTAATTAATGGGAAAGCAATATTAAGGGGAGTGCATGATCTTCCGTAGTCACATGACACAAGCCCATCAATCCTGATGAATTAAAGTGTACTAATACAATAAAACAAAACTACTTAATGAATTGAATACATGCAGGACCTTCTTACAACACTTGTATCCTTGTTTGAGGTGTGTCTTGTGCTGCTTGGTCGTCTGAATTCGGCTCTAGGGTTATATCTTTCCTGTGTCCAAGACTCCAAAGTCTGAGAGAGCCCTCAAATTCGTCTGTCCTTGGGGTATTTATAGTTTCTGTCTGAGGGATCGATGCGGCGCATTGAGTTGATAGATGCGGCGCATTGACTTAACTTCGCGTGGGGTCTAAGATTAATATATTCTGAAATATTCGTACACCGTCTTCAGATGCGGCGTAACTCGATCTTTGTATGCGGCGCATGTACTTGGATTGTAACTTGTGAAATCTTGATAGTGATACGCCGTATGTTAGAAGTATATTGCGGCGTATCTGGAGTAGAACGAGCTTGATCTTCTTCTTTGACCAAAGTTTCATATGCGGCGCATGACAGAATTGCATGCGGCACATTCATCAAAGTCAGGCAATGGTCTTCGAATTCATCTAAGTATGATATTGCGTCGTATCTGTTGAGTGAGATACGGCGCATCTTCTGGATTTCAGTAGACTTTTAACATCTCGCTTGTTTTGCTCCATAATTAGTCCAAAATCGCCAAGTTTCACATAATGCTTGTTTTTACCTGAGAATTACTAAAGTAAACATTATTGTATCGATTCTCATAAATAATATAATAAAACAAGTCAAATAAATAGGATAAATGATGATAATAAAATGTACTTATTTGAGTTCATCAGTACATTTACAAGCATTTGTACCATTGGTATTTGTTCCTGCGGCTTCCGCGGTCTCTGCCCGCGAAGCGGCTTCAGCAGTAGCTGCAGCTACGGCAGCTCTTTCTGTAACCAATGCTGCCTCTATAATGTCGGCAACAAGCTTTCTGACTTCAGCTGGTGTCATAGCAGTAGTGGCTCTTTTGGGTGGCATAATTCTTCACAATCACAAAAGATAACAACATTGAGAATCCACAATAGAAAACGATCGTCATACACAATATATACAACCACAACATGTATATACATCCACAACACGTATAAATACAACCACAGCATGTATAAATACAATGAAACCACAACGAAACATCATAAATATAATCACAACACACATGAATATAATACATGAAAATTTTGGTTACGCAGACCGATATCATAAAATAGCACAACGAAAATCCTGCATAGTAGAGTCACACTTGATATATTTGTTTATACTACAAGCAAAAGACAACAAGTCCTAACTATGTCCCACACCCCGGGATTAGGATAATAATGTACAAGCTACATGATAAAGGTCTAACACTAGGCACGTCCTCCGGGTGCTCCATCTAGCCTGCGGAAAATCCTCTAAAGATCCATAGACATAGCAACAGCGATCTCCTCTAGGTGCTGAACTCGAAGCTGAAGATCAGTCTCCCTAGTCTCTGATGCAGACATCCTAGCCTGAACTGAAGATAACTCACCGGCCTGGCGATGATGCTCATCCTGGGACATCTGTGCCCTATCGAACAACTCAGGCATCTCCTGCCTCAGCTGGGTGATATGCTTTGAACTCTCCAACTGACGAGCCTCTAAACCCTGGTGTGACACATCAATGGCAACCCTGCCCTGGATCAATCCCTCGACCTCCTCCTCTATAGCCTCAATACGGCTCACTGGGGTCTCATCTAAATGAGCTAATGCCCTGTCAATCTCTCCCTGAAGCTGATCTAGTCGCGAGTCAAATGTAGCAGCAGCCCTCGAGCTCTCACCAACCTCGAATCTGCTGGGTGGTGCTGTCTCTGTGGCATCTGAAGTATCTGGTGATGGAATGTCAAGACATGCCCGCTTCTTGAGCGGTAGGTCTGACATAGGAGTAGGATCCCTGGTATGAACTGGTGCTGATAGAGATGGCAATGGTGGAGACAATGATGATAAGGATGGTAAGGGTGATAATGGTGATGGTGTACTGAATGCCACACTCCTCCTCGCTGTCAAGCGACGACGGAGTGAATGAGATGAAGTAAGTGATGATGGTGGTGGTAGGGATACAAATGCAACTGGTGACCTGACAGTGAGATGATGAACCCGCTTAGCAGCAGTGCGCTTAATGCGCGGCCCACCTGGATGTGTATGGTAAACTCGACCATAGGGTACAAACTCTCCTGGCTGGATAACTGGAACAACTTTGGGACCACGACGGATCACAGGTGGCAGTGGTGGGGTAGGCACGACTTCCCCCTCCTCAAAGGGTTCTGTCTCGGCCTTTGACATCACAGGTGAAGATTGTGGAGTAGGCTCCACTGATGACGAAATGATAGTGGGTAGTGAAGGTGATGTAACCGACTCTAGTATGATGGAGGGTAGTGAGGAAATATCGTCTGACTCAGAGTCCGATGAGATAACAATATGGTGTGAATCCGAAGACATCATTGAGACAATAGATGTGAAATAAAAGTAAATAAACATTTACACAATGTGAGTTATGATCAAATGATATATGTATGAAATCGCAATCACTACATGTGATATAATGAATATGCACTTATGCTACAATGATGAGATGCTATGATGGTGCAGTTATAGTCTAGGATATAATGGACAACCTAGTTCGCTATAACCTTTGCTCTGGCACCAATCTGTCACACCCCCAAATTTCGTGACTTGCAGCGGAATGAAGCATTCAGGGGCGCGACTGGTCATAGCACCAAAGTTGCAGTTATATTGAATGACCTAAAGTGTCGTTTAGAAAATACATCGTTTGATTATTTAAAAACATTCAGAGTTACAAAGCTAGGTCCCAAAAGGTGAAACAAGTTTTCATAAAACAAGTTCATACAATTCAAACGATGGATAAGTGCATAAAATATAAAGTGAGACGCGTCGACTCCGCGACTCCATGATGTGTCCATATGCAAGCCAACATGCGATACCTTAATTACCTGAAAATACATTGCTAAAAATGGTCAACAAAAATGTTGGTGAGATCATAGGTTTATGTAAATGAAATGTTGTACGGATACCACAAGTATAAAGTGTATGACAAAATCATGCCACATAAAAATGATACATTAGCTCTAAGCTCATGACCCCGAAGCTAGACTGAATGAAATGCCCCAACCGAGTGTTTGCCAATCACTCTAATATGACAGAAATGAAATGCGTTCGTTTGACCAGTTGGTGCTACCAACCCGAATGGAGGAGTCACCCTCAATAGATCTATCCACTCACTCTCGCTTGCTAACAATTAACGGTTCATGATAATAAAATGGGACTTTAATCTGGGCAATGATGTAACTTAAGCAATGTAATGAGTTTGTATACTTTGGTCCGCATATGAAAGTGGTGCAATGTATTCTCCCCCGAGAGTTTAGAAATCAATAAACAATTTAAAACGGGGCTATGAAAACTCACCTGATATGATATAGCAACAATGACAATGATGGATATGATGAAATAAAGCTCGGTCTCTAACCGCGACCTATTATGAATTATGTGATCCAATGTAAGCAATAATACAATGCAACACATGCAAATACGTATGTTAACGATACCACTTGTTAGTTTTGAAAGTAACGTTTATCGACGAAAAATACACTTTTGAAGTCTCGTTAAGTTATAAACTACTTTTCGTGTAAATATATTGAAACGGTACTCCACGATCCTCGTTTGGTGTTCTATCGGAAAAATGTAGCGTTTTCATCGCAATTTAATATTTTCCTTAACTTGTGAAAATATGCCCAAAATGGCTTCGTGAAACTAGTCGTGAAATATTGCACGTTATGTGTTAGTGATCAAACTCGACGTTTTGAAAACCTTGTAACAATGTATTAATGTCGTGTTATTTAACTTTTGATTGTACACGCCTCGATCAATTAGAAAATCGGCTATCAATGTTATGACTTGTAAAAATACTAACTTTTATACTTAAAACACTTTCTATTAGTGGGCTGTCAAAATAAACATGGTACGTCGGGCTTCAAACGTGAATAACTCGGCCGTTATAAGCTTGTTTTCTACGTTCTTTACATCCACAGCTTCGTATAAACATGAACTAACATGATCTCAGTAGGTCGGGTCGTCTAGATCACGTCTAACGCCTCATTTTGTCCTTTGAATCTCGGCGATCAGCAACTAAATTTTCAGAAAATTAGTTTTCGTCGTCTAATTTTGAAAAATCATTCTCCTTCGTTATAAGTCGGTTTTTAGTGATTCTTGCGGCCACGGTTTCGTTTTTGAAAGAACTTTCTGAATATGAAGGCCAAAATATACCAAAAGTTACTGAGATTTCCAGACTTGGCGTTTAAGGACAGTAGCTATTTTAGATTGTTAAAAACTCGTTTCCTTGGTTCAAAACTTGATCATACCACCTCAAATCAACTCCACAAGTTCGCAAATTCTACCATACACCTTCTTAGGGTGTCATGGGGTCCTAAACATCACCAACCTTGGTGGGTTTTGATGAGTGGCCTTTTACTCATCATTTTATACCTGAAAAACCCCACAAAAACGACCAAAAACACCCAAATGGACCCTATATTGTTACAAATATCCTTGGATTGTGTTTTTTTGTGTTTCAGGTACAAAAGGATTGAAAACGGGGCAAATATGGATAAAACCGAGCGTGGAATGGAAAAGAGCCGAAAACCGAAGCCGGAAAAGACAATTTTCATTTGGATTTAATTCGAGCTCGAGAAATCCCAAAATGGCCCTTGGATTACTCTTACTTGGCAATATTGGCCCCTAGAAAGACTTTGAAAAAATGGCAAGATTAGTCCCCACAATTTCAGCATTTACACATTTGGTCCTTGATTTAATTCAATTTTATCCTAACTAAAAAACCAAACCGGATCAAACATTAACCCTTTACCCATTTAATCCCTCAAGCCTAACATCTAAAAGGCCCACACCTCATTAGTTAATAACCCGGTCCAACAATCAGTAAAACCCCCAAACCACAGTCAAAATTACTGTGGATCATCTCTAATCCCTTGATCTCCCGCCACTAAGCTTAATCACCCAACCAGTCACTATCACCTCCCACTACCATCCAAGAACACCACATGGGTGTTGTCTCCCCCTCTTCCATTGCCACGTTGGCAATCCCAAGCACAGAAAACCATCAACGGCCAAGATAAGAAGTTGTGGGGAGCAAGCAAAGATCCAAGGGCTGGAAAAGTAGCACAAATGACGATTTGGGATTCCTCTCACACAACAAGCACAAGCCCAGAAGAAACCCTATAATTTTTTAGTATAAATAGAGTAGCTAGTACTGTAGCAACAGAGATTTTATTTTTTAGCTTAATTTTTAAGGTACTTTGTATTTTTAGCTTATTTAAATTCAGAGCATTGTAATTTATTTTTATGTTTAATTCAGTCTTATTTTAATTTCAATTCAGTCTTTATTTTAAAATTTTCAAATTTACTATTTTAGCTCATTTACTGCTTATTTCTTATGTTATGCTTTTTATCTGCTTATTTGTTCTATTTGGTGCTCATTAGTTCTATTGTATGCTTATTGAAGATAGTGAGGTAGCTTGTTTGCCTATTCTCAGTTTTTGCCTTAAAATCTCAAGATTAGCTCATCAGTTGACTTTTAGGTAGTCTCATGAGGTTTGACCTTTTGATCCTTTTTGGATTAGCTTAAGTTCAGCCTTTTAAGCTGTTATTGGGTAGTTTTAAGCTCTTTTAAGTAGTTTGATAGTTTTAAGATGGATGTTCAAGGTTTGAGGCTCAACACTGTTCTATTAGCTCATTTTGGAAGAAATCAGTAGATAGATCTTTCAGGTTAGTATTTTCAGTCAAAGTGAGTTAGTTGAATTGATTCTAAGATGTTAGTTCAGTTGGCTTGATGTTCATAATCTCCTCAGTCCACTGATCCAATAGCAGACTGCATTTTTCTTTTTCTTTATTTTTTCCATTTTCAGCCCTTACTTGTTGATTTTTAATTTCTTCACTTTAAGTTGTTATAAGCTAAGTTTTTGCACTAATGATCTTGGCTGGCTTAACTAGACAATACCATTTTTTCTTGAATTTTAGGTTTTTTATTTCATAGCTTTTTAAGGGCTTGAAAAGCCCTATTTTGCCCTGTTCACTCTACATCAGCAGACCATGAACTTTTGTTTTTTTTTATGCTTATTTCTGATCTTGTTTCTTATTGTAATTGTGGTTCTTGCATTCTAGTTTTTAGTTAGACTTTAGCTTATGTCCATTATTAGTAGCTTATTAGACCTAGCTTATAGCTTATTGCAAATTTTTTAGGCTTATTCAGTTTCAGCCATTTGATTTTTTAAATTTTCATCAAAACTGTTTGTTCTCTCAATTTAATTCCAGCTTATTTTTCAGTTTTCAAAAAAGTTGTTTTTGTAAAAAGTTCTTATTTTCTGCTTATATTTAAGTTCTAAATAGAAAAAAAAAATGTTTGCAAAAAAATGGCATAACCTGGGACTCGAACCCAGGTCTGCCAACTCACAACACCAACAACTTACCATTGCACCCTTGGGATTTCTTTAGTCATGTCTTGCAAGATTTAATTTTTAACACCTCTTTTCTTTTTAGCTTATTCGACCCTTATTACTTTTTCCCAGCTTATTGAAATAAGCTGGGACCTTTTTCTTATTTTTCTTAGCTTCTGTTTACCTTAAAGTATTTTTACAAAAATTTCCAGAATTTTCTCTTTTCATTTAGTATTTTAGTTATTTATTTTCTTTTAAATAGTTTTTAATTCGTATTTAATTATTAAAAAGTCAAAAAAATATAATTCTTTTTTTCAAAATTTTATTTTGTCATTTAGGACTTAGGAAAATTATTTTGGTACCCGTAAGTTTATTTTTCATAAAATGTTACGTTTTTACTCGTTATTAGTTTTCGGTTTACGTTATTTGATTTTCGTGTTATTAGATATTAGTAACCAAAATTGAACCTCGTTATTTCAAGCATTTTAATTCCAAATTGAAAACGATATCTTCAATTTCACGCCTCGTTGGGACTACGACCCGGGTATTCGCTTATCCGATTTATTACAATTGATTTGTGCATTGAGTGTTGCTCGTTGACTTTTCTTCGTGAAAGGTTTGACTTGTGATTGCTTTGACCATCAATCAGTTTTTGGCGCCGCTGCCGGGGAGGTGTGTTGCGAAAATATCGTCACGGTTTGACGATTAGTGACTTGAAGAACCTTCCTAGTGAAGTTTCGTATATATCTTGTGAATATTTTTTTATAAAAAATCCAAAAAAAATTGAAAAACCAAAAACCCAAAAATATTTTTCTTTCCTTTTTAACCCTAATGTTCTTGGTGCATGCGCACACGTAATCGTAGACGTGCTGCCTCATTAGTCGAACCCGAGATTCGTACTAATCCCGATCCTCCCATTGATATAATGGCGGATAATCGCACCATGTTGGAGCTTCTCCAAGCACCTACCGAGGGTTACGGAGATGCTATTGTTGTTCCCCCGATCGTTGCCGATAATTTCGAGCTTAACCCGGCGTTACTATCCTTAGTAACGTCAAATCAATTTTACGGTTTCGAGAGGGATGACCCTCATTCCCACATTCGATGGTTCAACAAAATTTCATCGACCATCAAATGTAGGGATGTTCCTCCAGAAGCAATCAAATTGCTTCTCTTTCCTTTCTCTCTTGAGGGGGCAGCCCGGATTTGGCTTGAAAAACAACCCCCTCGTTCTATCTTAACTTGGGAAGATTTTGTGTCGAAATTTGTGAACGAATTCTTTCCACCTTCAAAAACCACAAGTTTAAAAAATGAAATTACCAAATTTACTCAAAAATTTGATGAATCTTTTAGTGAAGCGTGGGACCGTTTTAAAGAATTACTTCGCAAATGTCCTCACCACGGTTTTTCCGAGTTACACCAAATTGATACTTTCTACAATGGATTGAACCAAACCGACCAAGATTCTCTAAACGCCGCCTCCGGTGGTTTTATATTGAATCGGACTACGGGAGATGCTTTGTCCATCATCGAGAACAAGTCAAAGGTTCGCACTTCACGAAGCAAACCGGTTGTTTCCCAAGTGAGTGCTTCGCCTTCTTGTTCACATCCGGTGAATACTTCTAGCACGGATGCTAAAATTGACAAGCTTACGGATACAGTACAAGCTTTGGTTCTCTCCATCCCAAAAATTCTTTCTTCTTCCCCACAAGCTTCTCCACCCGATCAAGTCAAAGCGGTGGAGGAAAGTTGTGTCACTTGTGGTGGTCCTCATGCTTATTATAATTGTACCGCCACCGATGGCCGGCCTTTTAAAAGCATTGCCGTAGCCGGGTCTTTAAATCAAGGAGGTACTCAATACCGTCCTCAAGTTGACCCGAGCTATCGTACTAGCTATCAAGCAGGACCACCCGGTTTTTCTCAACCAAACAATCAAAACAGGTTTAATCAAAACCAAAGTAGGGGGCAAAATGTTCCATATCAAGCCCCTACTAATCAATACCCGACCCAAGGGGTCAATTTCACTCAAGGGTATCAAGCTCCTAATTACCCTGCCCCGATTGCTCCCTCAACTGATCTTGCAAATTACATTAAGAAAAATGAGGTGAAAATGAGGGCCATGCAAAATCAAATCACAAATTTGAAAATCGAATTTCAAAATGCTTTGACTAAGCAGGGTGATGAGCTCAAAAGCAAAATTGATCAATCGCAAACAAAGATTGAAAACATGTTTGATACCCTCATCCATCAATTTCAGCAAGCTAATCTAGCTAATCAAGCTTCTACTTCAGGAAATTTCCCAGCTAATACAATTCTTAACCCAAAGGGAGAGTTGAAAGCGATAACCACCCGAAGTGGTTTAGTTTATGATTGACCCATGGGTCAAGCTACTACTTCTTCCTCTTCTAAAGTAGTTAACCGTGAGACCGAGGTGACCAAGGATACGAAACTTCCTACTAATAAGGGAAGTACCGAATACATCCTACCCCTGGTTGTCCAAAGTGCTCCAAATTTTAAAAAGTCGTTACCTTATCCGACTAATCCAAAGCTCCGTGAGAAGAACAATCAACAAATGTTGAAATTTCTCCAACTCTTCCAAAAGCTTCATTTCGATTTGAGCTTTGCGGATGCTTTGCTTCATATGCCTAAGTTTTCTTCAACTTTCAAGAGCTTATTGAATAACAAAGAAAAGTTGTTTGAACTAGCAAATACACCATTGAATGAGTATTGCTCGGCGGTTATCCTTAAGAAACTTCCAGAAAAATTAGGAGACCCCGGCAAGTTTCTCATTCCTTGCGATTTCCCGGGATTGATTGAGTGTTACGCCTTGGCCGATCTTGGCGCTAGCATTAATCTCATGCCACATTCCGTATGGAAAAAGCTTGGCCTTCCGGAACTTACCCCTACACGTATGACTCTTGAGCTAGCCGATAGGTCAAAAACTTATCCAACGGGTATAGCCGAAGACGTTTTCGTGAAAGTGGGAAAGTTTCATTTCCCGGTTGATTTCGTTGTAGTAGAGTTTGATGCTGACCCCCGAGTTCCCCTAATTTTAGGGAGATCGTTTTTAAGAACGGGGCGTGCTTTGATTGACGTTTACGGCGAAGAAATTACTCTACGAGTTGATGATCAAGCCGTAACGTTTAAACTTGACCAAACTGAGAGCTACTCCTCCGCTTATGATAAACCCTCGGTTAACCGAATCGATGTAATTGATTTTGAGGAGTACGCTCAAAAGTTTTCTAAAAATCCCGCGAGTGGCAATCCCACTCCCATTTCTGAACCAATCATTTTCGACTCTTCCCATCCTTCTCCTCCGATTGAGAAGCTATATCTCTAGGGAAGAGCTTGAGGTTTTCTTTGTTGATGCTCCAATTTCGCCAGAAATTGTTGAGCCCGATTGTGATCCGGGGGGAGATGCTCCGATATTAGAAAAAATGAAATTTGATGAACCATTATTTTCCCTCCCCCCGAAGGAAGTTATGAAAGAAGTTTACATTGAGGAAAAGCCATTAGATCCTTCGGAGCATGGGCTCAAGGATGCTTTTCCCGAATATGAGAGTTTTGTTTTTGATGACAAAGAGGAGAGTAGTGGCAATCCCACTTCTCATCCTGATTATTCTCTCTCGGCTTATGAAGCCTTTTGCTTTGATATCGATCATTCGGAAGAGACGGATAGTGGCAGTACCACTTCTCATGCTTATCTCTCTCTTCCCGAGTATGATTCATTTCTTTTTTATATGAGTGATCTTTATCATGAGGAGTACTCCGGTGAACTCACTCACATCATATCTCCACCGGAGTATGATAATTTCTATTTTGATTTTGATGAAGATCTTAGTCTAGGGGGAGGTGTTCTCTATCAGAAGAATTTGCTTATTGATGATGTCACCTCGAACTTCCCTCCCGAGGTTTTCGTTAAATCTAAGAATTTTGAGGATGAAGAATGGATTCTCATCCCGATGATGATCTTTCTCCCTTTCTTCACCTATCCGGTGACTTCTCCTCTCTTTCACTCCTTCGGGAGTGAAGACACCATATTTAACCCCGGCATCGTCATTTCTAATTCTATTTAGAGCCGCAGGTATCTCATCGGAGTGGAACTTTCGTATGCTTCAATGTTTATCCAAACATCTTGAACGAAAGTCCGATGGAGATTTTCTTTTCCACATGCTCCCCCATGAACAATTAAATTCGGGGCGGGTCAAGCTTTACGACTCGATAAATAAACAAGCGCTTCGTGGGTGGCAACCCATGCCTATCTTCTATCTTCTTTCTTATTTCTAACACTAAGTGTGGGGGAATTCCTCTACTTGTTGCTTTGTGGTTGTGTGTTTGCCTTTGTTTTCAGGATTCCCGTAGATCGTGATGATTGATGCGCCTATTTTCAATCCAGCCGCCCAATATCCGATCTTTTTACTAACCTCCAGGGATATCTTTATTAATCCTTTTTGTGAAAAAGATTTCGTTTCCACACTTAGCTAGTAGTCTTACCCTTTTTACGTTCTATAGTGTCGGCTTAGGCCGGTACTTTGAATATTGAGGGCAATATTCAATTCTAAGTGTGGGGGGGAATTCTTGCGAATTTGACCCAAATTTAAAAAAAAATCACATTTTTGTACCTACTAGTCCCCTAGCACCCCCGTTTTGACCAAAAAATTTTAAAATTTTTATCGTATTTTTCGTCTAAAAGAAGTGCTTTGCACAATAAATAATAATTTGCTAAACATTAATGCTTCGGTATTAGTGGAAGTTTACACTTGATTAGGCTAGAACAAGGGGAATCCTGACTCTGCTAGAGTGTTGATCTAGCTGCTACCCTTAACTTTTAGGCTAAGTTTTTACGAATTGTGCAAATGAAAATGCTAAGCGTAGAGTAGTTGGTTCTCTTTAGAGCTTATATAAGTAATCTATGGCTTTTTCTCCCAGAAGTTCCTAACCTGACTAAATTAGTGCTATTTTCAAACTTTTGAACGCAAAAACCGTTTTTGTTAACCAAATACATTTTTATACAATCTTGATTTAGAATACTAGTTCAAAGTTTTATTTAAATTTCGGAACAAGCATACTTTCGTAAACATAATAAGAATGCAAAATGAAAGTGATTCGTTGCTTGAAAGTTACAAAAATGAAAGTTTTGAGTATGAATAAATAAGTCCTAACCTTCGGTTCGAGATCGGTCCTTGGATCCTTATTACCAAAAGGCGTTTAGGTCTTGGCTACCCTCTTGCACCGGCCCTTGGACCCTTAATTCTGAAAGGCGTTAAGGTCTTGGAACTCTCCGTTGTAACGGCCCTTGGATCCTTTATTCCGAAAGGTGTAAGGTCTTGGAATTTCCCCGTGAAGCTCCATAGTTTATGGTACAAGAATGAGTTTAATCAAAAAAAAAAAAAAAAAAAAAAAAAAAAATGAAAAATGAAAAAGATGTTTATGTTTGTTGCTTATGAATAAATGTGAGAAACTTGCTTCTTCTTAAATTTAAATCGAAAGTTGAACTAGTGTTCGTCAAAATTGTCTAAAAGTTGGACGGTGATTTAGAAATTTTTGACTTCAAAGATCCCGTGAGCTCCGATACTATTCTCGAGGGTGTAAAAACCTAGCCTCCTAAGTTTACTAAGGACAAGCTGAGAAGAAAGTCGCTACATGGAGTGATCTCACCTTTGAATCTCTAATTTCTAAATCATTGTCGGTTTTTAACCTTAATAAATGTCGATTTTTACGATCAAAACTTTGAAAACAAGCACACACACCTAACTTATGAATAACTGCGGGAGTGAAAAGTTAAGTCTTAGCTTACATAGATTACTAATATAAGTAGCGTTAGCATTTTACAAAAACGTTTGCACAAGGATTTTAGACTTATTTGGGGAGTATAAAAAGAGGTTGACGATTACAATTCCCCGGAGTCACCCATTTTGTGTGATTCCCGTTCCATGATGCCATTTTTGAAAATCAAGCAGGATATTTACGTTTGTTCTCGTTTAAATTACTTGCATTTTATAATAAAGTCAAAACGAGGTATATTTTTGGTAACCTTGACATTTTTGATCCTTTCATTACTTTTTATGATCGGATTGCTAGGGACTAGCAATTGTTTAGTGTGGGGGATTGATGAGTGGCCTTTTACTCATCATTTTATACCCGAAAAACCCCACAAAAATGACCAAAAACACCCAAATGGACCCTATATTGTTACAAATATCCTTGGATTGTGTTTTTTTTGTGTTTCAGGTACAAAAGGATTGAAAACGGGGCAAATATGGACAAAACCGAGCGTGAAATGGAAAAGAGCCGAAAACCGAAGCCGGAAAAGACAAATTTCATTTGGATTTAATTCGAGCTCGAGAAATCCCAAAATGGCCCTTGGATTACTCTTACTTGGCAATATTGGCCCCTAGAAAGACTTTGAAAAAATGGCAAGATTAATCCCCACAATTTCAGCATTTACACATTTGGTCCTTGATTTAATTCAATTTTATCCTAACTAAAAAACCAAACCGGATCAAACATTAACCCTTTACCCATTTAACCCCTCAAGCCTAACATCTAAAAGGCCCACACCCCATTAGTTAATAACCAGGTCCAACAATCAGTAAAACCCCCAAACCACAGTCAAAATTACTGTGGATCATCTCTAATCCCTTGATCTCCCGCCACTAAGCTTAATCACCCAACCAGTCACTATCACCTCCCACTACCATCCAAGAACACCACATGGGTGTTGTCTCCCCCTCCTCCATTGCCACGTTGGCAATCCCAAGCACAGAAAACCATCAACGGCCAAGATAAGAAGTTGTGGGGAGCAAGCAAAGATCCAAGGGCTGGAAAAGTAGCACAAATGACGATTTGGGATTCCTCTCACACAACAAGCACAAGCCCAGAAGAAACCCTATAATTTTTTAGTATAAATAGAGTAGCTAGTACTGTAGCAACAGAGATTTTATTTTTTAGCTTAATTTTTAAGATACTTTGTATTTTTAGCTTATTTAAATTCAGAGCATTGTAATTTATTTTTATGTTTAATTCAGTCTTATTTTAATTTCAATTCAGTCTTTATTTTAAAATTTTCAAATTTACTATTTTAGCTCATTTACTGCTTATTGCTTATGTTGTGCTTTTTATCTGCTTATTTGTTCTATTTGGTGCTCATTAGTTCTATTGTATGCTTATTGAAGATAGTGAGGTAGCTTGTTTGCCTATTCTCAGTTTTTGCCTTAAAATTTCAAGATTAGCTCATCAGTTGACTTTTAGGTAGTCTCATGAGGTTTGACCTTTTGATCCCTTTTGGATTAGCTTAAGTTCAGCCTTTTAAGCTGTTATTGGGTAGTTTTAAGCTCTTTTAAGTAGTTTGATAATTTTAAGATGGATGTTCAAGGTTTGAGGCTCAACACTGTTCTATTAGCTCATTTTGGAAGAAATCAGTGGATAGATCTTTCAGGTTAGTATTTTCAATCAAAGTGAGTTAGTTGAATTGATTCTAAGATGTTAGTTCAGTTGGCTTGATGTTCATAATCTCCTCAGTCCACTGATCCAATAGCAGACTGCATTTTTCTTTTTCTTTATTCTTTCCATTTTCAGCCCTTACTTGTTGATTTTTAATTTCTTCACTTTAAGTTGTTATAAGCTAAGTTTTTGCACTAATGATCTTGGCTGGCTTAACTAGACAATACCATTTTTTCTTGAATTTTAGGATTTTTATTTCATAGCTTTCAAGCCCTATTTTGCCCTGTTCACTCTACATCAGCAGACCATGAACTTTTGTTTTTTTTATGCTTATTTCTGATCTTGTTGCTTATTGTAATTGTGGTTCTTTCATTCTAGTTTTTAGTTAGACTTTAGCTTATGTCCATTATTAGTAGCTTATTGCAAATTTTTTAGGCTTATTCAGTTTCAGCCATTTGATTTTTTAAGTTTTCATCAAAACTGTTTGTTCTCTCAATTTAATTCCAGCTTATTTTTCAGTTTTCAAAAAAGTTGTTTTTGTAAAAAGTTCTTATTTTCTGCTTATATTTAAGTTCTAAATAGAAAAAAAAAAAAAAAAAAAAATGTTTGCAAAAAAATGGCATAACCTGGGACTCGAACCCAGGTCTGCCAACTCACAACACCAACAACTTACCATTGCACCCTTGGGATTTCTTTAGTCATGTCTTGCAAGATTTAGTTTTTAACATCTCTTTTCTTTTTAGCTTATTCGACCCTTATTGCTTTTTCCCAGCTTATTGAAATAAGCTGGGACCTTTTTCATATTTTTACTAGATTCTGTTTACCTTAAAGTATTTTTACAAAAAGTTCCAGAATTTTCTCTTTTCATTTAGTATTTTAGTTATTTATTTTCTTTTAAATAGTTTTTAATTCGTATTTAATTATTAACAAGTCAAAAAAATATAATTCTTTTTTTCAAAATTTTATTTTGTCATTTAGGACTTAGGAAAATTATTTTGGTACCCGTAGGTTTAATTTTCATAAAATGTTACGTTTATGCTCGTTATTAGTTTCCAGTTTACGTTATTTGATTTTCGTGTTATTAGATATTAGTAACCAAAATTGAACCTCGTTATTTCAAGCATTTTAATTCCAAACCGAAAACGATATCCTCAATTTCACGCCTCGTTGGGACTACCACCCGGGTATTCGCTTATCCGGTTTATTACAATTGATTTGTGCATCGAGTGTTGCTCGTTGACTTTTCTTCGTGAAAGGTTTGACTTGTGATTGCTTTGACCATCAATCAGGTTTCATGAGATCATTAGTGAAACTTATAGATCTAGTGTTTAAGATAGTTTATGTGCAAAAATGGTATCTAAAACATAAGTAACTTGCATGAATAACTAATATAACTTGAAAATACATAAACATATGAATCAAATGAAAGTATAAGATGATCAAAATGTGTTCTTGAAACTTACTTGATGATTTGATGAGTTTTGATAAGAAATGAGTAAGAAACTTGAGATTTAATCACAAAACCATAACTAGGAAGATAAATGGAGTGTGATTATGACTTGAACTTCAAAAATTTATGGATTTTGGTGGTGTTCTTGGTCTTGGCCGAACCTAGGAGATGGGATGGGAGGGTTTTGATCTTTTTTAGCTAGTTGGTATGATAGTGTATGTGTTATAGTTAGTAGAGTTGGAAATTAAATCAAGATAAATGCATTAATGAGTTTTGGAGTGTTTAGCCTAAATGGGGGGTTAGGGGCGGCGGCACATGTGGCTAAAATGGGAAGGATTTGATGTTAATGCAAGACTTTGTCCCCCATTTATTTAAGTATTGGTTGATTAGTGTATACATTGAGTTTTATCGGGTACCGAGTTCACTAGAAATGAACCATGACGAGGTGAAATGAAATACGACGAAGTTATAAAAATTGTAAAATCATATCCCTTGCAAGAATCGGGTGTTAGAATGATTATCGGATTGAAATTTCGTAAACCGACGGAGTTATAAGTGTCAAACGAAAAATATAGCGATTGGTTTAAAAACACCGGGTAAAGTAATAATATAATCTCTATATCATTATAATTAGTTTGAAAATGTATTAGGATCATTGTCGGGAGTATTGGGTATAATGTTAATAGAAATGACTGAGTGGTAACGTTAATTAAACAATTAAGCATACGTTAATGAAAAATATAGCGATTGGTTTAAAAACACCGGGTAAAGTAATAATATAATCTCTATATCATTATAATTAGTTTGAAAATGTATTAGGATCATTGTCGGGAGTATTGGGTATAATGTTAATAGAAATGACTGAGTGGTAACGTTAATTAAACAATTAAGCATACGTTAATGAAAATCACACAAACCCATGCATGAACTGATATGATAATGATGTTACTGATGATATGCAGACTACTCTAGTCTGTATGATGTGCCTTTACTGATGATGCATGAATACGCAGCTAAACCTAACTGGTTACGCGCATTTGAATACTCGTAAACCAAGTTTACGACATGATGAATGATGCCCATGAATAGTGATTTCCCTCCGGGAATAAATAGTGTCACGTGAATAGTAAAATTTTTGACGACTTCTCAAAGTCTCAAACTGACTTCAAAAACGATGAATAGTGAAATGATGAATAGTGATCAGTAAATGGTGATTGATGAATAGTAACTCATGAATAGTAAATTGTCGGGGTTTGGAAAATGACCTGAAATTACGAGTTGTGACATCGACATTTAGCTTTGTGTCGTAAAATTGGTGTAAGCGAAAGTTGTGTAAGGTTTTCTCCGCCATAAGGGAGCTTGTTGACATAGTGAAGAAAATTCTCGAGTTAGGTGCTCGAGGAGTGGAGTAGGGCAAGGAAGGTGTCCTTGTAGCCGAACCACTATAAATCCTTTGTCTCGCGGTTCGATCTTTCCATCTCTATCTTTCATTTCATTTCATTACTTTACTTGCATTGTTAATTTAGATTTACTTATATTTGTTCATATTGTTCAAGAATTGAGTTCACATAAATTCGAATCTAAGTTTTTTAAAAGTAAACAAAGTTTTTATAATAAATTAAAAAGACGTAAAACTATTCAACCCCCCCCCCCTTCTAGTTTTCCACAATTCACTTGAAATCGTTTAATCACTTTCCAATAGAAACTATTCGACCCTATACCTGGGTTACACGAATATCTCTATAGGATAAGACCAAGTGATGATCTTGTTTTAGGCACAAATCAAGAACCGAATTACTTTCAAGTGTTTAGGTTTTCTGTCTTGTATATCATGCCGATGTTATTATCTCTGTATATATAAGAGATATACTCAAAACCCTAGTCAAAGGAATTATGAGTGAATATTGCCCAAATATTCTCCATATACATTCCTTAATTCTAGATACAGTGGTTACAAGACCAGAAAATCATGGTCTTAATTACGAATTTGAACCTTCCCAAAATATAACAAAGTTAGTTACAAATTCTATCCAGCATACCATCAACAGAATCTTATGCCTAGCAGCACAATAAGTTGTACTAGCAGCAGAATCTATTGCCTAGCAACTCAGCAGCAGTATTATTGTACTAGCAGCAGTATAATAACACTAGCAGCAGAAAGTTCTTGCCTCAGCAGTAGTATGAATAACACTAGCAGCAGAATCATCTGCATCAGCAGCATTATCCATAATACTAGCAGCAGAACTATAAACCACATAATTAAGTCAAGGTAAACATTGACCAAATGGGTGTACACTCCGTACCTCCAAACCCATTACTAGGTGTGAATTAATCCCTCAAGTGCACTAAATTTTCCAACAATCCCCAAATTTAGTTCACTTCCTTTGCATGAAAAATAAACATTAAACAAACATGTGCATAAATGAAAATATCTTGAAGATTGAATTCTCATCTTAGTTCATTACACGTTCAAATATTCGAGAATCAGGGTGTTCTAAGAATTGAACCCTTCAACCCATTTGAATACCTGAAGATAAATTACACACAAGTTTCAAACACTTAAAAGCTCATGACACTATACAAGCCATGTGTCCATATCCAATTCATAAATGTTGTAAAAGCTAAAAGTCCAAAGCTTCCTGAAGCGGCAAAACTTCAACATTTACATAGGTGGTTCCTCTTTATTCATGCTCCTGCTAAGCACTTTTTCAAAGAAAATAACCATTGAGAAGTAAAGACTTCATCCTTCTTTCCAGCAGGTTCTGAGCACAACCTTGGGATGTAAAATAAAACATGTGCTCCAGTACACTAAATGTTCAGCTTTCCACATTGAACTCAGCTCCCAAGTTTCCTTAGGAGGGAGTTGGGTGTCTTAGCATTCAGTGACTATGTTGGACTTTAAACCCATCCCTTTAGCAGACTTTAAAACCAAGTCTCTAGCCAAACCCTTCGTCAAGTGATCAGCTAAGTTTTGTTGAGATCTAACAAACTCTATAGATACCACCCCATTCATGATAAGCTCACGAATCATGCTATGCCTGACACCTAAGTGTCTAGACTTCCCATTGTACATCCGGCTACAAGTCTTTGCCAATGTAGCAGCACTATCACAACGGATAGAAATAGGTGCTATAGGTTTAGGCCATAATGGAATCTCAAGAAGCAAGTTTTTCAACCATTCAGCTTCTTTACCAGCAACAGCTAAAGCCACAAATTCAGATTCCATAGTAGAACTGGTGATGCAAGTTTGCTTCTTGGATGCCTAAGAAATTGCACCTCCACCAAGTAAGAATACCCAACCACTAGTAGACGAATTGTCTTCAGTGTTACTGATCCAACTTGCATCAGTGTATCCTTCTAACACTGAAGGATAACCAGTATATGAGTGACTATAATCCATAGTTCTCTTCAAATACTTCAGTACCCTCTGAATTGCTTGCCAATGATGAGCACTAGGATTACTAGTATACCTGCTTAATTTCCCACAGCAAATGCAATATCAGGCCTTGTATAAGTCATGGCATACATTAGGCAGCCAATCACCCTAGAATACTCAAGTTGAGATACAGCTTTACCAGTATTAGGCAAAAGCTTCTCACTTGTATCCATAGGAGTACTCACTGGAGTACAATCAAAGTAATTGAATTTCCTCAACACCTTCTCAATGTCATGAGACTGTGAGATAGAAATCTTGTTACTTTCATGTTTAATCCTTATACCAAGGATAACATCAGCCTCCCCCATATCCTTCATGGAGAACCTAGATGACAAAAATTTCTTTGTTAGGTCAACTTGATTTTGGTCAGTGCCAAAGATCAACATGTCATCAACATATAGACAAATGATGACTCTTTTACCAGATTCATCAAATTTGCTATATACACATTTGTCAGACTGATTAAGTGAATAACCACTAGACAAAACCACTTCATCAAATTTTTGATGCCATTGCTTAGGTGCCTGCTTCAGTCCGTATAAGGACTTAATCAGTTTGCACACCTTGTTTTCATTGCCAGGTATGATGAAGCCATGAGGTTGGTTCATATACACCTCCTCATCCAATTCACCATTCAAGAAAGCTGTCTTCACATCCATCTGATGAATAATCAGATTGTGAGTTGATGCCAAAGCAATTAGCAATCTTATGGTACTGATACGAGCTACAGGGGCATAAGTATCAAAATAGTCAATCCCTGACTTTTGTTTAAAGCCTTGAATGACTAGTCTAGCCTTGAACTTTTCAACAGTTCTATCTACCTTCATTTTCTTTTTGAAAATCGATTTGCAACCCAAAGGTTTGCAACCAGGTGGTAGATCAGCCAACACCCAAGTGTTGTTGCCCATGGTGGAGTCCATTTCATCATTTATTGCCTCTTTTCAGAAAGCAACATCCTGGGACTTCATTGCTTCATCAAATGTTTTAGGATCATCCTCAACATTAAAGCAATAGGAGTGTTGGTCAGAGACCTCATCCCTTGTTCCTTCAATTAAGTACAATTGAAACTCAGGTCCAAATGACTTTGGAGTCCTAACCCTTTTGCTCCTTCTGAGCTCAGGTTCAGGTTGTTGAACCACAACCTCATCAGAGATATCTGATACACCAACATCATTAGTTCCATTAGGAATCCTCTGACTTGGTCTAGGGACTGATGAGAATCTACTCTCATCAAAGATTGCATCCCTTGATTCAATTATAGAGTTAATTGAAACAGATTCATTAGGTTCAATAACATAGAACCTATATGCCTTGGAATGCTCAGCATATCCAACAAAGATGCATTCAATGTCTCTTTCACCCAAAGTCTTTAGCTTTAGATCAGGGAGTCTTACAACCGCCCTACAACCCTAAACCCTGAGATAATTCAGGTTGGGTTTCTTTTTAGTCCAGAGTTCATAAGGGGTTGTCTTGTTCCTGTTGTTGGGAACTCTATTTAATAAATAGCAAGCTGTTAACATAGCTTCACCCCAGAACCCTTGACTCAGCCCAGAATAGGACAACATGGAATTAACCATCTCCTTCAGCACTCTGTTTTTCCTTTCAGAAATACCATTTTGCTGAGGAGTATAGGGAGCAGTCGTTTCATGGATTATACCAACAGACTGAAAATACAGAGTATCCATGTACTCACCTCCCCTATCAGTCCTTAATCTCTTGATCAGGGACTCTTGTTGCAATTCAACCTCAGTTTTAAATACTTTAAATTTATCTAATGCTTCATCCTTAGTATGCAATAAATAAACATAACAATACCTAGAAGCATCATCAATAAAAGTCACAAAGTATTTCTTATTCCCCAAAGAGGGAGTAGCATGTAAATCACATAAGTCACTATGAACCAGTTCCAATACTTTAGTTTCACGTTTTACACTTTGAAATGGTTTCTTAGTTATTTTGTTCATCATACAAGTTTTACACTTTTCAGTGTCCATGTCAAATGCTGGGATTAACCCATCCTAAGACATATCTTGCATTCTTTTAAAGTGTACATGGCCAAGTCTAGCATGCCAAAGGGTTGAATCATTTAAATTAGAAGTCGACATGAAAGCAGAATTAACCATATCATGAACAATATTAAGTCTGAACATACGATTACATAAATAACCAAAGTCAATAAACACCCCATGTTTAGACAAAACAAACTTATCAGATTCAATAATGTTAGACCCGTATCCCGGTTTCGAGTAGGCCCCACCTTAGATGGAAAATGGATAAAGACTTTATGTGATTGGTTGGTCAACAAAGTTACGTGGAGGTCAAACCCGATAGTCAAACTAATAGTCAAAGTATGACTAATGCAGTTATATAAGGTATGATGTATAATATAAAGGGACTTAGGTTGTCAAGTGTTAAAGGTGTTATAAGTTAGTTGTGACTAAAGTAAGAAGAAATAGACTTAAGGGACCATTCTTGCCAAAGACCAAATTTGCTACCTAACTAAGCTTATCTAGCTTTATCTAGATACTTCCTCCATTATTGAGAGGGAAGGCCGGTTTTTAGAGAGATGGAAAAGAGAGGGAAATAGCAAAATGATGATCCAAGAAGAAATAGGTGAAGATCAAGTATTGGTAGCCTTCATTAGTGATAATCATCACATGTAAGTATCTATATTCTTAATGTTAATGAGGTTATAGATGATGGATTAAGTGGGTTTCATCATATGATCAAGATATGATCATACGATGATATGATGATGTAGGAAGATAGATGAGTGTGTTAATGGGTTATGTTAACCATTGTTTATGTTATTGATTGTTATGTTGTTAGGTTTTGGTTAATTGTAGAAGATGATGATTATGATTATGATGATGATGATGGTTAGAAGATGTTGTTGGTGGGATTTATGTTAGTAGCTTAGCTTGGACTAAGGTAAGTAACTCTCCCTAAAACATGTGTTATGTATGTATTTATCATGTATGTATTGTGGTTGTGTAAGAGTATAGGAGTTGGACTTAGAATGGTTATAAGCTAAGTATGAATGGCTAGTGGTTTGTGGCTAAGGGTGTGTAGCTTGTTGGATTGGACTAATTAAGGTATGTAGTTAGTTATGGTTGTTGTGATTGATAATGATTATGATATGAGAATATGTGTGATATGGTTTGAATGTGGTAGTTTAGGAGCTTTTAGAACGGTTATGATGCTTATGTGAAAGTATGTGTATGATATATATTTTATGTTGGGTTACTTACTAAGCGTAAGCTTATTCTTTTAGTTTTCAATGTTTTTGTAGGCTTAAGTGCGGCGGAATGGAAGGCTTGGAGTGTAGCATAAGAGTTTGGAATGGATTTGGAAGATAACAAGCATTAGGAGCTAGGTAGAATACCGAGCTCGAGTCAAAGTTGTACCCCGAGAGTCTATTTTATGAGTCGTATAATGTGTGTCAAAGTCGGGTAATGGTTTGGGGGTCTAACGAGTTGTCAAGTGTGTTTTAAGTGTTTTTAGTGAATGTTTAAGGGGCGTTTGGATTTAAGTATGTTTGTACCCATGTAGGGTTGTAAACGGGTCAAGTGTTGTTAGAACGTGTTGGTTATGTTAAATTAATGAATTGGATAAAGTTTGGTGTAAAACGAAAGTCGTATGGGTTGTTTATAGCGAAAACGGGATGAAAACGAAGTGTTTTTGGGAAGTTGCAGGTCCATGACGGAGGTTTGGAGGCCAAACCCACGGCATGGATGAGTTTGGGAAACCCCCAAACTGACCAGAGGGCCCATGCCGCCCAGTTTGGCTTTATGCCGGCGGCATGGGGGTGATTTTGGGGCCATGCCGGCGGCATGGTTTTCATGCCGGCGGTATGGGCCAGTTTCCAGATTTTGTCGATTTTCAAAAATTCATATATTTTAATCCGTAAGTCGAAAAGGGTCGTATGACCTATTGTTTTGAAGGTAATTGAATGTACTTTCATTTAAAAATAGCCTCAAGGGCTGAATGTTTATACATTTTTGTCAGATGTCAAAAGAGTGTCCGTAGGTCCATGAAAGTCAAATCTTTTTGCGTAAAAAGTTTAAATTTTTAGTTTAAATGGGTACGGGGAGTTACAACTTGGTATCAAAGCCAGATTTAAGTGAATTAGGTTTCCACTATAGGTTTCCTAGACTTAAACCACTCGTAGACGCGTTAAGTTTAAGTTTAAGAAAGGCGGGCAAATATTAGGTAAGTTATAGGATATGAATGTTGAGTTTTGAGATGAATTATGTGATTTCTATATGGGTATAATGATGGGGACTTAGGGATGTGTCTTATGTGATATAGGTAGTGGAAGACTTGACTTGTGAGTAATAGGATTACCGTGCACCTCGGGCTGTCTCGGTAATTATTATTTGATTATGTGATTGTGTGCTATGGTAGTTTAGCGAAGGTGAATGGATGTAATAAGTTGTGTGGTGGTTTATAGGAAATGTGACTAAAAATGAAAGTGCGTGATTTGTGTGATAGTGATGATCAAAGCATGGCCTTGTGAGCATTTATATTTAGCGTGGTGATCATTAATGAGGTATTTGAGATGGGTTAGTGGAGAGTCAAGTATTAGGAGCATGATTATGAACGTGTGGTAACGTTGAATGTGTGTAGTGAAGAAATGATATAAATATATACTTAATAAGTCAGTGACGAACTTAGAAGAGTTACAAAATGAGAAAAGGCATAGGGGTTGAGTAAATGATGAAATAGAACAAAATTACCTAAGTACTAATAGCTATAATGAGAGGGGTGTGTATGAGATAAAGGCGTTGTCTTGAAATTATCATATTACGGCTAAGGCGATTAGCTGTAATCACTATAATGAATGCATGAGTTACGGTTGGTAAAATGTGAGAAGTCCAGATGTAAATGAGTCGAGTGGACTAAAATGTAAAGTAAGAATGTGAAAATGATTAATGTGGGCTAAGAATACAAGAGGTAAAGTAAAGATGTGAAAATAACTAACGCGGATTAAGGATGTAGGATGGTAGAACACGTAGAGGTGTGTAATTATAATAAGCAGGCTCATATGCTCTATGCGCTTGCATTTCACTAAAATAAATGAATGTAATTATGTGTGTGCGGTGCTTATGACTTGGATCCACTGTTAATGTGATAAAGTGTGAATGTAATGATCTTTCGGGATGAATGTTGAATGTGGTATCCCTCGGGATGACCAAATAAAGGAATGATAAGGAATCCTTCGGGATGAATGTTAAAGATCTTTCGGGATGAAAAGTATTGCCTTCACCGGCAAGGGGTTGCCTACGTCCATGGCATATAAAAGTATCCCCATAATGAATGTGATAATGTGATGGATCCAAGTCTAAGAAGGGTAAAAATAATGTAATAAAAAGAAAATGATGAAATAATAAAAGTTAAAAATTGGAAATAGGAGTATTAGTGTTATGTCGGGAGTACATAACCATGAGTTTATATTTCTTGATTTACATCGATTGGGACGCCTCTCCATGTAAATGAGGAATTATAAACGAGTGGGCTATGTGTTGCCGACACGGCACGAGTAGGGTTAGAGAAGTAGAAAGCGGGAGTTTAGAGTTAGTTAGGAATTGTAAGGATTAAGATAGGAGGGTTAGAATTAGACCATGGCTTTTAGTTGAGACTTAGGAGAACCTTGATGGGACGGAGAAATTGTAATGATGATATGATGGGCCTTGCGGTGTGGTGCAAAAGATGATGAATGAAGATAAAAGAATGTGAACGTATTAGTCGAGTGTAATGATGTAAAGTCAAATAGTACGAGTTCTTAAGTAGCAAGTAGTCAAAGAACCAGGGTAGGGGATAAAACGAGTGAGATGGTGATGGAACGGTAATAGAGCGAATTAGAATGATGATTGGCGATAATAAGTAAATCTTGTATTATGTAAAATCTAAGCAAGAGTTGTGTGGTATAGAAGTAAGCGGGGGTAATGTGGATTAGGGCATGTGATATGTTATAGTATGCATAGAGTTGCAAGATCATTTAGATCGTTGCACTAAATAAACTAGGAAATGAGGTGCTAAGAATGAGAGGAGTTATGAGATTGAGTTTTGGTTAGAAATAGACGAAAGATTTCGGGGACGAAATCTAAATAAGGGGGTAGAATTGTTAGACCCGTATCCCGGTTTCGAGTAGGCCCCACCTTAGATGGAAAATGGATAAAGACTTTATGTGATTGGTTGGTCAACAAAGTTACGTGGAGGTCAAACCCGATAGTCAAACTAATAGTCAAATTATGACTAATGTAGTTATATAAGGTATGATGTATAATCTAAAGGGACTTAGGTTGTCAAGTGTTAAAGTTGTTATAAGTTAGTTGTGACTAAAGTAAGAAGAAATAGACTTAAGGGACCATTCTTGCCAAAGACCAAATTTGCTACCTAACTAAGCTTATCTAGCTTTATCTAGATACTTCCTCCATTATTGAGAGGGAAGGCCGGTTTTTAGAGAGATGGAAAAGAGAGGGAAATAGCAAAATGATGATCCAAGAAGAAATAGGTGAAGATCAAGTATTGGTAGCCTTCATTAGTGATAATCATCACATGTAAGTATCTATATTCTTAATTTTAATGAGGTTATAGATGATGGATTAAGTGGGTTTCATCATATGATCAAGATATGATCATACGATGATATGATGATGTAGGAAGATAGATGAGTATGTTAATGGGTTATGTTAACCATTGTTTATGTTATTGATTGTTATGTTTTTAGGTTTTGGTTAATTGTAGAAGATGATGATTATGATGATGATGATGGTTAGAAGATGTTGTTGGTGGGATTTATGTTAGTAGCTTAGCTTGGACTAAGGTAAGTAACTCTCCCTAAAACATGTGTTATGTATGTATTTATCATGTATGTATTGTGGTTGTGTAAGAGTATAGGAGTTGGACTTAGAATGGTTATAAGCTAAGTATGAATGGCTAGTGGTTTGTGGCTAAGGGTGTGTAGCTTGTTGGATTGGACTAATTAAGGTATGTAGTTAGTTATGGTTGTTGTGATTGATAATGATTATGATATGAGAATATGTGTGATATGGTTTGAATGTGGTAGTTTAGGAGCTTTTAGAACGGTTATGATGCTTATGTGAAAGTATGTGTATGATATATGTTTTATGTTGGGTTACTTACTAAGCGTAAGCTTATTCTTTTAGTTGTCAATGTTTTTGTAGGCTTAAGTGCGGCGGAATGGAAGGCTTGGAGTGTAGCATAAGAGTTTGGAATGGATTTGGAAGATAACAAGCATTAGGAGCTAGGTAGAATACCGAGCTCGAGTCAAAGTTGTACCCCGAGAGTCTATTTTATGAGTCGTATAATGTATGTCAAAGTCGGGTAATGGTTTGGGGGTCTAACGAGTTGTCAAGTGTGTTTTAAGTGTTTTTAGTGAATGTTTAAGGGGCGTTTGGATTTAAGTGTGTTTGTACTCATGTTGGGTTGTAAACGGGTCAAGTATTGTTGGAACGTGTTGGTTATGTTAAATTAATGAAGTGGTTCAAGTTTGGTGTAAAACGAAAGTCGTATGGGTTGTTTATAGCGAAAACGGGATGAAAACTAAGTGTTTTTGGGAAGTTGCAGGTCCATGCCGGAGGTTTGGAGGCCAAACGCACGGCATGGATGAGTTTGGGAAACCCCCAAACTGACCAGAGGGCCCATGCCGCCCGGTTTGGCTTTATGCCGGCGGCATGGGGGTGATTTTGGGGCCATGCCGGCGGTATGGGCCAGTTTCCAGATTTTGTCGATTTTCAAAAATTTATATCTTTTAATCCGTAAGTCGAAAAGGGTCGTATGACCTATCGTTTCGAAGGTAATTGAATGTACTTTCATTTAAAAATAACCTCAAGGGCTGAATGTTTATACATTTTTTTTCAGATGTGAAAAGAGTGTCCGTAGGTCCATGAAAGTCAAATCTTTTTGCGTAAAAAGTTTAAATTTTTAGTCTAAACGGGTACGGGGCGTTACAAATAACTTGTTTATAACCAAAATTATTCAAAATACTACTAGAAACCAAGTTTTTCCTAATAACAGGAACATGTAAAACATTAAACAAAGAAACAATCTTTCCAGAACTAAACTTCAAATCCACACATCCTCTTCCATGCACCAGGGCTGTTGACTCGTTTCCCATATGAAGAATAGAACCATCATTCATTGACTCGTAGGTCTTGAACCAGCTTCTATTTTTACACACATGAGTTGTTGCTCCAGAGTCAACCCACCACGCAACATCATCATCCTGCACAAAGTACACATCAGATATATATGTAACATAATAAATCTCAAAAGACTTATCAAATATATTCTGACCTTTCAGGGAATTACCACTCCCAGATCCACTCGTGCCTGATCCATTGGTTTTATTGCCAATTTTAACACCTTTACAATCCTTCCTGAAGTGTCCAGTTTTACCACACTTCCAACAAGTAGCTTTTGACTTCTTGTTAGGATCAGTTTTGGTGTTATCCTGATGCTTACGTTTGCCCTTGTTGTCATTGTTCCTGGAGGAGTTGTTATGCTCCACCAAATTGACAACTGATGGACCAGCAGCATTGCTGCTCTTTGGCTTGTCACTTTCATGTGCTTTGAGTGATTCCTCAATGCGCAAATGACTACCCAACTCAACAAGAGTTAATTACCTCCAAGAAGGAGGTAATTTATCGATGATACAAGAGACTGAAATAGCCTCATCCATGTTCATCTTGTGTTGTGTGAATCGACCAAGTATACTAAGAAGTTCATTGTATTGTTCCATGACAGGTCTAGAATCGACCATTTTGTAATTGTTAAAATTACTTACAAGGAACTTCTTACTTGATGCATCCTCAGCCATGTATTTGGCTTCCAAGGAATCCCACAGTTCTTGAGAAGATTCAACATTTTGATAAAGATCAAACAAAGAATCAGACATACCATTGAGGATTAACCCTCTGCAAACATAGTCATCATTCTCCCATTTGCTCCTGTTCCTTATCTATTCCATAGTAGCATCATCCCCATGATCTTCAGGAATGGATGTGGTCAGCACATACACCACATTCATGCTTGACAACAAGAAGTGCATCTTCTTTTGCCACCTTCTGAAATCGACACCTTCAAACTTTTCCAGTTTGGAAAAGTTAGCAGCCATATGCCTCATTGCAGCAGCCATTGATTATCACTAAAATAGTTTCTATTGATTGTTGGTAGTTTAGTGTTGTGTGTTCCCAGAACAGGGTAAAGATAATCAATGTACCGGATATTCACTTGAAATCGTGTAATCACTTTCCAATAGAAACTATTCGACCCTATGCCTGGGTTACACGAATATCTCTATGGGATAAGACCAAGTGATGTTCTTGTTTTAGGCACAAATCAAGAATCGAATTGCTTTCAAGTGTTTAGGTTTTCTGTCTTGTATGTCATGCCGATGTTATTATCTCTGTATATATAAGAGATATACTCAAAACCCTAGTCAAAGGAATTATGAGTGAATATTGCCCAAATATTCTCCATATACATTCCTTAATTCTAGATACAGTGGTTACAAGACCAAAAAATCATGGTCTTAATTACGAATTTGAACCTTCCCAAAATATAGCAAAGTTAGTTACAAATTCTATCCAACATACCAGCAGCAGAATCTTATGCCTAGCAGCACAATAAATTATACTAGCAGCAGAATCTATTGCCTAGCAACTCAGCAACAGTATAATTATACTAGCAGCAGTATAATAACACTAGCAGCAGAAGCTCTTGCCTCAGCAGTAGTATGAATAACACTAGCAGCAGAATGATCTGCATCAGCAGCATTATCCATAATACTAGCAGCAGAACTATAAACCACATAATTGAGTCAGGGTAAACATTGACCAAATGGGTGTACATTCCGTACCTCTAAACCCATTACCAGATGTGAATTAATCCCTCAAGTGCACTAAATTTTCCAACAATGTTTATGGTGTGTGTATTTTATATCTTTTGATAAAGTTTTAGTCGTGCTTCTCTAGTTGTCAAACATAATTGTAGTGGACACTTTTCAACCTTTCAGCTCGCGGTTAATTTACGATATCGAAATGAGCTTGAGTTTACTTTAATAATACACAGGCCCGGATTTGGGCATGTGTAGTGTGTTCGCTGCACAGGGCCTTATTTTTTGAGGGGCCCCAACATCAAAAAAGTCAATATTAGTATGCATTCATTTTCGGATGATTTTATGCAAATAACATGCAGTTTATGATATTTAATATGAGCTTTAAAGGATTATGAACTTGCTATCGAAGACATACTGAAAATTAAAAGCTTTTGTTTGTTTATTAATGGAGTTTGCATGCCTCATGGGGAAGATGACCCAAGTGGCGTGTAAAAATATGTGTACATGGGACCACCTAATTATATTTATCTTATGACCCCGATATTAAGTATTAAGTTTCAATTTAACTCCTTTAACTTTTACATATTATATGTTTAATACTCGGGTTTACAATCCTGGGTCACAAGGCCAAAATGAGAGTTATATTTTACAGATACTTTATTTTATAAAAAGTTTTGTAAAATACACAAGTAGTTGAAGGCTTATTAATATTGTCTAGAATCAAATAAGTTTTGGCCATTCTTACAAAAGATTTTTTTTAACGATTTAGGGCCTCTATAGATATTTTGCACGGGGCCTCTGAAATCAACGAGACGGCCCTGATAATACACTTAAAATATGAGAGTTTGAGTTTGATCTAACATCATGTCCATTTTTGGCTCGACTCATGTGTAACTATCATTTGATAAAAAAAAATGTGTCATGACGCCAACGATAACAAACAAATAAGGTATACTCATGCAAACGAAAGATCACTTGGTCACAAAAGAAAAGCAAAATTTTCAAATTAGCGCAAACCAATTATGAAAAAATAAAAAAATTACGAGGTTTATCTTTGACACATGGAAGAAGATAGAGGGATTAAAGTATGTTTCTCCAAAGTGAAGGTCGTCCCAAGCTCTTAAAGTGCTACCTCATTTGGTGTTGTAGTTTTTAGTGATCATGGAATTATTCTTTTGTTTATACTTCTCCTGAGTGTTTGGCAGAAGGAAAAGAAATAGGAAAAATGGAATTGGATTAAATTCCACTATTTGATAGAGAAAAATAAAAAAAGTGAAGAATTGAAAAGAAATTGGTAGATAAATAAAGAGAAATAGGCAATGTATTTTACTAATATGGCTAGCCTCGTGTCCATCATTTTGGTGGAGAATTTGGAGAATATTATTTTATTTTATTTTATTTTATTTTATTCATTTTTTCTTTTTTGTATTTTTTATAATTTTCTTCGTAATCACTTCAAACTATAATTTTATTCAACAAATTACGTGCACAACATCAGGTACTCTTGGAAAAAAACTTTTTTTTATTTATATGTTTTTTAATAAAACAAAAAAAATATATATATATTTCTCGATTATTTTTTTATTTCGGTTATCTGATGCTACAAAACAGTAAAATTCAATAAATTTATCATTTAATTTCATTTCTCTAAATTTTACTCTCTACTTAATTTATAATCTTTGAAATTTTTTCTACCACTTTATTTAGGTTCTCCTTTAAATAACCAAGAAATAACCGCTAAATAATAAAGACTCAAATGTGAGAAAAACAAAAAACCACAGGGACCGAACAGCAACCTTCTAAATTTCACAATATAAATCAAACAAACTTTTCAAAAAGATTAACAAAAGCCCCCAAGTTGAATTGGTTTTTAGGGTTAGGGTTTTACAGCCGTCAATTCACCGGAAAATCAATCAAAATACTCGCCGGAGATGTCGAAGAAAAACAATTTATCACTTAGAAAAAAACAACACGAATTTGAGCTTAGAAGTAAGTTATATTTTTTTATTGATTTTTTAATTAGTTTTATTTTGTTTGATTGGATTTTATTAATTTTGTGTGCTTTTTTAATAGGGGAACAGGAAGCAAAAGAGAAGGCGGCGAAGAAGTTGCAAATGAAGAAGAATAAAATGAAAGTAAGTCATTTCTTTTGATTATTATTATTATTATTATTATTTATTTTTTTTGGGGTGGGGGGTGGGGGTTAATCGTGGTTTCCGACCTTTTGGCCGACTAATCCACGGGGTTTGAACCCACCGCCACACAGACTCAAACAAGGTAAAGCCCTCCCTTTATTGCCTTGGCCACTTTAAGGTTGTTTGTATTTGTTACAGTAATTGGTAAAAAGTTGTTGCATTTGTTAAGTTGGTTGTTATAAAAATGAGGTTTGAACCCACCGCCACACCACAACTTGAGACCTCTCACATTGATGATGATGGTCACACGCCTCCTTTTGCCACCAGACATTTTGTACAATGGAATCTTAGTTTAGCTGATGAAGGCGTGTCGGGTTTTGGTTTTGCATTTTTGTTGCTAGTATATGATTTATTTTAGACGTAGAAACATTGTTATACTTGGGATAGTTAGATTAGATGGACTACTTTGGTCTTTGGATGAGATTTTGTTTATATAACGTATACAAATTGGTTGTCTGTTACTTTGTTATGTAAATTATATCAGCATTAAGCTGTTGAGCTTGGTTTTAAAAAGCGCGCTCCAGGCGAGCTTAAGCGCTAGGCGCATCCTTGGGGCTTTTTGGAACATAAAGCGCATAGTGTACATAAAGCGTTGGCTTTTGCGCTTTTTTGCTTACTACCAGGCGATGCAAGGCGTGGGCTTTTTGTACAGAAGGCAAAAAATGGTTGTGGACTGTAAATTAAGCCCAAAAAATAGGCCCATTTAGTGATAAAAAGAGTCTGATAGGTCTAATAAGTGAAGGGCGGGAAAAAGAAGTGAGGGGGAGGACTTAGAATTGGGATTTGACTATGATGAGGATAGTGAATAGAGCTCATAGTTTAGCACTTAGAAGTGAATAGAGCTCCTAGTTTAGCACTTTAACCTAGCAACCTTTAAGCAACCTTCTTTTGATTATCTTTTGTGATTATTAGGCTCTAACTTGAATTTTAGGTTGTTTTGCTACTTAAAGGTTTGCTACTTAAATGGATTTGTGCTATATAACTATATTTATATATATTATATGTTGTTTTAGTATTTTATGTGTTATAAGTAGTATATAAATAATTTTTTATTTTTTTTTCAAAAGTGTGCGCCTCGCGTACGAAAAGCCCACCGCTTTTACGCTTTGCGCTTAGCGCTTTGGAAATGGACCTTGTCGCTTTTGTGCGCCTATCGCCTTTTAAAACCAAGTAAATTGTATCAGCATTAAGCTGTTGAGCTTAATCTATCTCATGAATATGTTAGATCAAATGGTTTATGGAGAACACGAGTTTATATAAGGTTTATTAACCACTGGTATAGGGAGGGGGATGCACTTTGATAATTAAGGCCAGGCACTAGTTTTCAACCTAGAAGATAGATATGGAGATTTCATAGAAACAGTTGAATCAACTAAACCACATTTCTACTAAAGAATATTGCTGTCGAATCCATGATGCTTAATATTTCACATACTCGCTTCATGAATGATTTAGTGCTACGATATGGTAACTGGTAAGAACCGATGTCGTCCAGATCTAGATTTGAGAGGTGGTAGGTTTGGTTGACGAAAGCCAGACATGGTTTTCCTTTCTTTTGGTATGAGGAAGCACTATATGGCCCGTTTTTGATATGATTATGATATAATTGGAAACTTTTGAGTGTAAAATGTGGTTTCTGCTTTTCATTCTTTTCTAAGTTCCGAAAAGCGCTCAAGTAAGGTTTAGCTTCAAAGGAAGTTCCATTTTCCCCACTGATTTTGGTTTCAAGCTGTTGTTGGCAACGGTATGGAGTCAGAATGACAACTCATCTTATCCAAGTTTTTTGTTATAAAAGGTAGCAATGAACCTCTAAAAACATACAAAATAATTCTTGTAGTCCTAATAACCCCAGATATACACTCAGTCACTCACAGAGAAACTGTGTAATCAGCGTGTTTAATTTTTTGTTCATGTGACTATTGCTGTTTGTGATATTATCAATCTTCACCCATGTGATTTGAGTTTTGTACATTGACAGAATCTTTGACTTTTTTTATTAGGTCGATGGAAGTTCAAGCAAGACCAAGAAGAAGGGTAGTGGTGGATTTGCAGTAGGGAAGAAGAAGTTGAAGACTAGAATGACGCCATTGGCTAAAGCTAAAGTTGCTCAAGCAATGGAACTTGACGACTGAAGTCTTTCACTCCAACGAAACTAGTTTGACAGTTCTGAGACTGAAATTCTTTATATTCCTGTGCATCAGTACTGTAGTAGAAGTTTTGTTTTGTGTATCAAACTACTTATGCTTAAATCGAGAAGTGATCCATTTATAGCGAGTGTTCAAGACTTTAAGTTTGCAAGTTCTTAACTATGAGCGACCAATGCGTACTGACTTTTAACGTATTGAGTTTTAATGTCAGTAAATTAATAGGGGTTATTACTGGACATCTAGCGATAAATCTTCGACTTATCCAAATAGGTGAAAGCCACTTCCCTGACAGCCGCTAACCCAGCTTTGCGTAGGATGTTTTTAGTGTTGGAAGTTTTGTCTATTCATTAGGTGTCTATTATGTTCCCTTTCTGTTGCATTTAGACTGAACTCAAAATTGATTTACCAGGTACTATATCAAAAACGCATGATACAAACAACACACATGATATACAAATCTAAAAGTGGTACAACTCGGTGCAGTTAACATGAACGTGCTTAGAAGCTCTCACAGATCCAGAACCCCAAACATATTACAAACTGTTTTTAACTATGATCATTATTACAAAAAACAAACTGCATAATTATGGTGTTCTTATGCTGATTCAAGGCTTTCGACATACGTACCTCCAATAGTGAACCCAATTGGTCCCTCCACAATCCTTACATTTCTACATCTTCTGTCATCTATATTATACACAACAATCCCATCTTCATCGCCCAACACAATATCCCGATCACTCCCTTCAATCGAACATATAGGCTTAACAGGATCTATCTCAACTCCATGAATACTAACCTTAATCCACGACGCACCCACCCCATACTTCTCCATCACCCACAAATCATTACCCAATCTAGTACCAAAGACACCAAGTTTCCCACCAACAACAACCAACTCATTAAACACAGCGTTATCATTATTAATCGAATCAGGTAACTCAATCTCACTAAACCCTTCATTTACTAAATTAAAGGCAGCAATTTTCGACGAGTAACCAGGCCTTACGCTTGTTAACCAGTGGAGTTTCTCATTCACGAGAACCCCACTGGTTAAATGCCCAACCTCGTGATCATAAGGAGAATCACTCAACTTCCTCCACGAATTCTCACGCAAACTATAACTACTGACAAACATATCAGTACAATCAGGGTTATGCTCATTATCTGTATCCCAAAACGATATTGTGATCACTTGATAATCCTCAGTGCATGAATTATAACCAAATCCATACATTACAAAACTCTCATGAACTGGCAGAGCAAACGGCGAAAAAGGGACTTCTGTCACCTCTCGTGTAGTCGGGTTCGTTATAAAGACTTTATCATCCACATCTTTAGCTAAAACAAGCCCATTGCAAGACCCCAAGACCTCTTCCCACATTATGGGAGGTTGCACTATAGGAAAAGCTAGTTCTTTTGCTGTGATCGATATATCGACATCCTCCTTGTTGCTTTTTAGATATGGTTCGTTTATATCGAGTGCGTAAAGTGAGTTAGAATCCGAAACAAGGAGTACTTTACTAGTAATTTTGTTATGATGGAGGTGTGTTTTTATGAACTCAGGACTGGATATTAGTGAGCACCATGGTTTTGATACGGATTTGAACCGGCCTAGCGATTTCGCTGGCAGGCGACGGAGTATTGATTCGATGATTTCTGGGGGAAGATTGTTTTGGCTAGACATTTCTGGCAGGGTTGTGAGTTTTTTTTCCTTGATTGATGATGGTCACAGTTTGGTGATTTTATATATTGTTGTGATGTGGCACGTCGTATGTTTATTAAATGTTATCTTTGAAACATGTCACACGATTGTTAGGTTTGACTTTTTGATATACTAGAAGTTATGTATAAAATTGTTTTGGGTATACAAATTGTATAAAGTTATTATACGTTAAGTTTGGTAATTACAATTTTATCTTGGTTATGCGCACGTCAAATCAATATTTATACGGCTAGAAATTACGTGAGCCTATCGGAGCACACATGTATACATTTAGAGAACGTTTTAGTTAATGTAATTAATATATTAGATGTATTAATTATATTAAGTAATGTTTACGAAATTAATTAATAGTCGATAGTTAATCGTTAGACGCTTATTTTAACTAACGGGCTAAATTAATTATTTGTAATGTACTAATAATAAAAGCCCACGTGAGAAGTGAAAAGTGACAACCGACTATTGATGAATGTGTAAAAGATTGTGTCTTGAATATGGAAAAGATTTTGCCTTGCTTGTACAGAAAGCCAAGTGGTTAATATATTTATATATATATATATATTAATGCCTTGGTTATTTAATGATTCATGCAATTGAAATCACAATAAAACCATACGGCACATTCTCAAACCATTGACAAAACTGATCGGACTTCTTTTACCTTTAAAGATTCGATCAAGTTAACCAAGAAACAAAACCAAGTGTTTTGTGTTTCATTCGTAAGCAAGTACTAGCATCCTAGCGTTCTTGTTAGACGTGTAGTGTGTGCATTCGATAGAGATCAACTCACTATAGTTGATTGGTTCGTGTGTTCGTGATCAAGATCAAGACTTGGTGTTTATCTATTTTTCAATAGATTCGAGGTTAGTATTTTATGTAGTTTAATTATGTGTTTTAATTCATAACATTAAACATAGATCCATCCGCTGCGTACTCGTGGTATTGATGGTTTAATCAATATGAATTCCCTACAAAGTTAGGTAATTACAATTTTATCTTTGTTAAGAACAAGGATTTTGATGCTCGCGCGTTGCTGCGAGGGCATCGTGTCATGTTAGTGTGGAATGCTTAGATATAATTTTAGCCTAAAAGATGGATGTAGCAAGGACTTTAGCACAATCAAACTTATGAGCCAAATCGCTCTTTTCTAAATTATGGTTCAATTTCCTCAATTACACAACTTATGATTCTAGGACTTTAGTTTATGAAGGCTTGGTTCGCGTTCTTGTTCATCTCCCTGCATTTTTTGAACTCGTTGTTGGAAATCTAAGATCTGTTTCTTGTTATGTTCGGATGAATATCCTTTAGGCGATTCAGTAACAACACTGTTTGGATCATGCAAGTCTTCCTGCATCATATTAATTAAAACAATTTTCTCAATATAATGCTAGATGTGCAATAAAGAAAATATGACATACATACATTATACATAAAAAAAAAAAAAAAAAAAAAAATGTAACATTCTATGTAGAGTAGCTTCTATGTCCTATAAGCAAATTAAGAAACAAATATCAATATATAACCACATATCAAATGTAAATGTTTATGCTTTTATCCAAATTCATAGAGGAAATGGCGAATCAAACATTCAACCAAAAATGTAACACCCCGAAAATCTAGTTTTGTTTTAAATATTAAAATAGTGAAGGTTAGACAGCAAAACCGCTGGCTTTGCTATTAAAACCACCGATTTTTGGATGCCAGTTATGAAAAAGGACTAACCATGCAAATTAAAGGATTTAATGACATGGACTAACGGTGAAAAATTAAGTTAAGGGCTAGAATTACACGAATGTGTAATACCCTGTAATTTTCTAGACATATTTTTACCATGGATTATCCTTGTTTTTCATTTACGAACCTTCCTGAACTCATTTGACTTGAAAACGTGGAGTTATCTCGCGAAATGTGAAAACCGCACACAACGCGTACCGGCACAACCGTTAACTCGATGATAATTTGATTTGATTATTTTATTATTTGCGAGATACTAGGCGTATGAATAGTCATTTTAATTGGAAAAATTATTCTAAACACGATGACGTAATTCTCGTGTCTTGAATCAACCGTTTACTAGTCTAAATGAGTCCCGAACCTCATTTTGTGAAAGATTTCATACATTACAACTGTTGTCCCTGTGGAATTTACACCCCGCCGTCCCTGTACTTTGGGTATTTACACTTTTGGTCCCTGTGGCTTGTATATAACCTACTCATTTTAGGGTTTCCTCATTTTCACACACACACACACTAATACTCTCTCCTCTCTCTAGGGTTCCGGCACTGTCACCACCTCCGGTCACTATTCCGGCCAGCCTCCGATAGCCGCTGCCATATACTGTTTCCTCCATTCAAGGAGAGACCAAGAGGTGATCGTTTACGGGTTTGTTTGATACTACCCACTTTAATCAACAATACAAGTATCTATTCAACTTAAGGAACAAGGAAGTTAGAATTGTTCCTGAGGAAGAATAAATGGGATTTAGGGAAATTAGAGTCCATCTGAATCTGTCTACATATATCCTTGTCATGAGGTAGCATTTCATACAAGACCACTCTTCCCCTTATACTTATTGACCCTTGACATAAAAGACCCAAATAGCTAAAACATAACAAAAATGACTAAAATATGAAATGGACACATAACATTGTTGTGAAGAGATCGCATTAGGGTTTCTTGGGTTTGTTAGTTCGCGTTTGTGGAGCCGACACCACCACCGCCGTCATCACCCACTCATTTTAGGGTTTCCTCTTTTCTCCTATCTCTCTCTTGTCATGGTATGGTAATCATGAACCGTCTTGTGTTTGCTTGATATTAAAACCAATTATATATAAACTTTTAATGTTTTCGTGGATCTAAAAATGGGTTAATGACGAATTGATGACAAGTTTTAAAACGTTTTATGGTATCTAAGTCGTGTGGTATAAAATGGATTAAGGGTATTTGTTTGTTATCGGTTATGGTAGTGGGTCGGGTTTATGACCCAGTTTGGCTATCGGTTCATGATGGGTTTACTTATTTTGATTTAATCCTTATTTTGTTTATGGGTATAATCAAGTTAAGGTATTGACTTAGGTCTCGGTTTAAATTTGGATGTGTATACTTATTTGGTTTGAGTTTCGGGTTTGATTTGGAACTTTGGATGTTTTGTGTCGTCTAACGAGAACACCACACGAATGTGATGGTGCTTTGGTTTCCAGTCCATGACCACACCCACGACAGGGTGCTGGTTTTACGTTGTGTCGATTTGGTTAATAACCCAAGAGGGTGGTGAGCTTGGGCAAACCCCTATAGGGTGAGTCATTGTTGTGTTGTTGTTTTCGGTCGAGTAAGAGAAACACACAAGGGTGTGGCCATTTCTTGTTTGTTCTCGGTCCACAGGTAACACAAAGGGTATGTTTGCGTGTAGCGTTGTTTCAACAGTTAGGGTGCGTTTGTGAGTTAGCTTGTATGTTGTTTGTCTTAGCTTATGTTCGTGACCACTTGTGTGCGTTTGTTATTATTTAGAACCCACAAGGGTGCGTTTGTAGTTGTTTTGTGATCATAGGCCAAAGCCCAAGAGTCACTAAGGGATTGTTTGTTTGGTTAAAGGGCCGCAAGCCCACAAAGATTACTAAGGTGTGTTTAGATTTTGGCTAAATACCTATTTAACGAGTTTATTGATTTTGTGGATTATCGAATTAATGAACTAACGTGTCTCATTTATTTGTTTTGGTGAATCTAGTGGTACGTTTCGGACATTTGGGTTGATACTTGGTATTGGACTTCCGAACACTTGACGGATTATATAATTGGGATTTTGAAATTTGATTTGGATAATACGGATTGGACAATGATATGGGACATATTGGACATTGTGGACTTGAGACGAATACAATATATTAGACTCACGATGAATTTAATATATTTGAGTAAACTCCAAAATACATCCCTGTGGTTTGACCAATTTCGCACGATACATCCCTTCCGAAAAAGTTGCAACATATACATCCCTCCGTTAGTAAAAGTCAAACACAATACATCAACGAGGACGAACGGTGCAAAGATTGTGTCGTTAAATTGGACATGTGGCAGTTATCTCTTTTTAGGTAATAGTAATTATGTCTTTTTATCTTCCACACCTACTCTCACCATTCTTTTAATATACTTCTCAAACACAATTCTTTTAATACACTACTCTCACTAGATTCAAGATTCAAACCAATTCATTAACCGACAACACATTTCACCAAATCATTAACCCAGATTCAATTTAATACACTACTCTGACCATAGAACACAAACAATAACAATCATCAATCCAAATTCTCAAAATCCAACTATAAAATTTAAATCGCAACAACAACAATCATTTCAATCAAATCAAAATGTATATACATTTTCATCCATAACGCATTTCAATCAAAAAAAAAAAAAAATATGGATGATACATAAACAACTTAAACTCATTTGCAGCCCAGTCTAATAAAATTAATTACCCAAAATCTAAACACTTAATAATCGGATACCACAAAACATTTAATAATCGGATACTATAATCAAGAACCCACCTATATCCTTCTTGCTCAATCTTGCGATTAACACAAACCACAAAACACCTTTTATGTTTGTATTTAAGCCGATTGAAAGTAATGATTATAACACTCTTGTTATAATTCATTCTTTCATTCTTTCATACACAGATCTATGATGGGTTTATTATCTACACAGATCTATGATGGGTTTGGATTTGGATTTGTTGTCCTTCCTTAAAAATGTCATCTTTTTGGGATTTTTTGGTTTGAAAAGATAAAAAAGATGATACCCAGATCATTTCAAGAAGTGGGTTTGGATTTGGTGGTTGATTTGTGATTGGTATTCAAGCTTTGAAGATCGATGATGAGTTCTTTGTTCAAGCTTTGAAAATCTTCTAAGAGATCGATGATTTGCTTCTGGGATTTTGTTTTTGATTTTTGATTTGCTTATAGGATTTTGTTTTTGATTTTCTTCTGGGATTTTGATTTGGATCTGGTCTTGTCACTTTCTTTTCTTTTTATTGAATCTGGGATTTTGTTTTTGATTTGCAATTTAAATTTGAGTTTTTTTCTTTTTGTTTATGAATTGTGTTTGAGAAGAGTATTAAAAGAAGAGTGACTGAGTAGGTGTGGGAAAGATAAAAGGACTAAAATACTCTTGTTTAAAAAAAGATAACTGCCACGTGTCCAATTTAACGACACAATCTTTGCACCGTTCGTCCTCGTGGATGTATTGTGTTTGACTTTTACTAACGGAGGGATGTGTATGTTGCAACTTTTTCGGGAGGGATGTATCGTGCGAAATTGGCCAAACCACAGGGATGTATTTTGGAGTTTACTCACGATGAATTTAATATATTTGATTCGTAACGGACCAAAATATTCAATTAACACATATGGAACTAATAACGGGTTGTAAAACTCGTAACTAATAAAGAATCTAGTTAGTTTATTTTTGTATAGTATTTGGATTAACAAACACGAACACATGTATTGAACTGAGAATTGTCGGGAAATATTGTTTGAGAAAAATTGTTTTTTATGAAAGTCATGATGATTTGGGAAAGTTGAATAAACGGACGCGTTATGCCGAAACTTTTAAAAACTTTCTAAATCTATACTTTAATTCCAAAACTCTTTTATGGTTATAAAACCCGACAAGGATCGAAACGTATCATTTTTACTTAACTGCAAAATCCTTATCAATTGAAAATAATAACATGTGTTTTATAAACGCAAATTGGCTTTCCTAAACTGTTTGGGATTACTGGGTAAGTACGGAAACTACCAGTTGACCTTTTTGTATTGACATATTTATTTGTCATTATTTTCTGGATTTTCTTTGTTAGCTTGAGTTCTAGTCAGTATTTCTCGACTATGTCGAATGTCTTTTCCACTTTGGTGTGAGTTGTATTTAGAGTCTATGTTTTCTTGCCACCACACGAAACATTGATACCAAACTTTTATAAGTATTGAATTTGAGTAATCCACGAAAACTACGACATGTTGTCTTTATTAGACTTAATTATTGTACGAGACGTATTTTGAGATAACCGTATACGTATTAGGTTGTGCTGATCCTGAACCGTTGTGCCTGTATATCTTGGAACCGTCGTGCCGCATGTCTTGATACTGTTGTGTTCTGCTCTAGATGCCAGTTGTGTCAGTTGTTATTTGCATTGCTGTGGCTAAGGTGAGTTAATGGCCCCTACTTTTACTGGTTTTTAAACTATTTTGGGGGAGAATACATACTCGTTTTAACTAAACTTTATGATTGTTTATTTAGATACATGAATTGTTTACTCAAGACTTGACTGTTTGGTTGAAATAATTGATTTGGTTATTTGAATGCGTTGTGTGTTTACCTGTTACATATGTGATTATTTTCCTCATGGACATGATATGTTTTGGGGTAAGATATATGCGAAACCTGTTTATTGATTAGACTTGAAATTGTGTTTGTGGTTATGAAACTGTTACGCGAGCTGGCTAAGATTATTGTTATACGTGCTGCAATAGTACGGGATTATTATTATGTGCTGCATCTGTGCGGGTTATTACTATATGGTGCACCTATAGCGGATTATTGTTATGATATGAGACACTCCTTGAGTGTGGCTCATGACTTGATTTATGTGACTTAGCCAGTGTAACAGTTAAATTTGCGTGACACTATATGAGTGTAGTATCTGTATGATTGATTATGGTTCAAGTTCTTTGATTATGATATTATTTGCGGATTTGGTTTTGGAACTATGAATTAGGTAGTGTGAGCCTACGTTAGATTTGACTTGTTTGTGAATGCTTACTTGAACACAAAAACCCTGTGGTTCAACTATACTGTTTTAAACTAAAACCTATGAACTCACCAACCTAGTGTTGACACTTTTAGCATGTATTCTCAGATTTAAAGCGATAGCTTATTTCTGGAAGCGCTTGACAAGGGGCATGGTCATAGACGACTCTGATATATATTTGGGACCGCTTTATTATTATGGGCATGTAATTCCGCACTATTTTTGAATAATGTAAACTTAATGTTATTGATTATGAAATTTCTTATAAAACGGATAAGTTAAATCCGTTTTCTATACTAGGTGTTGTGTACCAATTGAGTAGCACCCCAATAACATGTATTGTGACAACTCGGTAATTTGAGACCTAGTTAAACACTACATTACGGTTAAACATGATAACAAAGACCTAGAAACAGTTTAGATTAAATGAGATTTGAACGTGGTATATTGTTATTTGATACTTGTAACTTGCCCGTAGAACTTGAGGTTGAACACGACGCAAGTCAACACAAGTCTAACCTAATAATACGAGAAATAATTGATTTTTGACGCGTTAAACGAATATAGACATATTTATAGTCATTTTTAACGGAAAAATAAATTTAAAAACAATGGCGCAACTTAAAACGTCACACGAGCATTTTTGCTACACTAAACGAGCCCGAGAAACGTTATGTTAAAAGATTAACAAAACTGCACTTTTGGCCCCTTGATCTATTCTAGCCGAGCCCCCCTAAACTCGTACGAGTTGACGAAAATGGCCCTAGGGTTAATAAAACCCTTCCACTCCTTCCCACTCCCTCATTTTGCAAACCCTAAACTAATACTTCCTATCCTCCTCTCATTACAGCCGCCGCTACATAAACGCCATCACCACCTTTCACCACCATCAAAACATCACCAAACCACCATCACCACACCACCTCCACCACAAATCCGTGGTGCATGCGCCACTTAACCACCATACCGCTACCACTCACGCGCCGTCATTGTGGTTTTATTGTAGATCCGTAGGTAAGAAGGTGAGCCACACCGATTCACACCTTGCGTGACTCGGCGCGAATAAAAAAAACACGTTTTAACGATTTAGTTTTAATTAATAACGATTTGGTTTGGGTTATAAACAAGTGGGATAACGTTTTCACAAGCTAAAAACTAATAAAAACCGTTTGGTATCAATCTTGTGGTCACGGTATAGTGTTTGGATTTGTTTGAGGTTTTGTTAGCTTGGGTACGAAAAGGAATAAGCTCAATCCGAGCTTATTGAATTTTAGTTTGGTTATTTTCATTTATTTTTGGTTCCTTTGATTGTTTGGTGACTCACGGTTTGGACCCTAGCCGAGACTTTTGGCCTCGGCCATGTTTATTTATTTTTTTGGGTCCGTTTTGGTATTGTGATACATGGCATGAATTATTAGTCGAGACCTTTTGGTCTTGGCGAGGTTTTGTTTTTGATCCGTTTAGTAGTATTGACTCATAGCGTGACAATTTAGCCAAGACCTTTTGGTCTCGGCGAGGCTATTTTATTTGATCCGATTATGATTATTATTGTTAGTGAATATAAATATTCAGTTGAAGACTCGGTCACCCCGAGCACTCTCTTGTATCAAATAGCTCGTAGTATTACAAGTAATATTAGTAGTAAAGTAGTTAATTAATATTGTGGAGTGAGTCGGGTCTTTACCCACTGTCAGCTCGCTCCACAGTCCACTAGGGACAAAGTAAGTAGGCTAAGCATGTAAGTATAAATACCCCTCTCCTCATGTGGAGAGGGTTGGACCTTTGCAAGCTTTCAATTCATTTTTCTTTTTGGTTTATCTCTCTAAAGGTTCCATACTTATTTCTCTCTCTAACTTCTTCCTTATTCGATCCATATATCCACCCAATCTTGTGTTTATTAGTTCATGAATATCCTACAATTGGTATCAAGAGCCATGGTTAGATTCGTGTAGTGCATATTCAGATCCGTGTTTGGTTTTTGGGTGCTTTTTGGTTCGAACTAAGAGGTAAGAAAAGACCCTTGTTTGATCTTGTTTTGTGGTTAAAGTAGTGTAAGACTAGTACTTTTATGTTCAAAAAGGTGTTTTAGATCGTTCTTGATAAGTTACAACAGTGTTTGTGACTTGTTTGTGTAAGATCAGACGTGTTTCTTGGTAGCGGGTTGTACTTCATACTAAGTTTCATCGCAGCGATTTAATATTCGGTGAAAGTTTCTTGTTAGCGGTTTACCCTAATTTGGATGTTTAGGTCCAGCGGCTTGGTTAATAGCGGTTTGTAATTTATCTGTTTCTGGAAAAGGACAAACTGTACTGAAAAGGACAGTTTGTCAACTAGTGGCAGCGGTTTGTCAGAAATTGTCAACTAGCGGTTTGTCGTTTTGTGTTAGAGGTTTACGGTTTGTCGTATTGTGGTAGAGGTTTACGGGTTAAGCATCAGCGGGTTAAAGTTCAGCGGCTTTAGTCTCAGCGGGTTAATCATTCAGCGGTTTAAGTTTCAGCGGGTTAATCATCAGCGGGTTAAAGTTCAGCGGCTTTGTCTCAGCGGGTTAGTCGTCCAGCGGCTTAAGTTTCAGCGGGTTAAATATCAGCGGGTTAGATTCCAGCGGGTTAGCGTTCAGCGGTTTAATCCTCAGCGGTTTAATCCTCAGCTGTTTAACTGTTAGCGGTTCTGCTTTCAGCGGCTTAATACTTCTGTATTTCAGTGGTTTAAATTAGCGGTTTAGCTCTTCTGGGTCAGAGGTTTGCTATTAGCGGTTCAGTTATCTGTTTCAGCGGTTTACTTTAGCGGTTTGACTTGTACTAGAGGTTTGGTTCTCAGTTTTAGCGGCTTGTTATTAGCGGTTTGTCTAGAAGGGTAGCGGTTTGCTTTTGAATTGCTCGTTAGCGGTTCTGAAGAGACTTCTAACTCAATGGCTAGCACAGCTTCCGATGATATTCAAGCAGCTGGGTCCGATACCCGTCCACCTATGCTTGATAGGACAGACTATGAATCATGGGCACAAAGAATACGGCTTTATTGCTTGGGAAAAGAAAATGGGGCAAACATCCTTAAGTCCATTGATGAAGGACCATTTCAGATGGGTACTACCAGAGATGCTGTGACTACTGGTGAAGATGGTACAGTCACACTTGGTATTGACAGACCTCGCACGTACAATGATCTTACTGAGGAGGAAAAGAAGAGGTATGATGCTGATATTAGAGCCTCAAATATCATCATTCAAGGTCTTCCAAAGGATGTCTACAAACTCATCAACTTCAATACAGAAGCCAAGGTAGTATGGGACAATGTGAAGATGCTGTTGGCCGGGTCAGAACTGACAAAGGAAGACAGGGAATCTCAATTGTATGATGAGTTTGAACATTTCAAAATGAACCCAGGAGAGAATATTACAGACTACTATGTGAGATTCCATAAGTTGGTAAATGACATGAGGATAATTAGAATGACAATGCCCAACATCCAACTTAACTCCAAGTTTGTGAACAATATGACTCCAGAATGGGACAGATTTGTTACTGCTGTCAAACTCAACAAAGGTCTGAGGGATACCAACTATGAACAGCTGTATGCCTATCTTCAACAACATGAGAAGCATGCTGTTTTTGATCGGGTGTTAAGAGAGAAGTTGAATCCATCCACTTCCAATGATCCACAAGCATTTATGGCAACTGCTGTACCAAACTTTCAACCATCATCTGCTATGAGTCCTCAACTTGACTCAGGCTATACTCAGACTGATAAAATGCTTGATAACCTCACCAATCAAGTATCTTTACTTGTTCAACAGTTCAAAGCTTCTCTTCCTCAGACCAACAATCAGTTAAGAAATTCATCCAACCCGCGAAATCTTGCAATGGTGGAGGATGGAAAAATTGTGGTTCAAAATGTGCAAGGGAGAGCTGGCAGAAACATGGGTCGAGGTATTATGCAGAACAGGGCTGGGAATGCCAACCAGGGGCAAGGGAAACAGATCAAGTGCTATAATTGTGGAGGTCTGGGACATATTGCAAGAAACTGCAATCAACCAAAACGACCTCAGAACTCAGACTACTTCAAGGACAAGATGCTGTTGATGCAGGCTCAAAAGAATGGAGCAGTATTGGATGAGGAAGAATTGTTGTTTCTGGCTGGTGATGGGGGTAATACTTTTGATGCTGATGTGGATGAGCAACCAGTCCAAGATATGGCACTCAATGATCCTAATGTCTTCCAAGCTGATGATTGTGATGCATTTGACTCTGATGTGGATGATGAACCAACTGCTCAAACTATCTTCATGGCTAATTTTTCGTCCTTGGCCTCTCCATCTCAACAAGCTGGTTCTTCAAATGCTTCTGTGATATCTGAGGTACTAAGATTATATGACACATATGAAATAGTTGATAAACAAAAGTTTCCCATCGAAGTACAACAGGCAATTGTCTCTGACTCAAATAATGTTGACATGGATAATAGCAATATGATTCCATATGAACAATATTTGAGTCAGAAAAATGTGCCTGATGTACAAAATGCTGAATCTTTTGTTGTAAATGATGCTTGTGTTGTTGATGACTTGTGTGCCGTAGAAATTACACGTGAAATAGATAATGCACGCACTCGTGAAAGTACATTTCTTGCACCTGATAATAACTTGATCACTAGACTAAACATTTATAAAGAACAAGTAGCTATGTATGAACAGCGTGCTAAGTTTGAGCTTAATGAACGTGAGCAGAAATTAGAAGGTAAAATGAGTACACTTATTAAAGAGTCTAGAGTAAGAGAAGAAACATTAAAACAAGAGTTGAATTCTTTGAAAAGTCAGCTAGAACAGTCTGTCAAACAGAAACAGGAAGCACAAAAGTGTATAACTACACTTAAGCTAGAATTCAAAGAAAAAGAAAAGGAACTCTTAAATGATTTCTCTAGGCTCAAAACCTTAAAAAATAAGCTTGAGGATAAGTTGTACACACAAGACCAAACCAAACAGACTGCCCAAATGATGTATAAGCACAGAAAGTTAAGTGACAAGCATAGTGAAAGCAATGTAGGTAGATCTAAATTAGCTATTCATGAGATTGCTAAGATAGCCCAACCTGCATTAAATGATTCTAATGTGATGTTTATGCCTAATCATGATCTGCCTGAGCTTATCTACACTAAAGAGGAGGAGGAGATGAGTGAGAGAACAAGGGAAAGAATGAATGAGAAAATGAGGGATCCCGAGTGCATAGCCAGACGAATAATAATCAAGCCCCATGACTAGGGGTGTTATCGGGTCGGGTTATCGGGTCTGTCGGGTCGGGTTGAGTCGGGTTTGGATTTTTTAAAAACTCACCCGACACCCAACCCGATAAGGATTCGGGTTATCGGGTTCGGGTGGTAGTCGGGTCGGGTTATGTCGGGTCGGGTGATTCGGGTTATCGGGTGACCCGATAGTAAATGTCGCCACTGTGTTGTTTGTTTATTTTTTTTGCTATGGGTTATTGAGTAATCTGTTAAAGCCTCATTTATAGTTTAATACAAACGAGCCTTATCGAAACTAAGATCGAACAAGTAACTAGATGCCGAGAACATATTTTTAGCATATACAAACTAATTATACAAGGTGCAACAACCATAGATAAATTAATTCACCATTTAAATAATTAAAAGCAAGTCAAACTAACAAAGAACAAAAATTCAAAGACGTACCATTTCTCCTTCTATTTGGTTTGCAACTAAATGAAGAAAGGAAACATTCGAACTTGGCAACAGCACTAAGCAGCAGTGATATACTACTGATATGGACAGGTATTAATGTATGAAGATGCAGTAATATATTTGTTTAGCACACAAAAGCAAGACTCATGTTTACTCTATCCAAGTGACAATGTTTACTCTATCCAGGTGACAATGACATAAATCTAATAACTAAAATTGTCGGGTCTTATCGGGTTGACCCGATAACCCGATAATATTTTTTATTTAACCCGAACCCGACCCGATAACACTATCGGGTTATCGGGTTCGGGTCAAATCAACCCGACTAGATTTTTTGACCCGATCGGGTTCGGGTTCGGGTCGGGTTGACCCGACCCTACAGACACCCCTACCCATGACTATAGTGAGGAAAATCGTTTGGCTGTGTTTGCTCCTCAAAAGAAGTTAACACCTGAACAGATATTCTGGAAACATGATAATGAAAAACTTAAGGAAGAAAAACTTAAGGCAAACACCCCTCTCATTAGAAAAGTTGCGTCCATAACGGTGTATCCTCCCAATACACCTAGGAATTTGGTGCCGTTGTCTCTTCCCACTGAATCCAAAACCTTTATTAGCTTATATGTGCTTTGGCAACTGTTTGCTGATTTTGATAAAACATGTAAGAAGAGAATCACACCAACCGGCAGTACTGAGGGGGAAAGGTGTTTTGAATATGCAAAAAGGTGTTACTTAACTGAGGTCATGCCATTCTTTAAACTACTCAAAGAACACTTTGAAGGGCTGCAAACTGCCCTCAACACAGAAATAAAAGAAATGAAAGTAGTGTTTAAAGATATGGAAAATGAGGTGAATGAATATGCAATAGAACTTAAGAGCCGCGAAATTGAAAGGAAAAACATACTCATCAATTATGATAATTTGATTGCGAGATGTATTGCACAAGATGTATTTTTTTACTGCAACTGATTCTGCATTATCTGCTTGTCAATATCATGAGTATGCTATGGCTTTAAATGTTACCCAGAATCGTGTTGTGGAGCTTGAGGGGGAGAATTTGAAACTGCTTGAAAAAATTCAAAATGATGACCATGATGACATGGTCAAACGTTTTTCTAAACTAGAGGTTGAACATCTTAACCTACAATTAAAATATCAACACTTAGAAGAAAGATGTAAACTATCAAATGCCAAGACATCTTCGGATGCTCCTGAGTTTGATACGTATTTTGAATTAAGCAAACGGGATGAGAAAATTCAAGCTCACACTAACACGATTCGTCTGTTGAGGGCTCAAATTGCCCAATTGAAGTCCAACAAGTGTGATGTTTATGGCACCAATAAACCGTCGTCGTCAGATTCTCAGAATTTTCAATATCAAGACACCATAAACAAATTACATTATGAAAATGTGTGTTTTCGAGAAGAAAATTCTAAGATTAAACAACATTACAAAGAGTTATATGACTCAGTTAAAGTTACAAGAAATAGTCATAATGAAAGGATAACTGCTTTGTTAAATGAAATTGAGAATCTGAAGACTCAGGTGAAAGGTAAAATGCCATGTGCATCTTGTAATTGTGTTTCATCAAAGGTTTCTGCTTGTAAAATATATGATGTTGATGTGGGGCCTATTCCATTTCCCATAAGAAATAACAGACCTGTCCATCAGATGTATCTTAGTCACCTTAGGGATGGACTTGACACTCTTCGAGAGGTTGTGGAAGAGGACAGAATAGGAAAACCACGTGATAAGGCAATAGGTTATGCATGTGTCCTCACTAAAAGGATCCAGGAACAGCTAGAATATGCTATTAGCTCGGGTCCTAGGTCCAGTTACCGAAAGGATAGCTTAGGTGCCTCATCGTCCACTATTAAGAACAAGCATGTGTCCTTTGATTTACCATCAAGAACATCAGAACCTAGCACATCATTATTAGGAAAGCATGTGTTAGTGAAGCAAACTAATGTTCCCATCATTACTTCTACAGGAGTAAGAAGTAACACCCAAGCTAGCGGGTCAAAGCCTAAAGGCAATGCAAGAAATGATAGAACTGCGCCGGCTAAGAGTGATCACAAGAAAAGAGTAGAAGCCCAACCTAGGAACAATAAGTTTGTAACGACTAGATGGAATCGTGTTGATTCTAGTATCAAAAGTACTGTAATTAATTCGAATTCTAAAATGGTCTGTAAAACATGTGACGAATGCTTAATTTCTGTTAATCATGATGAATGTGTTGTGTCGTCTCTGATATCTCATGTACCACCCCATATTATGCATGCTAGGAAAACTGAAAGTAATGTGAAAAGTTGGAAAGCCACAGGAAAAATCTTCACTAAGGTTGGGTATCAATGGAGACCTACTGAAAGGAAATTCAGTTTAGGAAACAAGAATCCATTGCCTAAGTTGAATAAACATAAAATTGTGAAGATTAAAGAATGGAGACCAACGGGTCGAATCCTTCCATTAGGAACACATAGCTCTTCTAATAGGTCCCTTGATAACTCTAGAGTAGTTCCCACTGTAGATGCATCAATATTAGAAAAGACTAATGCTCCAGAACTTGTGTGTACTAACCAAACGGACCCCAAATTCTAGTGGGGATCCACATATTTTAGTTATCCACTGTTGTCTGATTTCAAATGCAGGTCGTACAAATCGTCCTTTGGTATTGGACTCAGGCTACTCAAAACATATGACTGGGGATCGCTCACGGCTCAAGAACTTTGTGAAAAAGTTTATCGGGATAGTTAGATTTGGGAATGACCACTTTGGAGCGATTATGGGTTATGGAGATTATGTGTTTGGTAACAGTGTGATCTCACGGGTTTACTATGTGGAAGGATTAGGGCACAATTTGTTTTCTGTGGGCCAATTTTGTGACGCTGATCTGGAAGTGGCTTTCAGAAAACACACATGTTTCGTCAGAGAATTGGATGGTATAGATCTTCTCAAGGGTAGTCGGGGTACGAATCTATACACCATATCAATTGAAGAAATGTTGAAGTCCTCTCCCATATGCTTGCTTTCAAAAGCCTCTAAAACAAAATCTTGGCTGTGGCATCGTCGTTTGAACCACCTGAACTTCGGTACCATCAATGATCTTTCCCGCAAAGATCTTGTTAGAGGAATGCCCAGATTAAAATATGAAAAAGATCATCTCTGCTCTGCATGTCAACTGGGCAAAAGCAAGAAACAAACCCACAAACCCAAAACCGTCAACACCAACTTGGAAGTTCTTCATACCCTCCACATGGATCTATGCGGTCCAATGAGAGTACAAAGCATAAATGGAAAGAAATATATTCTGGTGATAGTAGATGATTTCTCTCGGTTCACATGGGTAAAGTTTTTGAGAACCAAGGATGAGACTCCATAGGTGATCATTAAGCTGATTAAACAGCTGCAAGTAAGACTTAACAAGACTGTCAGAATCATCCGTACTGATAATGGAACTGAGTTTGTCAATCAACAACTCAGAAACTTTTATGAAAATATTGGTATCACACATCAGAAAAGTATACCTCGCACTCCTCAGCAGAACGGAGTCGTTGAACGGCGAAACCGTACTCTAGTAGAAGCTGCAAGAACCATGCTTATATTTTCAAAGGCACCGATGTTTCTCTGGGCAGAGGCCATTGCAACTGCATGCTACACCCAAAACCGATCTCTGATTCATCCCATTCATGAGAAGACTCCCTATGAGTTAATTCACAACAAGCAGCCAGATTTATCATTTCTTCGTGTGTTTGGTGCTCTTTGCTATCCAACTAATGATAGTCAAGACTTGGGAAAGTTAAAAGCTAAAGCAGATGTAGGTATTTTTGTTGGATACGCACCAGACCGTAGAGGGTACAGAATCTACAACCAGAGAACCCGAAAAATCATGGAAACTATCCATGTCACGTTCGACGAGCTAAGTGAGCAAACCGTTTCAGGACAAACCAGTTCTGGACCCGATCTTAAACTTTTGACACCTGGACCAATTAGTTCAGGGCTTGTACAGAATCACACACCTGCAGAGTCTTTCGTTCCACCAACGAGTGAGGAGTTGAAGAAGCTATTTGATCCTATGTTTGACGAATACTTTGAGCCAACAAATGAAACAATCACAAATGCAGTAGCTGCACCTGACGCTGCGGATGTTCAAGTTCCACAAGGCTCAGAAAACCATCTAGCTTCAGTCTCAATCAGTTTCAATGCTCCTGCTGCAAGTCAATCACCCACAACGTCAAATACTTAATCCTCTCCGGTGCAACAAGAATCTGCAGATGATCATTCTTTGGAAGTTAATCCTTTTGCTCCTATCAATGATGTTCCTTTTGAGAACATATTTGCTCCTGAACCCTTATCAGACATGTCCTCTCACGAAGAACACAGCACGGCAACATCAATCCAAAACCCTCAACCTCATGACCATCTCAGAAAATGGACCAACGATCATCCAATTGACAACATCATCGGCAATCCTTCTCGTCCTGTATCCACTCGTAAACAACTGGCAACCGATGCATTGTGGTGTTTCTTCAATTCTGTACTGTCTAAAGTCGAACCAAAAGATGCCAAAGATGCAATGACCAAAGACTGTTGGTTCGAGGCCATGCAAGACGAAATCCATGAATTTGATCGACTTGAAGTATGGGAATTAGTGCCTCCTCCAGAGTGTGCTATGATTATTGCTCTCAAGTGGATCTTCAAGGTAAAACTTGATGAGCATGGTGATGTTTTAAAGAACAAGGCACGTCTAGTTGCTAAAGGATACAGACAAGAAGAGGGCATTGATTTTGAAGAATCATTTGCTCCAGTTGCTAGAATTGAAGCTATTAGAATCTTCCTGGCCAATGCTGCAAGTCTAAATATGATAGTCTACCAGATGGATGTCAAAACAGCTTTCCTGAATTGGGACTTAAAGGAAGAAGTCTACGTGAGCGAACCTGAAGGATTTGTGGACGCTGAACATCCTACGCATGTTTATCGCTTGAAGAAGGCTCTTTACGGGTTGAAGCAGGCACCTAGAGCATGGTATGATACATTTTCCAAGTTTCTTCTAGATCATGGATTCTCAAAGGGTGTAGTTGATCCAACATTGTTCAGCAGGAAGACAAACAAACATCTACTACTTGTTCAGATTTATGTAGATGACATCATATTTGCTTCATCTGACCCTAGTGAATGTGATAGATTTTCAAAAGAGATGAGCTCCAAGTTCCAAATGTCGATGATGGGACAAATGTCATTCTTCCTAGGATTACATGTATCTCAAAGTCCCGGAGGCATTTTCATCAATCAGTCCAAATATGCATATGAGATCTTGAAAAAGTTTGGATTTGATTCAAGTGAGCCAGTTGATACTCCCATGATTGATAGATCTAAGCTAGATGAAGACCCTTCAGGGATTCCGGTCGATCAAACGAAGTACAGAAGCATGATTGGATCCTTAATGTACATTACTGCAAGCAGGCCAGACCTTCTATTTGCTGTATGCATGTGTGCGCGATATCAATCCAAACCCACCAAAAAGCATCTAGAAGCAGTAAAAAGGGTTTTCAGATATCTTAAAGGAACAGTTCATATGGGTCTCTGGTACCCTAAGGACACAGCCATGGAGTTAACGACTTATGCTGATGCAGATCATGCGAGGTGTCAGGACACTCGTCGAAGTACTTCAGGAGGAGCTCAGTTTTTAGGGGAAAAGTTGGTTAGTTGGTCTTCGAAGAAGCAAATGAGCACATCCATATCTTCTACTGAAGCGGAATACATTGCTATGTCGGCTTGTTGTGCACAAATTCTATGGATGCGATCACAACTATCAGACTATGGATTCTCATACAACAAAATTCCTCTATATTGTGACAACAAAAGCGCTATTGCACTTTGTTGCAACAATGTTCAGCACTCCAGGTCAAAGCACATCGACATCAGGCATCACTTTATCAGGGAACAGGTTGAAAAGGGAATCGTGGAGCTGTATTTTGTGAGGACAGAGTTTCAGCTAGCAGACATATTCACTAAGGCTCTCCCGAGAGAAAGGTTTCAGTTTATTCTCCCGCGTCTTGGAATGAAGAGCTTGTCACCTGAAACCCTCAAGTGTCTTCAGGAGGAAAAGGAGGAGTAAAGGGTTATCTTCTCATATCCTTGTACATAGTTGTATATATCTTAAAACAAAAAGAAAATACAAAAATATAAAACCTATAAAAACCATAAAAATCAAAAATCAGAAAATACCAAAAATAGTCCTACTTAGGCATGTCTTCTGTTTATCGATAACATTTACGGATCTAGAAATGTCATTCAACAATGACACGGATCTTTAAATGAAGCTCGAGCAGAAGTTATACTAATCAGTTAAAACATGTCTTAATGGCTTGCTATTACTTTAGATAGCAACCCGCGCTTCATACTGGGGAAAGCACGTCGCCAAAAAGACGGTTGTTCCTCCAACTGGGTGATGTTCACCTGGGCATGGATTACTTTATATCCATGTTTCACCGACTTGATGTACGTTTCAGTGCGTCATTTCGTGTATAAGAAGAGAAGTCTTCTTTACATCAGACTCTTTATCTTGTTTGATTCTTCAAGAGAGTCTTGATGTTACACAAGGTGGTAAATTGAATTAAATTTTCACAAATACTCGTCGCTCAATTGAATGACTACAGCTCTTTAAATGGAAAACGGGTCATTAATTGAGGGGGAGCATATTTGTTCAAATTTCTGACACCTTGCCAAATTTGTGCAACATCAGCAGTGACACTCTCTCGTGGTTTAAGGGGGAGCATAGTATGCTCCTAAATCAGAATACATTTAAACCTGACCATATTTTCTCTCAAATTTTCTAAAACTTATTTAAATCAATTGGGATCACAAATCTCAAATGGTTTGAAAATTTTGATCGGGGGAGAGAATGTGATTTAAATATGAAATTCTGATAAAATGTGATGATTTGGAAGTAAATGTAAGCTCTCCCGTATGTGCTAAACTGCTTTGTATATCAATGCACATATTGAGGGGGAGCAAAATGTTTTGGACGTAAAAGCAAGCTCTCCCGTATGTGCTAAACTGCTTTGTATATCAATGCACATATTAAGGGGGTAGCAAAATGTTTTGGACGTAAAAGCAAGCTCTTCCATATGTGCTAAATCTTTCGTATATCGATGCACATATTGAGGGGGAGCAAATGGTTTTTAACAAAACATAAAGGATTTGGGCATCTCACGTGAGCAAGGCTCAGACTTCACCAATGAATTGACGAAACATATACTGTCATTGATCGAAAGGACATATCCTGGCCGGGTAATAATTTCAAGCTGGTCTAACCAGTGATGTAAGCGTGTCTCGAAAAGGATGTGTCTGAGTAGAGTGTACCGTTTCGAGAAACTTTCTGTGGACTTGACCAGGCCGGGTAATAATTTCAAGCTGGTCTAACCAGTGATGTAAGCGTGTCTCGAATCGGTCATGTTCACTGAAAGTTGATCAATTCAAAAAAGTGCGAGCTCTACCAAACATGTGCAAATTTATAATACAATCACTCGAGCACATGTTGAGGGGGAGCATTTGAAAAGTATAAAACTCTCAAGTGTTTGCAAAATATTTTTCATAATCATGAACACTTTGAGAGATTTTTCAAAGATTTGGTTTGGCAATTGTGGAAGAACACCAAAGACCGACCATTTAATTTAATGCATGGAGTTATAAGGATGGTAAGGTTAGGTTCAAGTTCCCATGATCCCGCCAGAGCCGGAGGGATCTACCCAGGGACAATCCACTAGATAGTGTAGAAGTCCTTAGGTATGATTAAAAAAGGAGAAAAGTGAATTAGGGAAGAGTGCCGACTGAGATGGAGCTAGGACTGGAACAAACCCAACAAGGTTCTAGTAATGAAGTCTTGGTATGCACTGAAGGGGTTGAAGAATTAAAAAAAAACAAAGTAAGAAAGGGTGAAAAGAAATAGACCTCCTTACAACTTAGGCAGAAACCGGGTCAATACATATGCTGTCAGAATCACATAGTTGATTGCTGGCATTGAAGACAAAGTATCATGGACCCAGTGATACGCTGCACAACCCTCCCTAGCCATTCAAGGTCCCTCAAAGGATACTTGTTTCAATTGTCACGGAGTTCAATACATTTCTATCATCTCTCTCACTCCGAGTTAGATGATATTGAAAAGGTGGCAGTCCTCTCCAGCCTCCGCTCACTAAATCAAAGCACACTATAGAGTCTAGAGCCACGAGATTCATCATAAGATCTCATAGGAACACAAATTATCTCTACACTGGTTGTTCAACATTAAGGACACCAGTTGTAAACTTATGAGTCCTACGCAGATCTTAGCAATCTGCCAGAACATTTATGAGAGAATTTACAAATGTAATTCTCAATGATTGAATGGAAATTCCTGCCAGGGTCAACATCAAACAGCCCTGAAAGCAGGTCACTTCGGTAATTCCTCGTGGATTACGCTTAGTGGTCGCGGCGGTTTCAAACGGTCTACAGTCGTGGAGTGATCTCCAGCGACTCACCTAATCGTTGATATACTACGGTATGATCTTAAAAAGCCCTCTGTGGGTTTTCGATTAGGAACGGTCTTGGTAAGGATTAGAGAGAGTTTTCACACTATGCTGTTAACAATCTCGAAGTCCGAACCTGTAAGTACCGGTCGATTTGTTGCTAACTGTCATATGCAGGAACATCTGGCGATTGTAGCTGTTGGATGCTGTAGCTGGTTGCAGTTGTAGCTGGTTGCAGTAAAGATGCCAATCCTCTACCACGTGCTCACACTACATTATCATTGTAACCCAACAAAGTCATGATCAACCTAAAAGACCTTTAACATGGCTTCTGCAAACTCTGATGCTAAAGATCATGACACCAAATAGTGTGAGCATGTCGGCTCAAAGAATACTTCATCACTTGGAGATATACTGATAAAAGATGACTTGAAGATACATGTTGGATGATATTTTCGAAGAATGCTCTAAATCATCCAAGACAAAGGAAAAGTCATCAAAAGTCCACTGCTGAAGGCACAATGATTACTAAAGTCTGAAGAATCAATGTCTATGAGCTACAAAGACAAGTTTCATGGATAGAGTGCTTGAATTAAGAACATTGTTATCGGGGTGACCTCCCTTAGGGGGAGATTGTTAGGAATATAAATATTCAGTTGAAGACTCGGTCACCCCGAGCACTCTCTTGTATCAAATAGCTCGTAGTATTACAAGTAATATTAGTAGTAAAGTAGTTAATTAATATTGTGGAGTGAGTCGGGTCTTTACCCACTGTCAGCTCGCTCCACAGTCCACTAGGGACAAAGTAAGTAGGCTAAGCATGTAAGTATAAATACCCCTCTCCTCATGTGGAGAGGGTTGGACCTTTGCAAGCTTTCAATTCATTTTTCTTTTTGGTTTATCTCTCTAAAGGTTCCATACTTATTTCTCTCTCTAACTTCTTCCCTATTCGATCCATATATCCACCCAATGTTGTGTTTATTAATTCATGAATATCCTACAATTATTATTGGTGAACTTGTGGTTGATTGAAACTTGGGAAACACTCGAGCCGTAGGTTAGTTTTGGCCGTGTATTGATTATTGATAACTTGGAACTCGATACGGATGTGATGTTATGGCTACTAGCGTTAGCCGAGACCTTGTGGTCTCGGTGCGACCTCGACGTGCCCAAATTATAATTACTTGGACTTGTCGATACTTGGGACATATTGACTATTTTGATCTGGCTTATAGCCGAGAGACTTGATTGGAAATGTGACTCGATACGTTACTAGATCTCGTGACATGTTACAAAACAAAAATGAAAAGGAAAGATAAAAACAGAAAGTAAATAACAATTAATTTGTTATTTAATATACATAAACAAAAAGGGAAATATAAAGTTTTGAATAAGTTGAAAAATAACGGAAAAACATGAGGTTACGGGATGTATCGGGGCACATTTCCACTAGTACGATGTTAGTAGTATTGTGGGAATTAATTGTGAGTTAGTTGAAGTTATGGATCGGCCTAACACTAATAAACCCGACCGACATAGTTATCGAGACTATTGGGATGTTGAGCCCAATAAGGGTCCGATAAGTGCGTTGGAGGAAAAATTATTAGTGCGAGACCCATCCTATAGACTTATCATTTATATTGGTGTGTTTGTTATGTGTGATTTTGTGAGTCATTTCCATCATCTCTCTTTGACTTTTTGTCATATTTTCTGCGACGATCCCGTTAATGTCACTTGTTTTGGCGTGTGTACACTTGAGTCAGTGTCTTTTCACTGCTACACAAAGGATGATACCAAACACTAGTAAATGGGCATAACGAGAATATTTTGGAAGCAAAACTAGAATAATATTTGGGAATGGAAATAGTTAGCTTTTGGAAACTTTTACGCTTTTTGGGATATATGTTAAGACAAGTTTTATATTATTAGGTTGTGCCGAGTTCATTGTGCCGTGATATACTAGTTGCTGTTGTGCTATACTACCCTTGACTTGCTGTACTGCGCTTTGCTTATTTGAGGTGAGTTCATTGCCCCATTTTTACACTTATACTGCTTTACTTAAACTTGGGGTGAGAAAACATGCAAAACTGTTTGAACGGACCAGATTATAACTGCCAAATTGCTATAAATGTACTTAGATAGATTAAGGTTACTGTTAATACCATTTGGGTCTCCTTGTGCCTGCTATTTATTATATGGGGCTCCTTGTGCCTGCTATATATATTATCTGGGGCTCCTTGTGTCTGCTATATATTATTTGGGGCTCCTTGTGTCTGCTATATATTATTTGGGGCTCCTTGTGCATGCTTAGTATATGTATTGACGTTAGCCATAGTCTAGTGTAGCAATTATTTATTATTTGGCCCACTACTATACTTGCATTAAACCTATGAACTCACCAACGTTAGCTGACCTTTTAACATGTTTTCTCTAGTAATAATTGATGTTTGCATTTGGATTAGCTAATATTTGGAGGCTTGGAAAGTGGTATGGTTGAAGGATCAATTAAGACTCTGATAACTTAGTTGGGGACCTACTTTTGTTATGTTTTGGGCTTATTACGTACTTTTGAATAAATGTAGACATGATTTATTTTATTTGAAATGTTTTATTTAACGGATAATGCTATTTCGTTTTCCTAAGCTTGTGTTGTGTACCAATCCCCGTAGCACCTCGAAGATTTGATAAGTCTTCCGCTATACCAAATATTGGGGGTGTTACAGATTGGTAACAGAGCTCAAGTTATAGAGAACTAGGTGCTTATAAGATCTAACCTTTTGATTGTGTGGATCTATTCAGGTGGCCTTGGATCTTGAAAGATCAAGAATTCCATGTTTGAGTTAGGTGGAAGATGAACTAGAGAGAGAGAGTGGGAAACTCTTGAAAGCAAAATCAGGAAAATTAGATTAATAGAATGAGAGTTCCAACCCTTCCCATGTGTGGGAAGGGTCTTATATAGTTACTAATATTTGTGCCCCTAGTGGGCTGTGGAGTGAGCTGATAGTGGGGAAAGCCCCGACCCACTCCACAATAATAAATACGACTAGTCTAATAAAACTATAATACTAATATTACTAATAATACTAAACTAATATAAATAAGCCTACGAGCTATGTGAATGCTAAATAGATGCTCGGGGTGACCGAGCCTTCATCTGAATATTTATATTCCTAATAATCTCCCCCTAAGGGAGGTCACCCCGGAAATAATAATTTGACTTCTAGCATTCCGTCTTCAGAACTTGTCTTCATAGCTCGTAGTCATTGATTCTTCAACGTCTTTGATCATTGTGCTTTCAGCAGTAATCTTTTGATGACTGATCGGTTGTCTTGGATGATCTTTGAGAATTCTTTGAGTTTATCATCCAACATTTGTCTTCAAGTCATCTTTCAGCAGTATGTTTCCATGTGATGTGTTAATCATCGAGCCGACATGCTCACACTATTTGGAGTCATGATCTTCAGCATCAGAGTTTGCAGAAGCTGTGTTAAAGGTCTTTTGGTTGATCATGACTTTGTTGAATTACAATGATGGTGTAGTGTGAACATGTGGTAGTGGATTGACATCTTTTCTTCAATCAGCTACAACCGCATTCAGCTGCAACCTCAATCAGCTACAACCGCAAACAGCTGCAACAGCAATCAGCTTCAATTGCCAGATGTTCCTGCATACGACAGTTAGCAATAAAACGTCCGGTACTTACAGGTTCGGACTTCGAGATTGTTAACAGCATAGTGTGAAAACTCTCTCTAATCCTTACTAGGACCGTTCCTAATCGAAAACCCACAGAGGGCTTTTTAAGATCGTACCGTAGTATATCAACGATTAGGTGAGTCGCTGGAGATCACTCCACGACTGTAGACCGTTTGAAACCGCCGCGATCACTAAGCGTAATCCACAGGGAATTACCGAAGTGACCTGCTTTTAGGGCTGTTTGATGTTGACCCTGGCAGGAATTTCCATTCAATCATTGAGAATTACATCCGTAAATTCTCTCATAAATGTTCTGGCAGATTGCTAAGATCTGCGTAGGACTCATGAGTTTACAACTGGTGTCCTTGATGTTGAACAACCAGTGTTGAAATAATTCTTGTCCCTATGAGATCTTATTATGCATCTCGTGGCTCTAGACTCAATAGTGCGTTTTGATTTAGTGAGCGGAGGCTGGAGAGGACTGCCACCTTTTCAATATCATCTAACTCGGAGTGAGAGAGACGATAGAAATGTATTGAACTCTGTGACAATTGAAACAAGAGTCCTTTGAGGGACCTTGAGTGGCTAGGGAGGGTTGTGCAGCGTATCACTGGGTCCATGATACTTTGTCTTCAATGCCAGCAATTAACTAAGTGATTCTGACAGCATATGTATTGACCCGGTTTCTGCCTAAGTTGTAAGGAGGGCTTCTTTCTTTTCACCCTTTATCTTTACAATTCTTTTTCATTCTTCAACCACTTCAGTGCTTACCGAGACTTCATTACTAGAACCTTGTTGGGTTTGTTCCAGTACTAGCTCCATCTCAGTCGGCACTTTTCCCTTATCCACTTTTCTCCTTTTTTAATCATACCTAAGGACTTCTACACTAACTAGTGGATTGTCCTTGGGTAGATCCCTCCGGCTCTAGCGGGATCGTGGGAACTTGAGCCTAACCTAACCATCCTTATAACTCCATGCATTAATTAAAATGGCCGGTCTTTGGTATTCATCCACGATTGCCAAACCAAATCTTTGAAAAATCTCTCAAAGTGTTCATGATTCTGAAACACATTTTTGCAAACACTTGAGAGTTTTATATTTTTCAAATGCTCCCCCTCAACATGTGCTCGATTGATTGTTTTATAAATTTGCACATGTTAGGTAGAGCTCGCACTTTTTGAATTGATCAACTTTCAGTGAACATGACCGATTCGAGACACGCTTACATCACTGGTTAGACCAGCTTGAAATTATTACCCGTCCTGGTCAAGTTCACAGAAAGTTTCTCGAAATGGTACACTCTACTCAGACACATCCTTTTCGAGACACGCTTACATCACTGGTTAGACCAGCTTGAAATTATTACCCGGCCAGGATATGTCCTTTCGATTGATGACAATTTGTGTTTCGTCAATTCATTGGTTACGTCTGAGTCACGATCTCATGCGGTGCCAAATCCTTTTTGTCCATTTGCTCCCCTCAATATGTGCATCGATATACGAAAGAGTTTAGCACATATGGGAGAGCCTAACGTTTAATTCCAAAACATCACATTTTCATCAGGTTTCATATTTAAATCACATTCTCTCCCCCGATCAAAAATTTCAAACCTTTTGAGATTTGTGATCCCAATTGATTTAAATAAGTTAGAAAATGTGGGAGAAAATGTGTCCGATTTAATGTAGTCTGATGATGAAACATACTATGCTCCCCCTTAAACTAAGAGGGAGATTCACTGCTTATTATGCACAATAAGACAATTATGACACAAATGATATTGACCTTTTTGCGCAGATGATGTAATCACCCGCTTTTCTGAGTGAGTCAGTGGTCAACATCGCTTATCCATCCACCAACATGTACGTCCAAAAATTGTAGATCCCCACTTGGCGAGATCGGAACAAATATTGCTTTGTTTCACTGAAGGTGGTGGTGGTGATGACGGTGTTGTTGTTGTTGTTGCTGCCGATGTTGTTGTCGTGGTGAATTCTGAGCCAATCAATAGAGTTTGAACGTCTGATCAAATGGTTAGAATGGGAACTGGCACATTCATTTTGGCTATGGAATCTGCATAAGAATATCAACACAGATATACATACATACAGATACACTATTCCTTAATAGCTACCCTTCAGCAGCTTGCCACATTATAATGCCAAATTCATTTAATCAAACCACGGTCAGGAAATACGTCAAACTACTATCTAGCATGAAGAGCAATCAGCAATCATGAACATGGCAATTCACTCATATTTCATCATTCAATTCAGGATCTTAGGAACAAGATTCTAACACGATAGATATATACCTAAGGATATCCTGAGAACATATGCACTATTTCAACAACAATTATGTAGCAATCGACTAACAGAAGTCAGACAACATTTGAAACTCATTCATTCAGATTATACAAATGTCATAGGAGTATTCAAGAACATCAAACACAACTGGTTTTCTTACTTCTTTTAGGTTTTGAGTTTTGATGTATCTAGGGGATTAAACGAGGATACCAAAGTAACACAAATGAACCTTCTAGATACATAAAGCTAGGAAACTATAAGCAAATTGCACATAATGTCCTAAACTTTCTAGCAACTAACACGTTTGGCCATTTGATATAAAGTTTTAGCAAGATCCTCTTCAACTAATACCCCATTAACTATAAAACCATTTCTAACAAGTATGATTTAACCAATAAATCCGTTTGATGATATAAAATTTGAATTCACTCTCCCCCTCAATCAATGACCCGTATTCTAGTTAAATATTTGTAGTCGTTGATTGAGTGACAAATTTTATGCACAATCCAAGTATAAAAGAATTTCAAGCAACACATAATCACCAAGTGTCTTACAAATAATTTTCAGAAGAATCATTGAATGAAAACTATTTGTATGCAAAGAAGATTTCTCTTCCTTTACCAGAAATGATGCACTGAAACGTACATCAGATCGAAGAAACATGGATATAAAGTAATCCATGCCCAGGTGAACATCACCCAGTTGGAGGAACAACCGTCTTTTTGGCGACGTGCTTTCCCCAGTTTGAAGCGCGGTTTGCTATCTAAAGTAATAGCAGGCCATTATAGACATGTTTTACCAATCCATTTTAACTTCTGCTCGAGCTTCATTTAAAGACCCGTGCCATTATTGAATGACATTTCTAAGTCCGTAAATGTTATCGATAAACAGAAGACATGCCTAGGTGAAACTATTTTTGGTATTTTCTATTTTTTTTTTTAATTTTTATGGTTTTTTTTGTTTTACGTTTCTCTATTTACAGTTAGCAGGTTTTCTATATAACTATTTACATAATGGAATAAGATATTCACAAAAATAAATGAAGCAAAATATATACAAGGATATGAAAGAAAAACCATTACTCCTCAGCTTCTTGGATCTTTTCCGCTTCCATCATTTGACTTGCTGAAGAGCAACGTGAGCACATTTAATCAGGGATTAATTCAGGCTTTTCACTCTCCCCTAATTAGTGCTCTCCCCTAATCTGACAACCTTTCTGATGAACACCCATAATAGAAAGAAGACTTTGGATGAACGCCCATAATATGAGGAAGACTTTTGATAACCAAATGCATGCCGTATTTTGTCTTCTAACACATAGCGGAGAATGTAGAATAGACTGTAGACTTGACCTTCTTCAAGATTGCCCAATTAGGAGAAACAGAATACCAATCATCTTCATCTCACCAAATGCCTTCCAGTAACCTTACATATAACCCATCAGCCCACAACGTACACATGAGATGATAACACACAGCAGAGAATGTAGAATAGACTGACGACTCGACCTTCTTCAGTCTTTAGTATAACACCAAAGTAACAAGTTGAACCACTGATCATCTATAGTATGTATCCATCCTTGGATATTAAGCCCTGATCACGTGAACCTGTTGTGCGTCCTTGATGTTCACATTCTCTCCCCTGATGGTTACGATTAATCAGCCCATGACGTAACAGTGAAACGTTAATACCAAGGTAACAAGTTGAATCACTGATCATCTCTGCGGTTATCAACACCGGAATAAATGATTAAGCCCGATTACGTGAACCTGTTGTGTGTCCTTGGTGTACACATTTCTCTCCCCCATGATGGTTACGATTAATCGGAATCATCATCATGATGTGTACATGCAGCGTAATGACGTGTACATGAAGCATTGACTAGAAACCCTTTGTTGCTGATTGTACCAGCCCGTGAGACGATGTCGATTAGCATTCCATGACCATGTTCTTCAACACCTTGATAGACGGAGGAAGATGTAGTGTTGGAGAACCATGGTTTGCACGACTCCTGAACTGACGTATTCAGGAGTCGTATGACCATTTCTCAATCATCAATCAACATGTAGAATAATATTCACCCTTTCCCCCCCTCAAAAATTGCATATGCCTGCCAACTGCAATTTTTGATGATTGAACAAGTGAATATAAGAATATACTCCAATATGCGCCGATCCACTTGAAGACTGAATAAGCACGGAAAGAGCATGAAACTTGTTGATGAGAATGGCCATAAATAAGAAGATTCCTCTTCTTTTGAAGATAAAGTGCACTCAAGCGTACACTTTTCTTTTCTTTGAAGAACGAGGCCTGAACTGATGTGTACAGACGTCATAATGATGAAGAGCGAGGCCTGCACTGATGTGTACAGACGTCATAATGATGAAGAGCGAGGCCTGCACTGATGTGTACAGACGTCATTGTCGATGAAGAACGAGGCCTGCACTGATGTGTACAGACGTCATTATCTCTCTCTTTACTACTTCTCTCATCTAACTCGTTACCAACCCCATTATCATTTTGTCGGCTTGAAGTCGTGACCACTGATGGAGAAAAACCCAATATGATGAACTTGAGCCTGAAGTAACATAACCCGAACTTGTGACTTAAACTTGTACTAATGCGAGACAAAGAGCGGTGCAGAGACTTCGTGCAACATCGAATCCCTAAGTACTCTATACTCTTCAACCAACCAACCATCAAGTATAAGACGTACATCACCTCTTGGATATCCAAAACTTCGTGTGACACTGAGCACTACAACGTGACTCCTTAAAGTGATAGTTATTTTGTAAAAGAGAGAAAGAAAAAATAACTAGATATCCAAGTCCTCGTCATTGTAAATTTTGAAAGCTCGAACAAGGATCTCGAAGAATCTTCATCCAACCTCCCCTATATCTTCAGATACTAAGTACACGCACCCATGAAATTTCACTTCAGCCTCAAATAAATAATACTGAACTAACCCCGTAGTCACATCTTGTCGATTAAATGCCCCGATCCAGCCATTTGTGATGTTATAGCTGAACTTTGATAATGGTTTTAACCCGATCATGGTGAAGAGCGCATAGCCCATCATCATGGGATTTTACAAATCTATGATTTAAACCGAGAAATAAGTTCTTTCGCGGGATTTTACAAAACCAAGAAGAAACCGTGAGACAGTAACAAATTGAATGTGGCATGACTGATTTGGTTTTGGTGAACATCAGTTTGGGTTAAGAATATATCGTGAGAATTACATATCACATCACAACTTTTTGAACCTTTGTCCAACTAACCAACCTCGTACACAAACAACTATTTGTGACCACTTGATGAAGGAGACCCGATATACCCATACTGCAAATGAAGTAGAATTACTCAAATTTGTTACCTAAGCTTGCATTGTTGTTGGAAGAACGGCGTTAAGTCTCTAAGTACGTAATGTTATCCTGACAAAGTATGAGACTTACATCACCTCTTGCGATTATCCACAACGTCTTCTACGTGTGACACTGAGTACTACAATGTATCTCCTTTAAGTGATAGTTAACCAGGTCTTCAACCATCCACCCCCGACTTCTGGAAACTAGATAACCCAAGTCTTCAACTTACATCTTAAGCACGAGCAAGTTATCATTGAAATCATGCATCCAACCATCCCCGATTTCAAGATAAAATATGTAGACTCTTTCGTGAAATCCAACCTCATTCTCAAGCAAGGAATACCAAAATAACTTTGTGACCCTTTTGTGCGGTTGAATAGTCAAAGGGAGAAGAAACAAGCGCAAATTCTTAGCAGTGCCCATGACTCATAGTCAGTCCAAACAAACATAGCTGTCTGACCCAGCTGCTTGGATGTTATCGGTGCAGTGCATGGAATAGTTGTCGTACTGTGTACAGGATTTTACAGTTCTTGAGATTTAACCGAGAAATAAATTCAAGAACAAACTGCACAACAGTAAGTATCAAATTACAACTGAAAGCTAAACCACTGAAACTGGAACCGCTAATATTCAAACCTCTGGAGACTGAACCACTGAATCCTGAATCGCTACGATCTGACCCGCTGTAACCGGAACTGCTAAGATACAAACCGCTGGAGACAGAACCGCTAGGAGACACGCGCTAATTCTCCCCCTCAAAAAGGGCACGAAATGACCTTTTTGCCAAAGCTGAGAGTCCGTGATGTATGTGAATTTGTCAGGCATAATACATGGAAAGAGACAAATAAAACTACTGCAAAGACGATGGTGATTAAGACTCTCTTGTAGTAACCCCTCGTTTGTCTCCTCATCAATGGTTTAGCAGATTAAAAATTCCCTGAAGCTCATAATATGCCAACACTGCTTGATGAAATATGTTTAACTTTAGAATGTGTAAAAGGTTAAACCACATCTCTGAACAACCACCTCCTGTCTTTAAGTCTGACCACCTTGAGAAGATCTTGTACTACAATCCCATTAGAAGCTTGAGAGACAACAATTACTTGATGAAGCTTGAGAAAGGACAAGTCCGCGACTTATACTTGCACTAAATTTGTGACTTAGAACCTATATTGAGCACAACAACGTAACTCCTTTAAATATAGGTAGTGATACATACCCAACCTTCCATCCTTTATTGTATATATCCACTTCTTGAACATCCAAGTCTAATCCCCCTATATACGCTCGAGCAAGGGTCATCAAACATCGTGCATCCATCCACCCCGAGATGTTTGTGACACTAAGTACACCAACCCGTGAATTAACAAACCAATCAAGTTACCATAATTTCTCAATTCCTGCCGATCTTGAAGCACAAACTTATCCCGAAAAATTAGTCACACCCCGTAAGTTTTATTAAGTCTAAATCCAAGTCCAGCCTACTTGTCCAAAATTAATTTCACGGGATTTTACAGCTCTTGAGATTTAAACCAAGAAATCGAATCTTTCGCGGGATTTTCTAAAACCTACAAGAGAAACCGTAAAATCAACAAGAACAACTAAGAGTGAATTGCAATACTAATCTTTAAAATTCAAGTCGAAGAAGTCAAATCACAACTTGATCAGATCGCAACAAGTCAAGTCACAGGTTGTCAACTTGCAACAAGTCAGATTGCAATCAACCAAATCACAATTAGTCAAATCGCAAGTGTCAACTCGCAACGTCAAATCGCAACTGGCCAGATTGCAATCAGTCAAGTCGCAACAAGTCAAAACGCAACTTGACAAATCGCAATTTAAACAAATTGTTATTTGTCAGCTATAACTCAAATTGCAAAGATTAAATTGCAGGTTCACTCTAGTCGTAGGTACCGATAGGACTACGCTACCAAATCCACAACTCTGTTCTCACGTAGACATTTCATGTCAAAACACCCGTGAAATTATTAGCATAGTTATTTTGAACCCCAAATGTGACCATAAACAAACCAAAAATTTGAATTGTCAAACTTAAGCACAAAACCACCTAAGTTATACTCATTGTCGGCCTAGCAAATTTTAGCCGAATGAAATACATGTTCGGCCCATCAGTTCCAAGGTCCAATTATGACACTCCACCAGCCCAAGCGCATCCAACTAAACTAAACCATAATAAAACCTGCATGTATGAAATGCATGTATGAAACACACTTAGTGCCTGTTTCTTTTTTTCTATATGGGGAGAGAAGGTGGGTCCAAGGTATATAATAATATTTATTTTGTGCTTGGGCCCACATATTTCCCTTATTTCATCTATCTCCACAAGGCAAAAAAATAGCCTTCCTCCCTAATAACAGGTTAAATTAGACGTAGGACCCACCTTCTCTCCCCATATAGAAAAAAAGAAACACCCCCTTAGCCACATCACCCTAATCCTAATCATTCTTTATCAACTCCACCGCCCCTTAATCTCATGCTTCCTTTGACTTTGGCATTTTGTTGCATTTTCATTTTGTCGTTATGTCACCTCAAAACCAATAATACCAAATCGACAACAAACAATTGGTATTTGTCGTTTTATAGTTCAAAACAATAAATTGTTTAAACACAAATACATTTATTGTTTTGTCGTTATGTCACTGTGATTTCTCTCCCCAGATCACGTGAATGTCATTTTTAAAAAAATCCGTGATTGTCACATTTGAGAATGCTTTTACAACATCGTCACGTGATGTGATTAAATTATTACCCGTGATTGTTTCACGTGATGTGATTTTCTTAGTTTCACGTGATTCTCCTTGTATTTTGTGAGTTTGACTCCCATTTGAATATTAAGTATAGCCACAAGTCGCTACCTCATGGCAAGTAAGGACAAAACGCTACTATGCAGGACCACTTGTCATAACACAAGTCTCAACTTTTGCAAGACCACAAAAACGCAACCTTGTAGGACCACAAGAGATGTGTCGCTTTCACATTTTGAGACAAGTCGCATGCTAGCGAAACCACAAAACGCTACACATGCACCATAGACAAGTCGCTAGTTTTGCAAAACCACAACTGTCACTTTCACACAATTTGTCCTCTTTTCCGGTTTTGGTTAAAAACCAAATTGCTTCTTATAGGTAGACAAAACGCTACTTAATGGATCTAACACAACCACACACTGAAAATGCTACAATTAACATCATCTTCACCAAGAATCATCACAACCCAACATGACAATCACGATCTATACCACAGTAACAGAGTATAAACCAATTTGGACAACACAAGCCATACAACTGCAACGCATACCAACTGGACACAAACCCACGAGTGTGACCCAAGAACAAAACCAACAATTCGTTGACAATACAAGCAGTTTGTCCAAAGCAGTCACGTTAAACCATTCTCATGTTGAAACTTAATGAACAACTAAGGCCCAGAATAAGCGAAGCCCAAATTAAACAAAAAGGCGCAAGACTTTGTAAAATAGAGACGTATGACAACCAAAGTTTAGTAAATGCACATACCATAAAATAGTAATGGATGATATAGGGACCAAGATCATGAGACTAACAGAAGTGAAGCATAAGAAAAACAATGTGAAGTAATACTCCACTTGAGTGGACTTTACATGGATAATATAAAACTAGAAAAACAAATATAGTTCATATCCATTAAAGAAATCAACTGGACTTAATCATGAGCTTTGGACCACAAATGAACAAAATGAACATACTCCATAACCATTTATTCAAATCGTGAACAACACTTACAAATGAACAAAAGGATTACAGTAAGCAGCCAAGAAATGGACCAAAAGCACAAATGAGTATTGTTCGAACCAAAACAGTAACACCAAGAGAGTGAAAACCACGATTCAAACCAAGCACACACAATCAAATGAACCTAACCATGGCTCTTGATACCAATTGTAAGATCTAACCTTTTGATTGTGTCGATCTATTCGGGTGGCCTTGGATCTTGAAAGATCAAGAATTCCATGTTTGAGTTAGGTGGAAGATGAACTAGAGAGAGAGAGAGTGGGAAACTCTTGAAAGCAAAATCAGGAAAATTAGATTAATAGAATGAGAGTTCCAACCCTTCCCATGTGTGGGAAGGGTCTTATATAGTTACTAATATTTGTGCCCCTAGTGGGTTGTGGAGTGAGCTGATAGTGGGGAAAGCCTTGACCCACTCCACAATAATAAATACGACTAGTCTAATAAAACTATAATACTAATATTACTAATAATACTAAACTAATATAAATAAGCCTACGAGCTATGTGAATGCTAAATAGATGCTCGGGGTGACCGAGCCTTCATCTGAATATTTATATTCCTAACATATAGAGAACTAGGTACTTATAAAAAACCTAGAATATAACTACTTTTCAAAAATTGATCCCATGACTGATGCATGCCTACCTGCCAAGCCGAAACCTCTAGTATTGACATGAAAAGCTGATGAACTTTTGATATGAGATTGGAACATTTGGGAAACTAGGATGAGAGTAATGCGATGTTTGACTTGAGGACATGTTTAGAATCAGGCGGTAATCATTCTGGTAATATATTTGGAATGATGCGGTATTTGATTTGGGAATATGTTTGGAATAATACGCTATCTGTTATTATTGTTTTGGAAGATTTTATGTTATGTTGGAGTTACGGGTCGGTCCAACGTTAATAGATCCGACCGACACAGTTATCGTATAGTTATTTGTATGTTATTTTTATCATTTTTTAGATCGTTATATCATTTTTGGATTTAAGCTAGTTGAATCGACAAACGACAAACCTTATTTACCACTTGACCTATTTACTTAAACAAGTTAAACGCGTCACAAACGGGTTACATGTTATGCAGGTTTGGGTTAGGGTTGAGTTTCTTGACACGATTAATAAATAGGTCGTGTTTAGGTAGAGGTTATGCTAACCCGCCAACTCACGAACCCGAATAGGTTAACCCAAACACGAGTCGATTGCCACCCGTATGTTTTAGTTTAAAAGCATGTTAAAGGCAATTTTAGTCTTGTTTATGAGATTGCATACATGTTTGATGTTGATAGACCAAGTTAGTATGATTTGTGGTTTATGGCTAATTATGTTTCAGAAACAATGAGGTTTATGTTTAGAGTATTGAGTTAGTTCATGTTTATGAAGAAAATGAAGCTTAGTTCAACCCTTAAAGGGGTGTTTTTCACAAGGCCAAAATAGTAATTAAACTAGTGAAATTGCTTATAGCCCCTTATGAAAAAGGATCCTAATTATGTTTAGTAAGCTGAGGTTTGATAATAAAGTGATAAGTATTGTTTTAAGAGGAGTTTTGAAGATTTTGGCCAAATATGAAAACGGGACAGCAACCTGCGCAGAATTTTGTGTTGTCTTCAAAAAATTATATAAAATCAACCGTTCATCGGATTTCGATGAGGTCAGAACCAAACTTAAATTTCTTTGAGTCCACTTTCTAATAAATTTAGGATCAGGAATTAATTTAAATCCTAGGTGGGTCAAATCAGCAAAGTGAAGCAGACTCCAAAATTCTGAAATTTAGCTCTTGTATAAAAGTTAGTGAAACATGATATAACTTATGTGTAGAGATGTTTCTCTAAGTTCTAATGGTTATAGAGTGATATTTCTATGTTCAGGTGAGTTTGAAAGCCAAGTGTATGCCAAGGATTGCCTAAACCATCATTAAGGTGAGTAACGAACTAGAAGAAAAGAGTAAGTAACGGGTAGGAATACCCGTCATTCATATTTATGTTATTATAGCTTGTTAGCTTTTATTAAAGTGATGGTCATTTACGTTTTATATTTTTATAATGTGTCGTTGTGTAATTAATTAGAATAGTCAATGGGCTTTTAGTTTAATCTAATAGGCTAAAAGTTAGTCCATACTTAGTCTATTAAAAGCCCAAGCCCATTTATTGTAAGGCTATAAAAGCCCATCATCCTCCTCTCATTTGTAAGGGTTGCCATCGGATGTGTGGGTGCTTTAGGGTTGTATCAAGAGATTAGTGTGTATAATAAACTTTCTCTCTCTAGTTTCTCTCACTAGATCTAAGAACCACACTTCTTTCTTTGATTATTATTGATTGTTATTGAGTGTCATAAGATTGATCTAAGGTCCTACAAGTGGTATCAATAGCCAAACAAGGATTTAGGAGGAAATTTTTAGGGCTCGTTACTGTTCATTGACGCCTCTCTTCGAGTTTCACTTGAATCCTTCGAGTTTGAAGGCTTCAAGTTTGGTTCCTTCGAGTTTCTGTCCGGTTCCTTCGAGTTTGAAGTTACCTGATCAGATCCTTCGAGTTTATTGAATTCCTCCGAGTTTCTACAAACCTACGAGTTCCTAAGTGAAGGTCTCCGAGATTCTGCAATCCTCCGAGTTCCTAAGTTAGGTCCTCGAGTTTCATTTCTTTGAGTTTGTATGAGTTAGAAATCCTCCGAGTTTGGTAGGTTAATTAAGTTCTTCGACTTTGTAACTTCGAGTTAGAAGTTAAAGTCTTCGACTTTCTAAAGATTCTTCGAGTTTCTTAGGTCTTCGACTTTCTAAGATCCTCCGAGTTTCTAAGATTCAAGTCTTCGAGTTTCTAAAGCAGTTTAAAGTCTTCGACTTTGTTCATAATTCTTCGACTTTCTAAGTTTTTTAAAATCCTTCGACTTTGGATTTTTAAATCCTTCGACTTTCTAAAGTTTTTTAAATCCTTCGACTTTCTATAAGAGTTAGGGTTTCTTCGACTTTGGATTATAAAAGGGTTCTTCGACTTTGGATTAATACAAGGATTCTTCGACTTTGGATTTATACAAGTTTCTTCGACTGTGGATTTTTGTAATACTTCGACTTTGGATTTTTATCAAGGAAATCGACTTAGGATCTGAGCAAGGAATTTTTTAAGGAACCGAGTAAGACATTCTAAGTAAGGATTAAAAAATATATATAAAAAAAAATGTATATATATATATATATATATATATATATATATATATATATATATATATATATATAAAATCAACCGTTCATCGGATTTCGATGAGGTCAGAACCAAACTTGAATTTCTTTGAGTCCACTTTCTAATAAATTTAGGATCAGGTATTAATTTAAATCCTAAGTGGGTCAAATAAGCAAAGTGAAGCAGACTCCAAAATTTTGTACTTTAGGTCTTGTATAAAAGTTAGTGAAACATGATATAACTTATGTGTAGAGATGTTTCTCTAAGTTCTAATGGTTATTGAGTGATATTTCTATGTTCAGGTGAGCTTGAAAGCCAAGTGTATGCCAAGGATTGCCTAAACCATCATTAAGGTGAGTAACGAACTAGAAGAAAAGAGTAAGTAACGGGTAGGAATACCCGACGTTCATATTTATGTTATTATAGCTTGTTAGCTTTTATAAAAGGGATGGTCATTTATGTTTTATATTTTTATAATGTGTCGTCGTGTAATTAATTAGAATAGTCAATGGGCTTTTAGTTTAATCTAATAGTTTAAAAGTTATTCCATACTTAGACTATTAAAAGACCAAGCCCATTTATTGTAAGGCTATAAAAGCCCATCATCCTCCTATCATTCGTAAGGGTTGGCCATTGGATGTGTGGGTGCTTTAGGGTTGCATCAAAAGATAAGGGTGTGTAATAAACTTTCTCTCTCTAATTTCTCTCACTAGATCTAAGAACCACTCTTCTCTCTTTGATTACTATTGATTGTTATTGAGTGTGATAAAATTGATCTTAGGTCCTACAAGTGGTATCAATAGCCAAACAAGGATTTAGGAGGAATTTTTTAGGGCTCGTTACTGTTCATTGACGCCTCTCTTCGAGTTTCACTTGAATCCTTCGAGTGTGAAAGCTTCAAGTTTGGTTCCTTCAAGTTTCTGTCCGGTTTCTTCAAGTTTGAAGTTACCTGATCAGATCCTTCGAGTTCAGTGAAGTCCTCCGAGTTTCTGCAAACCTCCGAGTTCCTAAGTGAAGGTCTCCGAGATTCTGCAATCCTCCGAGTTCCTAAGTTAGGTCATCGAGTTTCATTTCTCCGAGTTTGTATGAGTTAGAAATCCTCCGAGTTTGCTTGGTTAATTATGTTCTTCGACTTTGTAACTTCGATTTAGAAGTTAAAGTCTTCGACTTTCTAAGATCCTCCGAGTTTCTAAGATTCAATGCTTCGAGTTTCTAAGGCAGTTTAAAGTCTTCGACTTTGTTCATAATACTTCGACTTTCTAAGTATTTTAAATCCTTCGACTTTCCAAAGTTTTTTAAATCCCTTCGACTTTCTATAAGAGTTAGGGTTTCTTCGACTTTGGACTTATAAAAGGGTTCTTCGACTTTGGATTAATACAAGGATTCTTCGACTTTGGATTTATACAAGTTTCTTCGACTTTGGATTTTTGTAATACTTCGACTTTGGATTTTTATCAAGGACATCGACTTTGGATCTGAGCAAGGAATTTTTTAAGGAACCGAGTAAGACATTCTAAGTTTGGATTAATATATATATATAGTGTAACTTTCAAACGAGAACCATTTTATCCGCAAGAACTGAGAGAACCACCAAAAACATACATGCACGCCTTCAATAATTGTATTTTTGCACATATGTTTTCAAAACAACACATATGTTTTAAAAAAAACATAGTTGTTCTAAAGAATTTGATAAGAAATTCGAAATACAAAAATTTTCTTTGAAGGTGTGCATGTATGTTCTTATAAAACGTGCAACGACAATATTGCGGCCGTGTGTGAAGGTTTTTGTGAAAAAATAGGATGAGTTCATAATGATATTGAAGAACATAGGTGGATGTTTACGATTATTGATGATTTGCATGTATTTTTATTTTATTTTAAAAGGTGTGCATGTATGTTTTTGGTGGTTCTCTCAGTTCTTGCGGATAAAATGGTTCTCGTTTGAAAGTCCCCCTATATATATATATATATATATATATATATATATATATAAAATCAACCGTTCATCGGATTTCGATGAGGTCAGAACCAAAATTGAATTTCTTCGAGTCTACTTTCTAATAAATTTAGGATCATGTATTAATTTAAATCCTAAGTGGGTCAAATCAGCAAAGTGAAGCAGACTCCAAAATTCTGTACTTTAGCTCTTGTATAAAACTTATTGAAACATGATATATATAAAATTATGTGTAGAGATGTTTCTCTAAGTTCTAATGGTTATAGAGTGATATTTCAATGTTTAGGTGAGCTTGAAAGCCAAGTGTATGCCAAGGATTGCCTAAACCATCATTAAGGTGAGTAACGAACTAGAAGAAAAGAGTAAGTAACGGGTAGGAATACCCGTCGTTCATATTTATGTTATTATAGCTTGTTAGCTTTTATAAAAGTGATGGTCATTTACGTTTTATATTTTTATAATGTGTCGTTGTGTAATTAATTAGAATAGTCAATGGGCTTTTAGTTTAATCTAATAGGTTAAAAGTTTAGTCCATACTTAGTCTATTAAAAGCCCAAGCCCATTTATTGTAAGGCTATAAAAGCCCATCATCTTCCTATCATTCTTAAGGGTTGGCCATTGGATGTGTGGGTGCTTTAGGGTTGTATCAAGAGATCAGTGTGTGTAATAAACTTTCTCTCTCTAGTTTCTCTCACTAGATCTAAGAACCACTCTTCTCTCTTTGATTATTATTGATTGTTATTGAGTGTGATAAGATTGATCTAAGGTCCTACAAGTGGTATCAATAGCCAAACAAGGATTTAGGAGGAATTTTTTAGGGCTCGTTACTGTTCATTGACGCCTCTCTTCGAGTTTCACTTGAATCCTTCGAGTTTGAAGGCTTCAAGTTTGGTTCCTTCGAGTTTCTGTCCGGTTTCTTTGAGTTTGAAGTTACCTGATCAGATCCTTCGAGTTTAGTGAAGTCCTCCGAGTTTCTACAAACCTCTGAGTTCCTAAGTGAAGGTCTCCGAGATTCTACAATCCTTCGAGTTCCTAAGTTAGGTCATCGAGTTTCATTTCTCCGAGTTTGTATGAGTTAGAAATCCTCCGCGTTTGCTTGGTTAATTAAGTTCTTCGACTTTGTAACTTCGAGTTAGAAGTTAAAGTCTTCGACTTTCTAAAGATTCTTCGAGTTTCTTAGGTCTTCGACTTTCTAAGATCCTCCGAGTTTCTAAGATTCAAGTCTTCGAGTTTCTAAGGCAGTTTAAAGTCTTCGACTTTGTTCATAATTCTTCGACTTTCTAAGTTTTTTAAAATCCTTCGACTTTGGATTTTTAAATCCTTTGACTTTCCAAAGTTTTTTAAATCCTTCGACTTTCTGTAAGAGTTAGGGTTTCTTCGAATTTGGACTTATAAAAGGGTTCTTCGACTTTGGATTAATACAAGGATTCTTCGACTTTGGATTTATACAAGTTTCTTCGACTTTGGATTTTTATCAAGGACATCGACTTAGGATCCGAGCAAGGAATTTTTTAAGGAAACGAGTAAGACATTCTAAGTAAGGATTAAAAATATATATATATATATATATATATATATATAATATATATTTATATATATATATATATATATATATATATTTATATATATATAAAATCAACCGTTCATCGGATTTCGATGAGGTCAGAACCAAACTTGAATTTCTTTGAGTCCACTTTCTAATAAATTTAGGATCAGGTATTAATTTAAATCCTAAGTGTGTCAAATCAGTAAAGTGAAGCAGACTCCAAAATTCTGTACATTAGCTCTTGTATAAAAGTTAGTGAAACATGATATAACTTATGTGTAGAGATGTTTCTCTAAGTTCTAATGGTTATAGAGTGATATTTCTATGTTCAGTTGAGCTTAAAAGCCAAGTGTATTCCAAGGATTGCCTAAACCATCATTAAGGTGAGTAACGAATTAACAGAAAAGAGTAAGTAACGGGTAGGAATACCCGTCGTTCATATTTATGTTATTATAGCTTGTTAGCTTTTATAAAAGTGATGGTCATTTACGTTTTATATTCTTGCAATGTGTCGGTGTGTAATTATTTAGAATAGTCAATGGGCTTTTAGTTTAATCTAATAAGTTAAAAGTTAGTCCATACTTAGTCTATTAAAACCCAAGCCCATTTATTGTAAGGCTATAAAAGCCCATCATCCTCCTCTCATTTGTAAGGGTTGGCCATTGGATGTGTGGGTGCTTTAGGGTTATATCAAGAGATTAGTTTGTGTAATAAACTTTCTCTCTCTAGTTTCTCTCACTAGATCTAAGAACCACTATTCTCTCTTTGATTATTATTGATTGTTATTGAGTGTCATAAGATTGATCTAAGGTCCTACAAGTGGCATCAACAGCCAAACAAGGATTTAAGAGGAATTTTTTAGGACTCGTTACTGGTCATTGACGCCTCTCTTCGAGTTTCACTTGAATCCTTCGAGTTTAAAGGCTTCATGTTTGGTTCTTTGGAGTTTCTGTCCGGTTTATTCGAGTTTGAAGTTACCTGATCAGATCCTTCGAGTTTAGTTAAGTCCTCCGAGTTTCTGCAAACCTCTGAGTTCCTAAGTGAAGGTCTCCGAGATTCTACATTCCTTCGAATTCCTAAGTTAGTTCATCGAGTTTCATTTCTCCGAGTTTGTCTGAGTTAGAAATCCTCCGAGTTTGCTTGGTTAATTAAGTTCTTCGACTTTGTAACTTCGAGTTAGAAGTTAAAGTCTTCGACTTTCTAAAGATTCTTCGAGTTTCTTAGGTCTTCGACTTTCTAAGATCCTCCGAGTTTCTAAGATTCAAGTCTTCGAGTTTCTAAGGCAGTTTAAAGTCTTCGACTTTGTTCATAATTCTTCGACTTTCTAAGTTTTTTAAAATCCTTCGACTTTGGATTTTTAAATCCTTCGACTTTCCAAAGTTTTTTAAATCCTTCGACTTTCTATAAGAGTTAGGGTTTCTTCGACTTTGGACTTATAAAAGGGTTCTTCGACTTTGGATTAATACAAGGATTCTTCGACTTTGGATTTTTGTAATACTTCGACTTTGGATTTTTATCAAGGACATCGACTTAGGATCCGAGCAAGGAATTTTTAAGGAACCGAGTAAGACATTCTAAGTAAGGATTAAAAAAAATTATATAAAATCAACCGTTCATCGGATTTCGATGAGGTCAGAACCAAACTTGAATTTCTTTGAGTCCACTTTCTAATAAATTTAGGATCAGGTATTAATTTAAATCCTAAGTGGGTCAAATCAGCAAAGTGAAGCAGACTCCAAAATTCTGTACTTTAGCTCTTGTATAAAAGTTAGTGAAACATGATATAACTTATGTGTAGAGATGTTTCTCTAAGTTCTAATGGTTATAGAGTGATATTTCTATGTTCAGGTGAGCTTGAAAGCCAAGTGTATGCCAAGGATTGCCTAAACCATCATTAAGGTGAGTAACGAACTAGAAGAAAAGAGTAAGTAACGGGTAGGAATACCCGTCGTTTATATTTATGTTATTATAGCTTGTTAGCTTTTATTAAAGCGATGGTCATTTACCTTTTATATTTTTATAATGTGTCGTTGTGTAATTAATTAGAATAGTCAATGGGCTTTTAGTTTAATCTAATAGGTTAAAAGTTAGTCCATACTTAGTCTATTAAAAGCCCAAGCCCATTTATTGTAAGGCTATAAAAGCCCATCATCCTCCTCTCATTTGTAAGGGTTGGCCATTGGATGTGTGGGTGCTTTAGGGTTGTATCAAGAGATTAGTGTGTGTAATAAACTTCTCTCTCTAGTTTCTGTCACTAGATCTAAGAACCACTCTTCTCTCTTTGATTATTATAAGATTGATCTAAGGTCCTACAGTGGTATAAATAGCCAAACAAGGATTTAGGAGGAATTTTTTAGGGCTCGTTACTGTTCATTGACGCCTCTCTTCGAGTTTCACTTGAATCCTTCGAGTTTGAAGGCTTCAAGTTTGGTTCCTTCGAGTTTCTGTCCGGCTTCTTCGAGTTTGAAGTTACCTGATCAGATCCTTCGAGTTTAGTGAAGTCCTCCGAGTTTCTGCAAACCTCCAAGTTCCTAAGTGAAGGTCTTCGAGATTCTGCAATCCTCCGAGTTCCTAAGTTAGGTCATAAAGTTTCATTTCTCCGAGTTTGTATGAGTTAGAAATCCTCCGAGTTTGCTAGGTTAATTAAGTTCTTCGACTTTGTGACTTCGAGTTAGAAGTTAAATTGTTCGACTTACTGAAGTTTCTTCGAGTTTCTTAGGTCATCGACTTTCTGAGATCCTACGAGTTTCTAAGATTCAAGTCTTCGAGTTTCTAAGGCAGTTTAAAGTCTTCGACTTTGTTCATAATACTTCGACTTTCTAAGTTTTTTAAAATCCTTCGACTTTGGATTTTTAAATCCTTCGACTTTCCAAAGTTTTTTAAATCCTTCGACTTTCTATAAGAGTTAGGGTTTCTTCGACTTTGGACATATAAAAGGGTTCTTCAACTTTTGGATTAATACAAGGATTCTTCGACTTTGGATTTATACAAGTTTCTTCGACTTTGGATTTTTGTAATACTTCGACTTTGGATTTTTATCAAGGACATCGACTTAGGATCTGAGCAAGGAATTTTTTAAGGAACCGAGTAAGACATTCTAAGTAAGGATTAAAAAAAATTATATAAAATCAACCGTTCATCGGATTTCGATGAGTCAGAACCAAACTTGAATTTCTTTGAGTCCACATTCTAATAAATTTAGGATCAGGTATTAATTTAAATCCTAAGTGGGTCAAATCAGCAAAGTGAAGCAGACTCCAAAATTTTGTACTTTAGCTCTTGTATAAAAGTTAGTGAAACATGATATAACTTATGTGTAGAGATGTTTCTCTAAGTTATAATGGTTATAGAGTGATATTTTGATGTTCAGGTGAGCTTGAAAGCCAAGTGTATGCCAAGGATTGCCTAAACCATCATTAAGGTGAGTAACGAACTAGAAGAAAAGAATAAGTAATGGGTAGGAATACCCGTTGTTCATATTTATTTATTATAGCTTGTTAGCTTTTATAAAAGTGATGGTCATTTATGTTTTATATTTTTATAATGTGTCGTTGTGTAATTAATTAGAATAGTTAATGGTTTTTTAGTTTAATCTTTTAGGCTAAAAGTTAGTCCATACATAGTCTATTAAAAGCCCAAGTCCATTTATTGTAAGGCTATAAAAGCCCATCATTCTCCTCTCATTTGTAAGGGTTGGCCATTGGATGTGTGGGTGCTTTAGGGTTGTATCAAGAGATTAGTGTGTGTAATAAACTTTCTCTCTCAAGTTTCTCTCACTAGATCTAAGAACTACTCTTCTCTCTTTGATTATTATTGATTGTTATTTAGTGTGAGAAGATTGATCTAAGTCCTACAAGTGGTATCAATTGCCAAACAAGGATTTAGGATGAATTTTTTAGGGCTCGTTACTGTTTATTGACTGCCTCTCTTCGAGTTTCACTTGAAGCCTTCGAGTTTGACGGCTTCAAAATTGGTTCCTTCGAGTTTCTGTCGGTTTCTTCGAGTTTGAAGTTACCTGATAAGATCCTTCGATTTTAGTGAAGTCCTCCGAGTTTCTGCAAACCTCCGAGTTCCTAAGTGAAGGTCTCCGAGATTCTGCAATCCTCCGAGTTCCAAAGTTAGGTCATCGAGTTTCATTTCTCCGAGTTTGTATGAGTTAGAAATCCTCTGAGTTTGCTTGGTTAATAAGTTCTTCGACTTTGTAACTTCGAGTTAGAAGTTAAAGTGTTCGACTTTCTAAAGATTCTTCGAGTTTCTTAGGTCTTCGATTTTCTAAGATCTTCCGAGTTTCTAAGATTCAAGTCTTCAAGGTTCTAAGGCAGTTTAAAGTCTTCGACTTTGTACATAATACTTCGACTTTCTAAGTTTTTAAAATCCTTCGACTTCGGATTTTTAAATCCTTCGACATTCTATAAAAAGTTAGGGTTTCTTCGACTTTGGACATATAAAAGGGTTCTTCGACTTTGGATTAATACAAGGATTCTTCGACTTTGGATTTATACAAGTTTCTTCGACTTTGGATTATTTTAATACTTCGACTTTGGATTTTTATCAAGTACATCGACTTAGGATCTGAGCAAGAATTTTTGAAGGAACCGACTAAGACATTCTAAGAAAGGATTAAAAAATATATATAAAAAAAAATGTATATATATATATATATAAAATATATTATATTATATATATAAGACATTTCTAAGGTAATGGATTAAAAAAAATATATAAAAAAAAAATGTATATATATATATATATAAATATATATATATATATATATATATATATATATACTATATATATATATGTATATATATGTATATATATATATATATGTAATATATGTATGTATATATATGTATATATATGTATGTATATATATGTATATATTTTAATATATATATATTTTATATATATATATATATATATATATATATATATATATATTATATATATATTATATATACACACATATACATATATATTATGTATATATATAAAAAAAACTCAACCGTTCATCGGATTTCGATGAGGTCACAACCAACTTGAATTTCTTTGAGTCTACTTTCTAATAAATTTAGGATTAGGTATTAATTTTAGTCAAACGTGGGTCAAATCAGCAAGTGAAGCAGCACTACAAAATTCTGTACTTTAGCTCTTGTATAAAAGTTAGAGTGAAACATGATATAACTTATGTGTAGGGATGTTTCTCTAGTTTCAAAAGGTTATAGAGTGATATTTCAATGTTCAGGTGAACTTGAAAGCCAAGTTTTATGCCAAGGATTGCCTAAACCATCATTAAGGTGGAGAAACGAACTAGAAGAAAAGAGTAAGTAACGGGTAGGAATACTTGTCTTTCATATTTATGTTATTAAGCTTGTTAGCTTTTATAAAAGTGATAGTCATTTTTGTTTTATATTTTGATAATGTGTCGTTATGTAATTAATTAGAATAGTCAATGGGTTTTTAGTTTAATCTAATAGGTTAAAAGTTAATCCATACTTAGACTATCAAAAGCCCAAGCCCATTTAATGTAAGGCTTAAAAGCCCATCATCCTCCTCTCATTTGTAAGGGTTGGCCATTGGATTTTGTAGGTGCTTTAGGGTTGTATCAAGAGATTAGTGTGCGTAATAAACTTTCTATCTCTTGTTTTTTCACTAGATCTAAGAACCACTCTTCTCTCTTTGATTATTATTGAGTGTGATAAGATTGATCTAAGGTCCTCCAAAATGGTATAAATAGCTAAACAAGGATTTAGGAGGAATTTTTAGGGCTCGTTATGTTCATTGACGCCCCTCTTCGGTTTCACTTGAATCCCTTTGAGTTTGAAAGGGTTCAAGTTTGGTTCCTTCGAGTTTCTGTCCGGTTTTCTTCGAGTTTGAAGTTACCTTGATCAGATCCTTCGAGTTTAGTGAGTCCTCCGAGTTTCTGCAAACCTCAGAGTTCCCAAGTGAGGTCTCCGAGATTTTGGAATCCTCTTAGATCCTAAGTTAGTCATCGAGTTTCATTTCTCCCAGTTTGTATGAGTTAGAAATCCTCCGAGTTTGCTTGGTTAAAATTTAAATTCTTCGACTTTGTAACTTCGAGTTAGAAGTTAAAGTCTTAGACTTTTAAAGATTCTTCGAGTTTCTTAGGTCTTAGACTTTCTAAGATCCTCGAGTTTCTAAGATTAAGTCTTCGAGTTTCTAAGGCAGTTTAAAGTCTTCGACTTTGTTCATAATTCTTCGACTTTCTAAGTTTTTAAAAATCCTTCGAGTTGGACTTATAAAAGGGTTCTTCGACTTTTTTATTAATACAAGGATTTCTTCGACTTAGGATTTATACAAGTTTCTTCGATTTTGGATTTTTGTAATACTTCGACTTTGGATTTTTATCAAGGACATCGACTTAGGATCTGAGCAAGGAAATATATATATATATATATATATATATATATATATATATATATTATATATATATATACATAATATCTAAAATATATATATATATATTATCTATATATGTATGTATATATATATGTATGTATATATATATATATAAATATATATCTATATATATTATGTATGTTATATATATGTATGTATGTATATATATATATATATATATATATATATATAGATATATATATATATATATATATATATATATATATGTAATGTGTTAAAATATATATAATATATATATATATCATATTTATATTGTATATATATATATATGTATATATATATATATATGTATATATATATATATATTGTATATATATATATATATATATTATGTATATATATATATGTATATATATATAGATATGTATATATTATATTATATATATATATATAACATTCATATATATATATATATATATATATATATTATTATATATATATATTGTATGTTGTATATATAAATATATATATATATATATATAATATTATATATATTTTATATGTATATATATATATATATGTATAATATAATATATATAGATATGTATATATATATTTGTATATATATATATATGTATTTTATATATAGAGATATATATATTATAAACATATATATATATTATATATATAATATATATTTTATATATATATATATAAAATGTATATGTATATACATATATATATATCTACATATCTATATATAGATATGTAGATATATATATATATATATATAGTATGTAGATATATATTATATATATTTTATATATTATATAAAATATATATATATATATATAATTATATAATAGTAGATAAGCTGTTAGTGATAAGTTTTGCGTTGTTTTTAGTGCTTTTGAGGTTTGAACCCATAGGTGCAATTTTAGAAACCTAAGTCCCTTATAAGCTTAGAAAAGCTGGGCTTGTGTGGTTGCAATTTTTTGGCAACTTTAGGTGTATTTTAGTGGTTAAATCAGAATCCAGGAGTTGGTGTTAGTCTCAGTTGGTTTGTGCACTTCTGCACACAACCCTGATCAACCAAGCCAAATAGCAGACTAGCAATTAGCTGCTGATCTCAGTTTATTATTGGCTTATCCAATTAAGCTAGTTCCTGATTTTTGGTTTACAAAAGCCTATGTACTAGTATTTAGAATCTGGTCGGGGATTGCACTTTGTAGTTTATTTTCTAGCTTAATTCAGGTCTGCAAAATCCCTTGTGGTCTGATTCAACCTGCATAAAATTCAGTTTCATCAAGCATCTGAATCTGGGTTTAAATTTAGAGTTCAATTGGGTTGTTAAAATTAGGGCTTTTGATGTTTTAGTGTTAGGAATATAAATATTCAGATGAAGGCTCGGTCACCCCGAGCATCTATTTCGCATTCACATAGCTCGTAGGCTTATTTATATTATATTAGTTTTATTAGTAATTTAGTATTAGTTTGGTTAAATATATATTTGGGGAGTCTGCTTTTGTTCTCTCTTTTTGTGGTTCTGCCTTTGCTGTCTCCGCCACACAAGCACTTGCCGGAGGTCTTTTTGGAAGCAGCCTCTCTATACCCGGGTTTTCTTGGGGTAGGGGTAGGGTTCTGTTACATTCTACCTCCCCATACCCTGCCTTGGCGGGATTGGGTTTGTTGTTGTTGTTTTATATATTTGTGGAGTGGGTCGGGGGCTTTCCCCACTGTCAGCTCACTCCACACCCACTCGGGGCAAAATATTAGGTAATATATATAAGCCTTCCCACGCTTGGGAAGGGTTGGAACTCTCATTTCATCTAATCTAATCTTTTGTTTTTTTGAGTTACCCACTCTCTCTCTCTAGTTCATCTTCACCTAACTCAACATGGATTAATCTTCCATGAATAAAGGCCACCCGAAATCAAGCACACAATCAAGATGTTTATGTCTTACAATTGGTATCAAGAGCCATGGTTAGTTCTATTGATTTGATTGTGTGTCGGTTTTTATTTTTGGTTCGAACTTTTCTGCTTAAAACTGTCTTGCATCTATCTTAGTTCGAACCATTGAATCATGTTTAATATTCGAGTTGTCTTAATCTTACATGTGGGCCTTCATGAAATAGATCATATTTGTGTTTGGTGGTTCAGTTTTGTGGTTCGAATTTCATATACACAGATCTGTGGAATTTTGTGTTTGTGGGCTCACAAAGTTCTTGTAGCAAATATGTTCGAATACTAAGTCATGAAATGTGGACTTGTTTTTGTTTTTGTCTTTCTCTTTTGGTCGAATCCTCAAGACAGTTAAGTAAAGTGTGGCTCGAACAACACTTGGACTTTTAACAGTTTTGGCTTTAACATGTTAGATGGTCACAATTTTTTTTCTACACCACTTGGCGTTAATGGTCAATATGTTGGTATGCAAGTATTTGGTGAACTTTAATTGTTTGATGTGTTAGCTTGTCACTAGTCCAGTTTTATATTGTTCCTTCTTTCGTGTTTGATCCTCTTTGTCGTGTGGTTTCTTGCTTGCGGTTGTTTTTTGGTGCAGTTTGTGACTTTATGGTGTGCTAAAAAACTGCTTCTTGATGATGAAAGTGTTCTTATCAGCGGCTTGTGGCATTTCTATGTAGAGGCTTAGCGTGAATTTTAAGTGGCAGTTTGGTGTTTTAACCAAAACGGGTTAAAAAGACAAAATAATTGTGGAAGTGACTGATTTGTCTAGTTACCACAGCGGTTTGACCATCAAGACTACTTGACCAGCGGCTTGGTGATCTAGCTGTTTGCCTATTAAATTTTTTTTATTAGCAAATCCAAAACGAGAAGCGCCAAAATTTCAACATAAGCAGCGGTTTGACCATTGTTTGACATTCTTTGTAGCGGTTTTTGTGAATCTTGGATGGGTGGTTTGGCTGGTATCCGAAAAGGGAAAAAGACAAATTGATGAAAGTGACTGTTTTTTGTTTTACTGTAGCGGTTTGTTGACTGCAGCGGGTTGTTGACTACAGCGGGTTGTTGATTGCAGCGGGTTATTGACTGCATCGGTTTTTACTGGCTGGCGGTTTATTGGCTGGCGGTTTATTGGCTGGCGGTTTACACAGTTGATTGTCAAGAAAAGTCAAAGTACTCAAACGATAAAAGTAAGAAAGGAGATGAAGAAGGACATATCGACTCATTACCATAACCTGACAAACAACAACCTTACAAAAATAACGAAAGCATATACAACAAATCCAAATCAACAACTACGCTTAAACACTACTTAACAGCCAAAGTCAGATACAAACCCGACAATATCAACAAATAATCTAACAACACCATAACCCCCACTTATATGTAATCACCTATCAATCTCATCTATAAACCATCACTTACACAACAAGACTCGACATCAGAAAAATACACGATCACGAAATAAGGTTGTATACTTTTCTAGTCTCACTCAAAGACACTCAAGACTAATAGCAAAGAAACCACAACATGCACCTACCGAGACCAAGAGATGATCTTGAAGATAAAACGTCCTCTGTTATTATTGGGTTCTTGTCGTGTGTTTTCTACGTTTTATTCGTGTGTTTTTGATGTTCCACGATCAATATCGACTGAGTTTTATTGGTTGCTTTTATGATGAATAATCTGATATTAGGTTGTTCTATTAGATTATCGGATGATGATGGAGATGTGTTTGAGACGATTATATCGGATTGTGAGTGTTTTGGTGATTCGATCTGTGAGTTAGGTGAGAGGTAGTTAAAAGGAGATGAGGGGCGAAGTTAAATGAAAAGGGTGTGATTGGGGTTTGATTATTGTGAGATATATTAGGTTGAATAGGCTATAACCATTTTAATGGTGGATAGAATTGTGATTATTGGTTTGGACGGGTTTTAATGAGTGTGGATCGAATTTGGGCTCTAAAATTGAACCAAGTGTTTCATTTGGCGGATTGGATTTGGGGCTTAAAAATTTGTTACCAAAATGATAACCACAAGAATTGCACTAACTGGATTTCTTTTGGGATATACAAAGTTATGTTTAGTCTTTATTATTTAGCGAAAGAGAGTGATGTGTTAGAACTGCATAATCTCACAAGGATACACAGTCACGGCTAGTATGGGGTACAAGAATGTCTTCATGATTATAGAGTTGTGAATTTAAAGGCAGCAGTGTCCTATTGAGGTCTACGATTTGAGTGAGCCTGCAATTCGATCTTTGCGATATGAGTTATAGTTGTCAAGTGCGATTTGATTAACTGCAAATTGACAAGTTTCTATTTGATTTGTTGCGACTTGATGATTGCGATTTGACCAGTTGCAATTTGACATTGCGAGTTGACACTTGCGATTTGATTTTTGGGCGATTTGGTTGATTGCAATTTGACTGTTGCAATTTGACAAACTTTTGACTTGACTAATTACGATTTGATCAAGTTGACATTTGACTTCTTTAACTTAAATTTCGAAGATAAGTATTGCACTTCACTCTTGGTTGACCTTGTTGACTTCACGGTTTCTCTTGATTGGTTTTAGAAAATCCCGCGAAAGATTCGATTTCTCGGTTTTAAATCTCAAGGGCTGTGAAAATCCGTGGAATCATATTGGACAAGTAGGCTGGACTTGGATTTAGACACAATAAAAAATTACGGGGTTTTGACCATTTTTCGGGATAAGTTTGTGCTTCGAGATCGGCAGGAACTGGGAAATTATGGTGACTTGGTTGGTTTGTTAATTCACGGGTTGGTTGTACTTAGTGTCACAAACATCTCGGGGTGGATGGATGCACGATGTTTGATGACCCTTGCTCGAGCATATTTAGGGTGATTAGACTTGGATGTTCAAGAAGTGGATATATACAATAAAGGATGGAAGGTGTGGGTATATATCACTACCTATATATTTAAAGGAGTTACATTTGTTGTGCTAATGTAGGTTCTAAATCACACATTTGCAATTCAGGTGATTAAGGTGATTAGACTTGGATGTTCATGAAGTGGATATATACAATAAGGATGGAAGGTTGGGTATATATCACTACCTATATTTAAAGGAGTTACGTTGTTGTGCTCAATATAGGTTCTAAATCACGATTTTAGTGCAAGTATAAGTCGCGGGACTTGTTCCTTATCAAGCTTCAATCAAGTGATTGTTGTTTCTCATGCTTCTAATGAGATTGTTGTACAAGATCTTCTCAAGAGGTGGTCAGACTTAAAGACGAGAGGTGGTTTGTTCAGAGACGCGTTCTAACCCGGTACACATTCTAAAGTTAAACATATCTCATCAAGCTGTGTTGGGCATATTATGAGCTTCCGGGAATGTTAATCTGCTAAACCATTGATGAGGAGACAAACGAGGGGTTACTACAAGCAAGTCTTTATCACATCTTCTTTTGCAGCAGTTTTATGTGTCTCTTTCCATGTATCTGTATTGTGCTTGTCAAATTCACAAACATCACGGACTCTCAACTTTGGCAAAAAAGGTCATTTCATGCCTTTTTGAGGGGGAGAATTAGCGCGAGTTTCCTAGCGGTTCCGTTTCCAGCAATGTGAATCTTAGCGGTACCGGTTACAGCGGGTCAGATTGTATCGTTTCAGTCTCCAGCGGTTTGAATCTTAGCAGTTCCCGGTTTTCAGCGGGTCAGATCGTAGCGATTCAGGATTCAGTGGGTCAGTCTCCAAAGGTTTGAATATTAGCAGTTCCAGTTTCAGTGGTTTAGCTTTCAACGGTTTGGGGTTTAGCGATTTGCCTAAGATTTCAGCGGTCTGATACTTACTGTTGTGCAGTTTGTTCTTGAATTTATTTCTTGGTTAAATCTCAAGAACTGTAAAATCCTGTACACAGTACGACAACTATTCCATGAACTGCACCTGATTACATCAAGTAGCTGGGTCAGACAACTTTGTTTGATAGGACTGACTATGAACTTGGGCACTGCTAAGAATTAGCGCGTGTTTCTCTCCCTCTGACTATTCAACCGCACAAATGATCATGAAGTTAATTTGGTATTCCTTGCTTGAGAGTGAAGTTGGATTTCACGAAAGAGTCTACCTATTTTATCTTGAAATCGGGGATGGTTGGATGCATGATTTCAATGATAACTTGCTCGTGCTTATGATGTAAGTTGAAGACTTGGGTTATCTAGTTTCCAGAAGTCGGGGTGGATGGTTGAAGACCTGGTAAACTATCACTTAAAGGAGATACATTGTAGTACTCAGTGTCACACGTAGAAGACGTTGTGGATAATCGCAAGAGGTGATGAAAGTCTCATACTTGTCAGGATAACATTAAGCACTTAAAGACTTAACACCGTTCTTCCAACAACAATGCAAGCTTAGGTAACAAATTTGAGTAATTCTACTTCATTTGCAAGATTGGTATATCGGGTTTCCTTCATCAAGTGATCACAAGTGGTTTGTGTTCGAGGTTGGTTAGTTGGACAAAGATTTTAAAAGGTGTGATGTGATCTGTAATTCTCAAGATATTCTTAACCCAAACTGATGTTCACAAAATCCAAATCAGTCATGCCACATTCAATCTGTTACTGTCTCACGGTTTCTTCTTGGTTTTGTAAAATCCCGCGAAAGAACTTATTTCTCGGTTTAAATCATAGATTTGTAAAATCCCGTGATGATGAGCTATGCGCTATTGACCATGATCGGGTTAAAACCATTATCAAAGTTCAGCTATTACATCACAAATGGCTGGATCGAGGCATTTAATCGACAAGATGTGACTACGGGGTTAGTTCGGTATTATTTATTTGAGGCTGAAGTGAAATTTCATGGGTGCGTGTACTTAGTATCTGAAGATATCGGGGAGGTTGGATGAAGATTCTTCGAGATCCTTGTTCGAGCTTTCAACATTTACAATGACGAGGACTAGGGTATTTAGTTATTTTTTCTTTCTCTCTTTTACAAAATAACTATCACTTTAAGGAGTCACGTTGTAGTGCTCAGTGTCACACGAATTTTGTGGATATCCAAGAGGTGATGTACGTCGTATACTTGATGGTTGGTTGGTTGAAGAGTATAGAGTACTTAGGGATTCAATGTTGCACGAAGTCTCTGCACGCTCTTTGTCTTGCATTAGTACAAGTTTTAGTCACAAGTTCGGGTTATGTTACTTCAGGCTCAAGTTCATCATATTGGGTTTTCTCCATCAGTGGTCACGATTTCAAGCCAACAAATGATAATGGGTTGATAACGAGTTAGATGAGAGAAGTAGTAAAGAGAGAGATTATGACGTCTGTACACGTCAGTACAGGCCTCGCTCTTCAACATTATGACGTCTGTAAACATCAGTGCAGGCCTCGTTCTTCATCAGTATGACGTTGTACAAGTCAGTGCAGGCCTCGCTCTTCAACATAATGACGTCTGTACACATCAGTGCAGCCTCGATCTTCATTATTATGACGTCTGTACAAGTCAGTCCAGGCCTCGTTCTTCATCGTTATGACGTCTGAATACCTCATTTCAGGCCTCGTTCCTCAAAGAAAAGAAAGGTGTACGCTTCAGTGCGCTTTATCTTTGGAAGAAGAGAAATCTTCTTATTTATGGCCATTCTCATCAACAAGATTCATGCTCTTCCCGTGCTTATTCAATCTTCAATGGATCGACGCATATTGGAGTATATTTTTTTCACGTATTCAACCAAAAATTACAGTTGACAGGCATATGCAATTTTGAGGGGGGGGGGGAAGGGTTGAATAAACAACATGTCAGTCTTCAAGAACCGTCAAGTGGAGCTACTTACCGTTGATGGTATTCATATTCACTAGTTCAATCATCAAAAATTGCAGTTGGCAGGCATATGAAATTTTTGAGGGGGGAAAGGGTGAATATTAATCTACATGTTGGGTTGATGAATGAGTAATGGTCATACGACTCCTGAATACGTCAGTTCAGGAGTCGTGCAAACCATGGTTCTCCAACACTACATCTTCTTCCTCTATCAAGGTGTTGAAGAACATGGTCATGGAATGCTAATCGACATCTTCTCACGGGGGTGATACAATCAGTAACAAAGGGTTTCTAGTCAATGCTTCATGTACACGTCATTACGCTGCATGTCACATCATGATGATGATTTCGATTTATCGTAACCATCATGGGGGAGAGAAATGTGTACACCAAGGACGCACAACAGGTTCACGTGATCGGGCTTTATACTGCTTCTGGGTTGAAGTTATGCCGGTGATGATAACCGAGAGATGATCAGTGGTTCAACTTGTTACCTTGGTATTATCGTTTCGCTTTTACGTCATGGGCTGATTAATCGTAACCATCAGGGGAGAGAGAATGTGTACATCAAGGACGACAACAGGTTCACGTGATCAGGGCTTAATATCCCAAAGGGTGGATACATACTATAGAAGATCAGTGGTTCAACTTGTTACTTTGGTGTTATACTAAAGACTGAAGAAGGTCGAGTCGTCAGTCTTTTCTTCATTCTCTGTTGGGTGTTATCGTCTCATGTGTACGCTGCGGGTTGATGGGTTACATGTAAGGTTACTGAAAGGCATTTGGTGAGATGAAGATGGTTGGTATTCGTTCCTCCGTATTGGGCAATCTTGAAGAAGGTCGAGTCTACAGTCTTCTCTACATCCAAAAAGTTGTGCTTTTTTTCTTACAACTTGATATTTAACTTAATCCCATGACAGTTCTTGTTTGATGAGTTGTGGAGTTAAGTTAGGTTCAAGTTGTTCTGTAGTTTAAGGTTAGGTCCAACTTGATTTTAACCTAATCTCATGACAGTTCTTGTTTGATGAGTTGTGAGGTTAAGCTGAAATCAAGTTGTTACTGGGCTTAAATTTGTGGTTTAGCTTAACCTCATGACAGTTCTTGTTTGATGAGTTGTGGGGTTAAGCTAGATTTCAGTTGAGGCTCAACTTAAACTAACGAAAAGATGCCTAAGGTTTTTGACGGCGTTACTCAAGGACGGGAGTGTTAGAAGACTAAAGACGGCATGCATTTGGTTACCAAAAGACTTCTTCTTATTATGGGTGTTCATCCAAAGTCTTCTTCTTCTTCCTATTATGGGTGTTCATCAGGAATGGTTGTCAGATTGGGGAGAGAGCACTAATTAGGGGAGAGTGAAAAGCCAGAATTAATCCCTGATTAAATGTGCTCACATTACTCTTCAGTAAGTAAAGTGATGGCAGCGGAAAAGATCCAAGAAGCTGAGGAGTAATGGTTTTTCTTCGTATCCTTGTATATATTTTGCTTCTTACATTCTTTTTCATATCTTACACCATTTTGTAAATAGATATATAGAAATCTTGCTAATTGTAAATAGAGAAACGTAAAATCAGAAATACCATAAAAATTAAAAAATTAGAAAATACCAAAAATAGCTTCACCTAGGCATGTCTTCTGTTTATCGATAACATTTACGGACTTAGAAATGTCATTCAATAATGGCACGGGTCTTTAAATGAAGCTCGACCAGAAGCTAAAATGGAGGATTAAAACATGTCTAAATGGCTTGCTATTACTTCAGATAGCAACCCGCGCTTCAAAATGGGGAAAAGCACGTTGCCAAAAAGACGGCTGTTCCTCCAACTGGGTGATGTTCACCTGGGCATGGATTACTTTATATCCATGTTTCTTCGATCTGGTGTACGTTTCAGTGCATCATTTCTTGATTAAGAAGAAAGTCTTCTTTGTATACAAATAGTTTTCATTCTATGATTCTTCTGAAAATTATTTGTGAGACACTTGGTGAATATGTGTTGTATGAAATTTGTTTGACTTGGATTGTGCATAAAATTTGTCACTCAATCAATGACTAGAAATGGTTAGAAATGGTCATTGATTGAGGGGGAGAGTGAATTCAAATTTTATATCATCAAACGGACTTATTGGTTAAATCATACTTGTTAGAAATGGTTTTGTAGTTAATGGGGTATTAGGTGAAGAGGATCTTGCTAAAACTTTATATCAATTGGCCTAATGTGTTGGTTGCTAGAAAGTTTAGGACATTATGTGCAACTTGCTTATAGTTTCCTAGCTTTACATATCTAGTAGGTTCATTTGTGTCACTTTGGAATCCTCGATTAATCTCCTAAACACTTTAAGACTCAAAACCTAAAAGAAGTAAGAAAACCAGATGTGTTTGATGCTATTGAATACCCCTATGACATTTGTATGATCTAAGTGAATGAGTTTCAAATGTTGCTTGTCTCTGCTGCTTAATTGTTGTTGATATTGTGCATATGTTCTCAGGATTCGCTTAGGTATATTGCTATTATGTTAGAATCTTGTTCCTAAGATCCTGAATTGAATGATGAAATATGAGTGAATTGCCATGTTCATGATTGCTACTTGCTCTCATGCTAGATATAGTAGTTTGACGTATTTCCTGACTGTGGTTTGATTAAATGAATTTGGTATAATAATGTGGCAAGCTGCTGAAGGGTAGCTATTAAGGAATAGTGTATCTGTATGTATGTATATCTGTGTTGATATTCTTATGCAGATTCCATAGCCAAAATGAAAGTGCCAGTTCCCATTCTAACCATTTGATCAGACGATCTAACTCTATTGATTGGCTCGAAATCACCACAACAAAAACGTCGGCAACAAAAACAACAACAACACTTTCACCACCGCCACCACCATTCATCTATTTTGGTCTCGCCAAGTGGGGATCAACGAAATTTGCGAAAGATTTGTTGGTGGATGGATAATTGATGTTGACTACTAACTCAGAAAAGCGGGTGATTACATCATCTGCGCAAAAAATGTCAATATCATTTGTGTCATAATTGTCGAATTGTGCATAATAAGCAGTGAATCTCCCATCTTAGATTAAGGGGAGCATTAGTATGTTTCATTATCAGAAAACATTAAATCGGACACATTTCTCTCACATTTTCTAACTTATTTAATCAATTGGGATCACAAATCTCAAATGGTTTGAAATTTTTGATCGGGAGAGAGAATGTGATTTAAATATGAAATCTGATAAAATGTAATGTTTGGACATAAATGTAAGCTCTCCCATATGTGCTAAACTCTTTCGTATATCGATGCACATATTGAGGGGAGCAAATGGACAAAAGGATTTTGGCATTTATGTGAGCAAGGCTCAGACTTCACAAATGAATTGACGAAACATATATTGTCATCAATCGAAAGGACATATCCTGGCCGGGTAATAATTTCAAGCTGGTCTAACCAGTGATGTAAGCGTGTCTCGAAAAGGATTTTGTCTGAGTAGAGTGTACCGTTTCGAGAAACTTTCTGTGGACTTGACCAGGCGGGTAATAATTTCAAGCTGGTCTAACCAGTGATGTAAGCGTGTCTCGAATCGGTCATGTTTACTGAAAGTTGATCAATTCAAAAAAGTGCGAGCTCTACCTAACATGTGCAAATTTATAAAACAATCATTCGAGCACATGTTGAGGGGGAGCATTTGAAAAATATAAAACTCTCAAGTGTTTGCAAAAATGTGTTTCAGAATCATGAACACTTTGAGAGATTTTTCAAAGATTTGGTTTGGCAATCGTGGATGAATACCAAAGACCGGCCATTTTAAATTAATGCATGGAGTTATAAGGATGGTTAGGTTAGGATCAAGTTCCCACGATCCCGCCAGAGCCGGAGGGATCTACCCAGGGACAATCCACTAGTTAGTGTAGAAGTCCTTAGGTATGATGAAAAAAGGAGAAAAGTGGATAAGGGAAAAGTGCCGACTGAGATGGAGCTAGTACTGGAACAAACCCAACAAGGTGCTAGTTATGAAGTCTCGGTAAGCACTGAAGGGGTTGAAGAATGAAAAAGAATTGTAAAGATAAAGGGTGAAAAGAAAGAAGCCCTCCTTACAACCTAGGCAAAACCGGGTCAATTCATATGCTGTCAGAATCACTCAGATGATTGCTGGCGTGAAGACAAAGTATCATGGACCCAGTGATACGCTGCACAACCCTCCCTAGCCACTCAAGGTCCCTCAAAGGATTCTTGTTTCAATTGTCATAGAGTTCAATACATTTCTATCGTCTCTCTCACTCCGAGTTAGATGCTATTGAAAAGGTGGCAGTCCTCTCCAGCCTCCGATCACCAAATCAAAACGCACAATAGAGTCTAGAGCCACGAGATGCATAATAAGATCTCATAGGAACACGAATTATTTCTACACTGGTTGTTCAACATTAAGGACACCAGGTGTAAACTCATGATTCCTACGCAGATCTTAGCAATCTGCCAGAACATTTATTGAGAGAATTTACTAATGTAATTCTCAATGATTGAATAGAAATTCCTGCCAGGGTCAACATCAAGCAGCCCTGAAAGCAGGTCACTTCGGTAATTCCCTGTGGATTACGCTTAGTGATCGCGGCGGTTTCTAACGGTCTACAGTGGTTGAGTGATCTCCAGTGACTCACCTAATCGTTGATGTGCTACGGTTCGATCTTAAAAAGCCCTCTGTGGGTTTTCGATTAGGAACGGTCTTGGTAAGGATTAGAGAGAGTTTTCACACTATGCTGTTAACAATCTCGAAGTCCGAACCTGTAAGTACCGGACGTTTTATTGCTAACTGTCGTATGCAGGAACTTCTGGCGATTGTAGCTGTGGAATGCTGTAGCTGGTTGCTGTTGTAGCTGGTTGCAGTAAAGATGCCAATCCTCTACCACATGCTCACACTACATCATCATTGTAACTCAACAAAGTCATGATCAACCAAAAAGACCTTCAACACGGCTTCTGCAAACTCTGATGCTAAAGATCATGACACCAAATAGTGTGAGCATGTCGGCTCAAAGAATTTACACATCACATGGAAACATACTGCTGAAAGATGACATGGAAACAAAGTTGGATGATAAAGTCGAAGAATACTCAAAGATCATCCAAAACAATCAATCAGTCATAAAATCATTACTGCTGAAGGCACAAAGACTAAAGACATTGAAGAATCAAAGACTACGAGCTATGACGTCAAGTTCAGAAGACAGAATGCTAGAATTCAAATTATTATTTCCGGGGTGACCTCCCTTAGGGGGAGATTGTTAGGAATATAAATATTCAGATGAAGGCTCGGTCACCCCGAGCATCTATTTAGCATTCACATAGCTCGTAGGCTTATTTATATTATATTAGTATTATTAGTAATATTAGTATTAGTTTAGTTAAATATATATTTGTGGAGTGGGTCGGGGCTTTCCCCACTGTCAGCTCACTCCACAGCCCACTAGGGGCAAAATATTAGGTACTATATATAAGCCCTTCCCACGCTTGGGAAGGGTTGGAACTCTCATTTCATCTAATCTAATCTTTTGTTTTTTTGAGTTACCCACTCTCTCTCTCTAGTTCATCTTCACCTAACTCAACATGGATCTAATCTTCCATGAATCAAGGCCACCCGAATCAAGCACACAATCAATATGTTTATGTCTTACATTTAGTATAGCCTGTAGTACTAGGAAGCTTTTGCCCCATAAGTTTCCATTAATCAGCTTATTTGAAGTGCTTAATTTGATCTACAAGTAGGGGTTTTAACCATTGTTTCTGCCCTAATTTGTGAACCTGCTCAACTGCTTATCTGCTTATCCATGTGCTTATCTGGACTTTAATCATTTTTTTATGCTTAAATAAGTTGTTTGAACTATTTCTGAGCTTGTGGTATTTTTTAGTGCTTATTTTAGTGCTTATTTCCAAACTGCTTATTATCCCATTTGCTTATTAGGGTTTAGATAACTTCTGATTTTATTTTTCCTAGATTAAGAATAATATTTTAGATTTATCTGCAAAGCTTCATATTTTTCTAAAGTCATTTACTATTTTTAAACCTTTTAATTAATTTCTAATAGTTTTTAATTCATAATAAAAAATATAAAAATCAGAAAAATATAAATCTTTTTTCTAAAATTTTCTTTTGTCATTTATAACTTAGGAAAAATAATTTGGTACTTGTAGGATTTATTTTATAGATTTCACTTTTTAATCCTGTTTTTAGATTTCCCGTTTCTTGTTTTTAAATATAATTTGCTTTAATCTTAATTTTATTTTGAGAATTTGTTTCTCATTATTTAAGTAGATTAGAATTCATAAAATCAAAACTCCAAATTACAATCATCATCACTCTAATCCCAAACCTTAAACGTTTGTCCATTCACACCTCGTTTGGGACACGACCCGGGTAAATCACTTACCTGGTATCACACATATCACAAACGTGAGTTTTTGCAAGTTAGCCTTTTTCCTAAAGGGTTGATTTGTCTTTATTCACGTGTATCCGTCTGATATTATTTTATATATACACTTTAGCACGGATCAAATTTTGGCGCCGCTGCCGGGGAGGTTGTGTTGCGACAAAAATCGTTGAGATTTTAAACGATTAGTGACTTGAGATCCTTCTTTCAGAAATTTCCACTTTCTTATAACATATAAAATACAAAAATATTTATCTTTTCTTTTATATATATATTATCATAAAAAAAATAAAAACCCAAAAACATTTTCCGTTTTACTGTGAAATAAAAGATAAAAGCAATCCCAATATAATATTCCTCAACTTGGAGTATTATCATAATAAGTTCCCAAACATCAGATTAAAACTTGCCTTTGTGTCGCTTGCGAATTCGGCTCACCTTTGATTGATAAACAAACTCTAACGGAGGTTTCAGGAGGTTGGCATTAAATTGTCGAACCGAAAGGAGCGGGTTTTTAAGGAGCATTTATTGCCACCTTTGCTCCTCCGCCACTCTGTGCGTTTTTCTTTCAGAGAGCTACCGTACGCTTGTTTGATTTAAGGTTTAAGTTTTTTCCAAAAATCCAAAAAAAAAATAATGAAAAACCAAAAACCCAAAAATATTTTTCTTCACCCTCTATCCGTTTAATTCTTTTTCTTTATGTCTTCATCTTACCACTATGGTTGTCAATGGTGTGGAGGTCCTCATAATGGTGGGAATTGTCCCGGTTGTTGCATGGTGGAATCAGGAAACGGGTTTGTTTATGACCAAAATCCTTATTCTTACCATGAAACACCGACTTTTTCAACCAGCCCCCAAACCATGAGATGGAAACATATTCTTGTGAGTATTGTGGAGGTCCACACCCAAGTTTTGATTGTCAAGCAGGAATACGTCTGTCTATGAACAAGATCCATGTTATCAAAACTTCAGGTATGACCATTATCCATATAATTCACCGAATCAGTCACAACAAACATATTGTTGTGAGTTACTGTGGAGGTCCACATTATAATTCTGATTGTCAAAAAGGAACCCGCTTGTCTATGAGCATGTCCCTTGTAACAATTATGACTACTCTTATCATGACCAACCTCCACAGTGTAAAACAATTCAAGCACCACCTCAGCCAATTCCACAAGAAGTTCTCCATGATCTTCTTGATTCAATATAAGATTTTAAGGCTTTGGTGATTAAACTTCCCCAAGAAGATCCCCATTAGAAAACTTATGGAGGACTTCTAGCTGAAGAACAAACAGCTAGGATAAGTTCCAAATATCGTCAAACTTTCATTTGCGATGACGATGATGAAGATTCTATTTGGGGAGTTTGCAAGAATTCGTCAGCTGCAATCACACCTGTCCAGAAAAGGCAGGAAGACAAGAGTATTGCAGAATTGCTAGCAGAAGAGCAAATGGAACGTATAAAAGCCATTTTTGCTAGCAATATTGATGAGGAGGACGACGAGGGGAGTATTATTCCTTTGAGTGATATCATTTCTCAACTCCCTCAGTCTATAGCAATCACACCCATCTTACAGTCTGTGGACTCTGAGGACTCTCTTATTATGGGGGATGAGCATATTAGCACTATTCCTGAAAAGGAATTGGACGAATTCATAAAGTCTAGTGCTGAGAACCTATCCCAATCCCAAGTGAGTCTGAGGATATATTTCCGACAGTGAAAGTGATGGTTCTTTTCGTAGTGATCAACCTCTTGACACTACTGATATTTTTTCGGGACATTTCTAACCCTCTTTTCAATTCAAACGATGAATTTTTCGGGATTTTCTCTAATCCCCTTTTCAATTCAAATGATGATTTTTCCTCTAGTGATGACGAATCACTTTCTGATGAGGACGTTCAAAATGAAAGTCTCGAAGTCTATTCGAATTCTCTTTTTGAATTTGACGATGAGTACTTTTCTAGCAAAATAAATCCTCTCTTTGATGAAGAGTTAGAAAACGATGAGGTCAAGGACTCTATTATTCATAAACTTGATGATGTGACCTCAACTCTTAATCCCGATATTGATCTTTCTCCGACATATGTGACATTTCCCGTTGAGGATCGCCATTATATTGACTTCACATATGTCGTTCGAGTTTTTCTACCTTTCTGTGCTTATAAGGTAGCTTGTCCTTTCCCTCACTCGTTTGGGAATGAGGACAAAGTTTTTGATCCCGGCATCTCCATTTATCAATCTTTTGAGCCGGATGTATCTCATCGGAGTGGAACTTTCATGAAATTCAATGTTTATCTAAACACATTGAATGAAAGTCCGATGGAGATTGTTCTTCCACTTGCTTCCCCATGAACCAATGAATTCGGGGTCGAGTCAAGCTAGTGACTCGGTTAACAAAAACATTAGCACATGGGTGACAACCCATGTTTCTGACTTCTTTCTATTTTCTGACACTAAGTGTGGGGGGATTCCTCTACTGTGCTTTGTTTGTTGTTTGCTCTTGTTTGCAGGTTTCCCTTGGATTGTGATGATTGCCGCGCCTGTTTTCAATCCAGCCGCCCAATATCCTATCCTTTTGCTAACGATTATCTAGGGATATCTTTTTAATCCTGTTTGTGAAAATTGAGATTTCTTTCACACACTTGGCTATTAGTCTTACCTTTTTACGTTCAATAGTGTCAGCATAATAGCCGGTACTTTGAATATTGAGGGCAATATTCAATTCTAAGTGTGGGGGGGAATTCTCTCGAATTTTGTCACATATGTACCTTCTAGTGCCCTAGTATACCCCCGTTTTGGCCAAAATTTTAAAATTTTTTCATTTTTAGATAAGAAATTGCAATAAAAAAGAAGAAATGTTTAGTCTTGATTAGGTTAGAACAAAGGGAATCCCGACTCTGCCAGAGTATTGATCTGGCTGCTTCCTTAACTATTAGACTAAGGTTTACAATATGTGCAAATAAAAATGCTAAGCGTAGAATAGTTGGTTTTCTTAGAGCTTATATAAGTAATCTATGGCTTTTCCTCCCAGGAGATAACTAATCTGACTTAATTAGTGCTTATTTTCAAACATTTGAACACACAAAATCATTTTTCTTTACGATTTTGAAAAATACTAGTTCAAAGATTTATTTAAACTTCAGAACAAACATATGTCATAATAAATGTAAAAGTTAAGTAATAAATGTATGTGCTAAAAAGCTAAGGTTCAAGATCGGCCCTTGGATCCTTATTTCCGGAAGGCGTTTAGGTCTTGGCTACCCTCTTACACCGGCCCTTGGACCCTTAATTCTGAAAGGCGTTAAGGTCTTGGAACTCTCCGTTGTAACAGCCCTTGGATCCTTTACTCCAGGAAGGTTTAAGGTCTTGGTTCCCTTGAAACTCCGTTAGTTTATATTGCACAAAGTTAAGTACCAAAAAAAAAAAAAAAAAAAAAAAAAAAAAAAAAAAAAAAAAAAGTGATGATAAATGAAAAAAAAATGAAAAAATGAGAAAATAAAAAGAATAATAAAATTGAATGATATTGCAAAATGCAATAAATTTTGAAGCTTGCTTGTTGTGAATTCTAAATCTATCTTTCAACTATATTAGTCAAAGTTTTATAAAACGTCGATTTTTGTTATCAAGATTTTGAAAATCAAGCACAGTCACCTAAACTTGATAAATGTGGGAGTGAAAAGTTAAGTTTCGGCTTACATAGATTATTGATATGAGTAGTGTTAGCATTTTTACAAAAAGCATTTGCACATTGAGTTTAAGCTTAGTTGGGAGTATCAAAAAGAGGATGACGATTTTAATTCCCTGGAGACACCCAGTTTGTGTGAATCCTGTTCCGTGATACCATTTTTGGAAATCAAGCATGTTATATATTTTGTTCTAAGTTTAAAATTTCGTGCATTATATAAAATATCAAAACGGGGTATGCTTGGTATTCTTTTGATCCTTTCATTACTTCATATGATCGGATTGCTAGGGACTAGCAATAGTTTATTGTGGGGGATTGATGAGTGTGTAAATACTCATCATTTTATACCCACAAAAGACACAAAAATGACCAAAAACACCCAAATTGATCAAATAATGTTGCAAATATTCTTGGTTTGTGTTTTTATTGTGTTTCAGGTACAAAAGGATTGAAAACGAGGCAAAAAACATACAAAACCGAGCACAAGATTGGAAAAGCGTGAAAAGCCGAGGACGGGGAGAAATTTATGAGTTTGGACCGGGATATTGCTTAAATTATCAAAGTCAACCCTCAAGAATGTCAACTTGTCAAGATTAGCCCCTAAAAGTAATTTTACAAAAATGACACAGTTGGTCCCTGGAATTTCGGAATTGGCAACTTTAGTCCCTAAAGTTAAATCTTATCCAAAGTTAATCCCTAAAACTAAACCTATAACCAAATCCTTATCCTAAATAATTAACCCAACCCAAACCCAAAATCCTAAACCCATTTACCCCACCAAGCCCAACATAAAATAAAAAGCCCAATCCTTAACAATTAACCCACCCCGTTTTTATTTCTGATAAACACCCAAGTTTGACCCCAGTCAAACTCTTCTTCCTTCCCACTTGACCCGCCAAACCATACACCCTCACCCATAACTTTTCTCTGCCAAACCACCATCAATCCTTATCCCTGCCACCTTCCCCCTCCTCCAATGAGAAGCCTTCACAGTACTCTTCCCACGTGCTCAGAAGAGGTTAAAAAACCCACTTGACCATTTTCCCGCCAAAAATGGAAAGGACGACTGGGATTGATTCAAAGCCTATCCAATGGTGGGATTTAATCAGAAGTGAATATAGAAGCTTTTTGGATGTCTATTTAAAGAAAAGAAGACACACAGAAAAGATTGTCCATGGTTTTAGACCATTCGTAGTGTACTTTATGCTTATCTCTGTTTTTAAGATTATTGCCTTTGAAATTCTGTTTTTCATTATTCCAAGTATTTTAACTTTAATTTCAGACTTAATTTACTTTTAAAAACTTTGAATTGTTTTAACTTCAATAAAATTCGAGTTAACTGCTAATCCAGTACTTTAAATTTATTGTTGTTTCAAGTTTGAAAGCCTTTCTTCCTGTTCAATAATCTCACATAAGCCTGTGACAGCTTGGTGTGAGTTATTATTGCTTAATTCAGTTTCAATTTCCAAATTTCCAAAAAAGTCAAAAAGTCAACTCTGGTCAACATTACTGTACATCTGCTTATTTCTTGCTTTTTATGCTTATTGATAGTTGTAACTGCTTTCTATATTGTCTTGTAGTTTAAATATAGTTAGGATTTCATTTGCTCAGTTCTCACTTGAAAAATCCATAAAACCATAAAATAGCTTAATCTAATTTCAGCTTATTTGAATCCTTAACTTCTGCTCCTTAGTGCTTTTTACACCTTAGCATAGCTAGTTGAACATCTTTTGTTAGATTATGTAGCTTATTTTGGTTTGCTCAGTTCAATAATTCACATCAGTGAACTTTAAGGGGTGTTTGGCTTTTTGGGTCAAACGGGTAAAAACCCATCATTACTGTTCATTGACCATAAGCTTAACTTTAATCTTGCATAAAATAGTCTAGATAAGCTGTTAGTGATAAGTGTTGAGTTTGTTTTTAGTGCTTTTGAGGTTTTGAAGCCATGGGTGCAATTTTAGAACCTATGCTGCCCTTATAAGCTTAGAATAAGCTGAGGCTTGTGTGGTGCAATTTTTTGGCAACTTTAGGTGTAATTTAGTGGTTAAAATCAGAATCCAGGAGTTGGGTTAGTCTCAGTTGGTTTGTGCACTTCTGCACACACCCTGATCAACCAAGCCAAATAGCAGACTAGCACATTAAGCTGCTGATCTCAGCTAATTATTGGCTTATCCAATTAAGCCAAGTTCCTGATTTTTGGTTTACAAAAAGCCTATAGTACTAGTATTTAGAATCTGGTATGGATTGCACTTTGTAGTTTATTTTCAAGCTTAATTCAGGTCTGCAAAATCCCTTGTGGTCTGATTCAAACCTGCATAAAATTCAGTTTCATCAAGCATCTGATCTAGGTTAAAATTAGAGTTCAATTAAGTTGTTAAAATTAGGGCTTTTGATGTTTTAGTATAGCCTGTAGTACTAGGAAGCTTTTGCCCCCATAAGTTTCCATTAATCAGCTTATTTGAAGTGCTTAATTTGATCTACAAGTAGGGGTTTTAACCATTGTTTCTGCCCTAATTTGTGAACCTGCTCAACTGCTTATCTGCTTATTCCATGTGCTTATCTGGACTTTAATCAGTTTTTATGCTTAAATAAGTTGTTTTAAACTATTTCTGAGCTTGTGGTATTTTTTAGTGCTTATTTTAGTGCTTATTTCCAAACTGCTTATTAGCCCATTTGCTTATTAGGGTTTAGATAACTTCTGATTTTATTTTTCCTAGATTAAGAATAATATTTTAGATTTATCTGCAAAGCTTCATATTTTTCTAAAGTCATTTACTATTTTTAAACCTTTTAATTAATTTCTAATAGTTTTTAATTCATAATAAAAAATATAAAAATCAGAAAAATATAAATCTTTTTTCTAAAATTTTCTTTTGTCATTTATAACTTAGGAAAAATAATTTGGTACTTGTAGGATTTATTTTATAGATTTCACTTTTTAATCCTGTTTTTAGATTTCCCGTTTCGCGTTTTTAAATATAATTTGCTTTAATCTTAATTTTATTTTGAGAATTTGTTTCTCATTATTTAATTAGATTAGAATTAATAAAAATCAAAATTCCAAATTACTATCATCAGTCACTCTAATCCCAAACCTTAAACGTTTGTCCATTCACACCTCGTTGGGACACGACCCGGGTAATCACTTACCTGGTATCACACATATCACAAACGTGAGTTTTTGCAAGTTAGCCTTTTTCCTAAAGGGTTGATTTGTCTTTATTCACGTGTATCCGTCTGATATTATTTATATATACACTTTAGCACGGATCAAATTTTGGCGCCGCTGCCGGGAGGTTGTGTTGCGACAATATCGTTGAGATTTTAAACGATTAGTGACTTGAGATCCTTCTTTCAGAAATTTCCACTTTCTTATAACATATAAAATACAAAAATATTTATCTTTTCTTTTATATATATATTATCATAAAAAAAATAAAAACCCAAAAACATTTTCCGTTTTACTGTGAAATAAAAGATAAAAGCAATCCCAATATAATATTCCTCAACTTGGAGTATTATCATAATAAGTTCCCAAACATCAGATTAAAACTTGCCTTTGTGTCGCTTGCGAATTCGGCTCACCTTTGATTGATAAACAAACTCTAACGGAGGTTTCAGGAGGTTTGGCATTAAATTGACAAACCGAAAGGAGCGGGTTTTTAAGGAGCATTTATTGCCCACCTTTGCTCCTCCGCCACTCTGTGCGTTTTTCTTTCAGAGAGCTACCGTACGCTTGTTTGATTTAAGGTTTAAGTTTTTTCCAAAAATCCAAAAAAAAAATTGAAAAACCAAAAACCCAAAAATATTTTTCTTCACCCTCTATCCGTTTAATTCTTTTTCTTTATGTCTTCATCTTACCACTATGGTTGTCAATGGTGTGGAGGTCCTCATAATGGTGGGAATTGTCCCGGTTGTAGCATGGTGGAATCAGGAAACGGGTTTGTTTATGACCAAAATCCTTATTCTTACCATGAAACACCCGACTTTTTCAACCAGCCCCCAAACCATGAGATGGAAACATATTCTTGTGAATATTGTGGAGGTCCACACCCAAGTTTTGATTGTCAAGCAGGGAATACGTCTGTCTATGAACAAGATCCATGTAATCAAAACTTCGGGTATGACCATTATCCATATAATTCACCGAATCAGTCACAGCAAACATATTGTTGTGAGTACTGTGGAGGTCCACATTATAATTCTGATTGTCAAAAAAGGAACCCGCTTGTCTATGAGCATGTCCCTTGTAACAATTATGACTATTCTTATCATGACCAACCTCCACAGTGTAAAACAATTCAAGCACCACCTCAGCCAATTCCACAAGAAGTTCTCCATGATCTTCTTGATTCAATAAAAGATTTTAAGGCTTTGGTGATTAAACTTCCCCAAGAAGATCCCCATTAGAAAACTTATGGAGGACTTCTAGCTGAAGAACAAACAACTAGGATAAGTTCCAAATATCGTCAAACTTTCATTTGCGATGACGATGATGAAGATTCTATGCGGGGAGTTTGCAAGAATTCGTCAGCTGCAATCACACCTGTCCAGAAAAGGCAGGAAGACAAGAGTATTGCAGAATTGCTAGCAGAAGAGCAAATGGAACGTATAAAAGCCATTTTTGCTAGCAATATTGATGAGGAGGACGACGAGGAGAGTATTATTCCTTTGAGTGATATCATTTCTCAACTCCCTCAGTCTATAGCAATCACACCCATCTTACAGTCTGTGGACTCTGAGGACTCTCTTATTATGGGGGATGAGCATATTAGCACTATTCCTGAAAAGGAATCGGACGAATTCATAAAGTCTAGTGCTGAGAACCTTATCCCAATCCCAAGTGAGTCTGAGGATATTTCCGACAGTGAAAGTGATGGTTCTTTTCGTAGTGATCAACCTCTTGACACTACTGATGATTTTTTCGGGACGTTTTCTAACCCTCTTTTCAATTCAAACGATGAATTTTTCGGGATTTTCTCTAATCCCCTTTTCAATTCAAATGATGATTTTTCCTCTAGTGATGACGAATCACTTTCTGATGAGGACGTTCAAAATGAAAGTCTCGAAGTCTATTCGAATTCTCTTTTTGAATTTGACGATGAGTACTTTTCTAGCAAAATAAATCCTCTCTTTGATGAAGAGTTAGAAAACGATGAGGTCAAGGACTCTATTATTCATAAACTTGATGATGTGACCTCAACTCTTAATCCCGATATTGATCTTTCTCCGACATATGTGACATTTCCGGTTGAGGATCGCCATTATATTGACTTCACATATGTCGTTCGAGTTTTTCTACCTTTCTGTGCTTATAAGGTAGCTTGTCCTTTCCCTCACTCGTTTGGGAATGAGGACAAAGTTTTTGATCCCGGCATCTCCATTTATCAATCTTTTGAGCCGGATGTATCTCATCGGAGTGGAACTTTCATGAAATTCAATGTTTATCTAAACACATTGAATGAAAGTCCGATGGAGATTGTTCTTCCACTTGCTTCCCCATGAACCAATGAATTCGGGGTCGAGTCAAGCTAGTGACTCGGTTAACAAAAACATTAGTACATGGGTGACAACCCATGTTTCTGACTTCTTTCTATTTTCTGACACTAAGTGTGGGGGGATTCCTCTACTGTGCTTTGTTTGTTGTTTGCTCTTATTTTCAGGTTTCCCTTGGATTGTGATGATTGCCGCGCCTGTTTTCAATCCAGCCGCCCAATATCCTATCCTTTTGCTAACGATTATCTAGGGATATCTTTTTAATCCTGTTTGTGAAAATTGAGATTTCTTTCACACACTTGGCTATTAGTCTTACCTTTTTACGTTCAATAGTGTCGGCATAATAGCCGGTACTTTGAATATTGAGGGCAATATTCAATTCTAAGTGTGGGGGGGAATTCTCTCGAATTTTGTCACATATGTACCTTCTAGTGCCCTAGTACCCCCGTTTTGACCAAAATTTTAAATTTTTTTCGTTTTTAGATAAGAAATTGCAATAAAAAAAGAAGAAATGTTTAGTCTTGATTAGGTTAGAACAAAGGGAATCCCGACTCTGCCAGAGTATTGATCTGGCTGCTTCCTTAACTATTAGACTAAGGTTTTACAATATGTGCAAATAAAAATGCTAAGCGTAGAATAGTTGGTTTTCTTTAGAGCTTATATAAGTAATCTATGGCTTTTCCTCCCAGGAGATAACTAATCTGACTTAATTAGTGCTTATTTTCAAACATTTGAACACACAAAATCATTTTTCTTTACGATTTTGAAAAATACTAGTTCAAAGATTTATTTAAACTTCAGAACAAGCATATGTCATAATAAATGTAAAAGTTAAGTAATAAATGTATGTGCTAAAAAGCTAAGGTTCAAGATCGGCCCTTGGATCCTTATTTCCGGAAGGCGTTTAGGTCTTGGCTACCCTCTTACACCGGCCCTTGGACCCTTAATTCTGAAAGGCGTTAAGGTCTTGGAACTCTCCGTTGTAACAGCCCTTGGATCCTTTATTCCAGGAAGGTTTAAGGTCTTGGTTCCCTTGAAACTCCGTTAGTTTATATTGCACAAAGTTAAGTATCAAAAAAAAAAAAAAAAAAAAAAAATGATGATGAATGAAAAAAAATGAAAAAATGAGAAAATAAAAAGAATATAAAATTGAATGATATTGCAAAATGCAATAAATTTTGAAGCTTGCTTGTTGTGAATTTTAAATCTATCTTTCAACTAGTATTAGTCAAATTTTTATAAAAACGTCGATTTTTGTTATCAAGATTTTGAAAATCAAGCACAGTCACCTAAACTTGATAAATGTGGGAGTGAAAAGTTAAGTTTCGGCTTACATAGATTATTGATATGAGTAGAGTTAGCATTTTTACAAAAAGCATTTGCACATTGAGTTTAAGCTTAGTTGGGAGTATCAAAAAGAGGATGACGATTTTAATTCCCTGGAGACACCCAGTTTGTGTGAATCCTGTTCCGTGATACCATTTTTGGAAATCAAGCATGTTATATATTTTGTTCTAAGTTTAAAATTTCGTGCATTATATAAAATATCAAAACGGGGTATGCTTGGTATTCTTTTGATCCTTTAATTACTTCATATGATCGGATTGCTAGGACTAGCAATAGTTTATTGTGGGGGATTGATGAGTGTGTAAATACTCATCATTTTATACCCACAAAAGACACAAAAATGACCAAAAACACCCAAATAGATCAAATAATGTTGCAAATATTCTTGGTTTGTGTTTTTATGTGTTTCAGGTACAAAAGGATTGAAAACGAGGCAAAAAACAGACAAAACCGAGCACAAGATTAGAAAAGCGTGAAAAGCCGAAGTCGGGGAGAAATTTATGAGTTTGGACCGGGATATTGCTTAAATTGTCAAAGTCAACCCTCAAGAATGTCAACTTGTCAAGATTAGCCCCTAAAAGTAATTTTGCAAAAATGACACAGTTGGTCCCTGGAATTTCAGAATTGGCAACTTTAGTCCCTAAAGTTAAATCTTATCCAAAGTTAATCCCAAAAACTAAACCTATAACCAAATCCTTATCCTAAATAATTAACCCAACCCAAACCCAAAATCCTAAACCCATTTACCCCACCAAGCCCAACATAAAATAAAAAGCCCAATCCTTAACAATTAACCCAGCCCGTTTTTATTTCTGATAAACACCCAAGTTTGACCCCAGTCAAACTCTTCTTCCTTCCCACTTGACCCGCCAAACCATACCACCCTCACCAACAACTTTTCTCTGCCAAACCACCATCAATCCTTATCCCTGCCACCTTCCCCCTCCTCCAATGAGAAGCCTTCACAGTACCCTTCCCACGTGCTCAGAAGAGGTTAAAAACCCACTTGACCATTTTCCCGCCAAAAATGGAAAGGACGTTTGGGATTGATTCAAAGCCTATCCAATGGTGGGATTTAATCATAAGTGAATATAGAAGCTTTTTGGATGTCTATTTAAAGAATAGAAGACACACAGAAAAGATTGTCCATGCTTTTAGACCATTCGTAGTGTAATTTATGCTTATCTTTGTTTTTAAGCTTATTGTCTTTGAAATTCTGTCTTTCATTATTCCAAGTATTGTAACTTTAATTTCAGACTTAATTTACTTTTAAAAACTTTGTATTGTTTTAACTTCAATAAAATTCGAGTTAACTGCTAATCCAGTACTTTAAAATTATTGTTGTTTCAAGTTTAAAAGCCTTTCTTTCCAGTTTAATAATCTCACATAAGCCTGTGACAGCTTGGTGTGAGTTATTATTGCTTAATTCAGTTTCAATTTCCAAATTTCCAAAAAAGTCAACTCTGGTCAACATTACTGTACATCTGCTTATTTCTTGCTTTTTATGCTTATTGATAGTTGTAACTACTTTCTATATTGTCTTGTAGTTTAAATTTAGTTAGGATTTCATTTGCTCAGTTCTCACTTGAAAAATCCATAAAACCATAAAATAGCTTAATCTAATTTCAGCTTATTTGAATCCTTAATTTCTGCTCCTTAGTGCTTTTTACACCTTAGCATAGCTAGTTGAACATCTTTTGTTAGATTATGTAGCTTATTTTGGTTTGCTCAGTTCAATAATTCACATCAGTGAACTTTAAGGGGTGTTTGGCTTTTTGGGTCAAACGGGTAAAAACCCATCATTACTGTTCATTGACCATAAGCTTAACTTTAATTTTGCATAAAATAGTCTAGATAAGCTGTTAGTGATAAGTGTTGAGTTGTTTTTAGTGCTTTTGAGGTTTTGAAGCCATAGGTGCAATTTTAGAACCTATGCTGCCCTTATAAGCTTAGAATAAGCTGAGGCTTGTGTGGTGCAATTTTTTGGCAACTTTAGGTGTAATTTAGTGGTTAAAATCAGAATCCAGGAGTTGGGTTAGTCTCAGTTGGTTTGTGCACTTCTGCACACACCCTGATCAACCAAGCCAAATAGCAGACTAGCACATTAAGCTGCTGATCTCAGCTTATTATTGGCTTATCCAATTAAGCCTAGTTCCTGATTTTTGGTTTACAAAAAGCCTATAGTACTAGTATTTAGAATCTGGTCTGGGATTGCACTTTGTAGTTTATTTTCAAGCTTAATTCAGGTCTGCAAAATCCCTTGTGGTCTGATTCAAACCTGCATAAAATTCAGTTTCATCAAGCATCTGATCTAGGTTCAAATTAGAGTTCAATTGGGTTGTTAAAATTAGGGCTTTTGATGTTTTAGTATAGCCTGTAGTACTAGGAAGCTTTTGCCCCCATAAGTTTCCATTAATCAGCTTATTTGAAGTGCTTAATTTGATCTGCAAGTAGGGGTTTTAACCATTGTTTCTGCCCTAATTTGTGAACCTGCTCAACTGCTTATCTGCTTATTCCGTGTGCTTATCTGGACTTTAATAAGTTGTTTTATGCTTAAATAAGTTGTTTGAACTATTTCTGAGCTTGTGGTATTTTTTTAGTGCTTAAGTGCTTATTTTAGTGCTTATTTCCAAACTGCTTATTAGCCCATTTGCTTATTAGGGTTTAGATAACTTCTGATTTTATTTTTCCTAGATTAAGAATAATATTTTAGATTTATCTGCAAAGTTTCATATTTTTCTAAAGTCATTTACTATTTTTAAACCTTTTAATTAATTTCTAATAGTTTTTAATTCATAATAAAAAATATAAAAATCAGAAAAATATAAATCTTTTTTCTAAAATTTTCTTTTGTCATTTATAACTTAGGAAAAATAATTTGGTACTTGTAGGATTTATTTTATAGATCTCACTTTTTAATCCTGTTTTTAGATTTCCCGTTTCGCGTTTTTAAATATAATTTGCTTTAATCTTAATTTTATTTTGAGAATTTGTTTCACATTATTTAATTAGATTAGAATTAATAAAATCAAAACTCCATATTACAATCATCAGTCACTCTAATCCCAAACCTTAAACGTTTGTCCATTCACACCTCGTTGGGACACGACCCGGGTAATCACTTACCTGGTATCACACATATCACAAACGTGAGTTTTTGCAAGTTAGCCTTTTTCCTAAAGGGTTGATTTGTCTTTATTCACGTGTATCCGTCTGTTATTATTTATATATACACTTTAGCACGGATCATGTATGCCAAGGATTGCCTAAACCATCATTAAGGTGTGTAACGAACTTGAAGAAAAGAGTAAGTAATGGGTAGGAATACCCGCCGTTCATATTTATGTTATTATAGCTTGTTAGCTTTTAAAAAATTTATGGTCATTTAGATTTTACATTTTTATAATGTGTCGTTGTGTAATTAATTAGAATAGTAAATGGGCTTTTAGTTTAATCTAATAGGTTAAAAGTTAGTCCATACTTAGTCTATTAAAAGCCCAAGTCCATTTATTGTAAGGCTATAAAAGCCCATCATCCTCCTCTCATTTGTAAGGGTTGGCCATTGGATGTGTGGGTGCTTTAGGGTTGTATCAAGAGATTAGTGTGTGTAATAAACTTTCTCTCTCTAGTTTCTCTCACTAGATCTAAGAACCACTCTTCTCTCTTTGATTATTATTGATTGTTATTGAGTGTCATAAGATTGATCTAAGGTCCTACAAGTGGTATCAATAGCCAAACAAGGATTTAGGAGGAATTTTTTAGGGCTCGTTACTGTTCATTGACGCCTCTCTTCGAGTTTCACTTGAATCCTTCGAGTTTGAAGGCTTCAAGTTTGGTTCCTTCGAGTTTCTGTCCGGTTTCTTTGAGTTTGAAGTTACCTGATCAGATCCTTCGAGTTTAGTGAAGTCCTCCGAGTTTCTGCAAACCTCCGAGTTCCTAAGTGAAGGTCTCCGAGATTCTGCAATCCTCCGAGTTCCTAAGTTAGGTCATCGAGTTTCATTTCTCCGAGTTTGTATGAGTTAGAAATCCTCCGAGTTTGCTTGGTTAATTAAGTTCTACGACTTTGTAACTTCGAGTTAGAAGTTAAAGTCTTCGACTTTCTAAAGATTCTTCGAGTTTCTTAGGTCTTCGACTTTCTAAGATCCTCCGAGTTTCTAAGATTCAAGTCTTCGAGTTTCTAAGGCAGTTTAAAGTCTTCGACTTTGTTCATAATTCTTCGACTTTCTAAGTTTTTTAAAATCCTTCGACTTTGGATTTTTAAATCCTTCGACTTTCCAAAGTTTTTTAAATCCTTTGACTTTCTATAAGAGTTAGGGTTTCTTCGACTTTGGACTTATAAAAGGGTTCTTCGACTTTGGATTAATACAAGTATTCTTCGAATTTGGATTTACACAAATTTCTTCTACTTTGGATTTTTGTAATACTTCGACTTTGGATTTTTATCAAGGACATCGACTTAGGATCTGAGCAAGGAATTTTTTAAGGAACCGAGTAAGACATTCTAAGTAAGGATTAAAAAAAATATATATAAAATCAACCGTTCATCGGATTTCGATGAGGTCAGAACCAAACTTGAATTTCTTTGAGTCCACTTTCTAATAAATTTAGGATCAGGTATTAATTTAAATCCTAAGTGGGTCAAATCAGCAAAGTGAAGCAGACTCCAAAATTCTGTACTTTAGCTCTTGTATAAAAGTTAGTGAAACATGATATAACTTATGTGTAGAGATGTTTCTCTAAGTTCTAATGGTTATAGAGTGATATTTCTATGTTCAGGTGAGCTTGAAAGCCAAGTGTATGCCAAGGATTGCCTAAACCATCATTAAGGTGAGTAACGAACTAGAAGAAAAGAGTAAGTAACGGGTAGGAATACCCGTCGTTCATATTTATGTTATTATAGCTTGTTAGCTTTTATAAAAGTGATGGTCATTTACATTTTATATTTTTATAATGTGTCGTTGTGTAATTAACTAGAATAGTCAATGGGCTTTTAGTTTCTGCAAACCTCCGAGTTTATGCAAACCTCCAAGTTTCTGCAAACCTCCGAGTTTCTGCAAACCTATTAGATTAAACTAAAAGCCCATTGACTATTCTAGTTTCTGCTCTCATTTGTAGGGGTTGGCCATTGGATGTGTGTGTAGAGAAGTGTGTGCTTATTGAATGAAAAGTTTATCTCTCTACTTTCTCTCTCTAGTAATCTTAAATCTCTCTTCTCTCTTGTGCATTATTGATTGTTATTGAGTGTGATAAGATTGATCTAAGGTCCTACATAGCTAGCTTGTGTTAACTTCGTGTTATATATGTTAGAATGTTAACTTCGTGTTATACATGTTAGAATGGTGAGCATCGATATCGAAAGAATTTTGGTGCATACAACACAATGACTTTTACACTTGCCTTTACGAAAATGCCGAAGGGTCACACCAGTCCACACAAAATAGAACAATACTAGCGGAAATAAGAAATGAGTTACGAAATGAAATGAGAGTAACGGGAACTTGAAAATACGACGTTATTTTCATTTAATGGATAAACGATTATTAACCAAAGCATAATATTTATGTGGTATAAATATTAAGGGGTTAATAATGACAAAAGACAAAAACCTAATCCCTTTGTTGGGAAGTCGGCCGAACCACCCATAGGGGGTGTGTTTTGTGAAACTTTAGGAGGTTCTAATCCCTCTAGAACTCTCATTGGTATCCTATAAATACCAAGGTTTTTAGGGGATTATTCATGCATTCATAATACTATTCAAAACCCTAAAAGTTTTCCCTCTCCTCTCTCCCTCTCATGCGATCGGATTGTCACACCCCGTCAAAGGCGGAAACACGTGATGTAACGAAGAAAGCACATTGCATAACATTATAGTTCACACCATACATTAACTTCAATAATAGTTTACATTATTACAGAACAATTCTTGTATAACTCTTGAAAGTAAAAGTATCTCCATGTTGAAATCTTATTGTTTTGAAAACATGGTAGTAAGGTACCAAATAGTCTGACTCCAATAAACGTGCCCTAAAATACTTTAACAATGATCACCTGAAAATGGTACTAGAAAACGTCAACATAATGTTGGTGAGCTCGTAAGTTTGAAAGTTAAACCACGAAGCTGTTAATTAGATAATGTAGGACAATAGTGAGTGAGATACAAAATTATAGCACATAATCAAAGAAATCAGTTTTTTTCGCGCCAACTCAACCTACCATGATTGTCACACACAAATAAATAACAGCGGGGAGCTACCCAGGATAGTACTATCAAATGCTTCGGCTCCAAACGGAGTTAAACAGTTGTGCATGCTTGCTCACATAAAATAATGTTATACTACATAGCACATAATCGCACTCAACGCACATAATTGTCCAAAACCATGAAAACAGTAAATCACAGCATAAAAACATTTGAAAAGCATTGAGTACCATTTCCACCCTAAGGTAAAACATAATAAAAAGTGGGGCTACGAGAACTCACCTTAGTATGGAGCAACGTAAAATATCACAACTGACATAACTGGCATCTAGAGCTAATTACAACGGTATCCAGAAGACAGGCGTAACGGTACGGGATCGGCGCAACATAATACATATATAATTATCTCAAAATACGTCTTGTACAATAATTAAGTCTATAAAAGACAACGTGTCTTAGTTTTCGTGGATTATTCATATTCAATACTTATAAAAAGTTTAGTATCAACGTTTCGTGTGGCGGTAAAAAAACATAGACTCAAAAGTACAACTCACGCCAAAGTGAAATATTCATCGACATAGTCGTGAAAGATACTGACAAAACTCAAACCAACAACTAAAATCCAAAAAGTGACGACAAATAACTATGTAAATAAAATAGGTCAATTGGTAAATCTCGGCATTTACCCAATAATCCCCAAATATTTTGTATAAAACATAGTGTTTTATAAATACGGATTAGTTTGAATTTATAATCCAAACTATTCAGTTTTACAAACAAATTTGTCCATTTATACAATATTCCTAAGTCATCGTGACTTAATTAAATTAATTTACCAATTCCAATTAATAGAAAAATAATCTTATGTCTCAAGTGTATTTATTAATTATTCCCCATTAGCACCAATTGAGTCCAATATAAATTATGTCCAAGTATTCCAAATCTCCGTTCAATATTTATAATCCGTTAATCATCCGTATTATCCAAATCCACATTACAATCCCAAGTTCAATTTCCAAAATGTACCAAGATAATCAAAACACGTTAGTTATCCGTAATTATCTAGACGCATAAACTTTATACTGAAAATATACTTAAAATAAAATCAATCCGAAAATTTAGATCCAACGCACCCAAGATGGGCTTGTGCCCCAATCACAATACCAATCCCAAACACAGACAACATAACAAATTTTTAAAACAAAATTAGACACACCATTTGTTTCATGGTAACCGAATCAGCGACCACCCTTACGGGTTAACAACACTCAACACCCTCTTGGGTGTCGTTACTCGACCCGTAGCAACAAACATACCCGACGTGGGTTGTCGTTGCGTCGAGGGTAAAGCCAAACAAACACACTCTTGGTGTGTGAGTCACATCGACAACACAAATAAACATTTATACTCGGTGACAAAACCATCCAAAACCATTCTTCAAAACTAAATAAGCCACAAGCTTTAAAATAAGCAATTCCAAGCACAACATTATCACAAAATCATCGAACACCCTATCGTGTTCACCATTGAACCAAGACCAAGACAACCCTTTGTGGGTTTCGACTGAACTAGACGCAACACAAAAAAATCACAACAAATGACCACAAACTGAAAAATTGAAACTAACCAAACCGAGACCCTTCTTGGGTTCTCTTTGTACCGTGACTCAAGCTCAATCCCATGCAAACCCAAATCAATTAAAACTCAAATATAAACCTAAAATAACGTCCACAACATCTAAAAAATGAGCAAGTCCCAAATCCAATCCGTGACCAAAACATCAAACCGAGAACCAAACACGGGTTATATACCCGACCCGTGACCACAAAAAAAATCTAACAACACAATTTTCACATTTTTATACCACACGGAATTTATGAAAATCGTTTTTATAACAAGTTTTATCCACGAAACTTAATAATATAAATTGGTTTTTAACACAAAGATAATAAAAAGTTAGATCTCGTAAGTTTGTCATCTTAGGGACCGAGTCGTGATTGAAACTCAGTCACTCCAAACTTTTTTATTGCGCAAACATATTTGTAACTAAATTTTAGTCTTAGGTATGATGTCCATGTAATAGGGACGCAGCTGTGACTGAAATTCAGTCACTAAAAAATTTCCCTCCAAACCTTTTTATTGTGTAGACATATTTGTAACTGATACTTAGTCTTAGCTATGATCTCCATGTATTAGGGACCGAACTGTGACTATAATTCAGTCACTAACAAATTTTCCGCCAAAATTTTTTATTGCGCAAATATATTTGTAACTGAAATTTAGTCTTAGATATGATGTGCATGTACTAGGGACTGAATTGTCACCCTTATTCAGTCACTAACAAATTTGCCTCCAAATTTTTTTCTCGTGCAGGCATATTAGTAACTGAAATTTAGTCTCAGATATGGGGTCACTGAATCGAGGACTGATTTTTAGTCGCCGCAATCAGTCAATAAAAGGTCAGTCCTTAAAAGTATCAGTAACTAATGTTTCAGTTACCGATGCTATGTATTAGCGACTGATATATCAGTCCCTAGAAATTCAGTCTCTGAAATCCTATTTTTTTGTAGTCTTACCAACAAGAAGAATGAGGAAGAAAAGAGATGAGAAGAGTGATGGTGGCGATGACGGCTGTGGTGGTGGTTTACGAACCAAATGGACCAAAACAAAACCCTAAACGACCCTTTCTTGATCTACTCTTCAATCGGTGCACATGTTGGTGGCAAGATCAGCGGCGGCAAGATTGATGACGGCCGAAAGTTGGCCAAAAGTTGAAGTGCGGTACCGGAAATGAGAGGAGGAGGAGAGGGGAAACTAGGGTTAGTGGTGTCATAATGTTCTTTATGTAGTGAACCCTAGGGACCAAAGGTGTTAATACTCAAAGTTAAGGGGCGGCGGACAAAATATAACACAGGGACCAAATCTGTAATTTTGACTATCTTTCTTGATTTTACGGTTCAGGACACATTTAGACTAGTAAACAGTGGATTCAAGACCCGAGAGTAACGTCATTGCGCTCAGAATAATATTTTCAATATAATCGACTATTCATATGCCTAGTTTCTTCCAAATAACAAAATAATCAAATCAAATCATCGGTCGTGCTATTACGCGTTGTGTGTTATTTCCACGTTTCACGAGAAATCTCTCGTTTTCCAATCAAATGATATCCAAAAAGCTTGGAAATATATAATAAGTAATAATAAATATATTTTATTATCAAAATGAGTACTAAAAATCACTGGTTTTCACAAATAGTTTCAAGTTTTAGGAACAAGTATTGCCCTAAAATGCCAGTTGCTACAGTACATCCCCGTTAAAAGAATTTTGTCCTCAAAATTTAGCTAGTACTACTGCCAAAAATTGTGGGTACTTAAGTCTCCCCAGGTCCTTTCGTTCCCAAGTAACTCATGTCCACGGCCTATGCTCAAATAAACTTATAATTAGAATCTTGTCTCACCTAAGTTGCTCAACTTCCCTAACAAGGGTTTCGGTTGGCTCTCCCATAACATGAAATAAATCGTCAAGTTGATACTTTAAGGGTGATAACTAGTTGGTCACCAGCAAGTGATCGGTGTATTTTACATACACCTCATAGCATGTTAATTACGCATTATTGCATTATTATTCGTTGCTATACATGTACTTTGAGGGTGTTTTGTGATTATATAGGTTATGCGCAAATGAGCTAAAGTTGCGAGATTACAAGCTTAAAATAAAGACATGAGAGATTTGGATATTGTAGCATTGTTTTGGTCATAACTTTTTCGTCCGAGCTCCGCTTTTGTTGATTCAAAAAGCCACGGAAAAAGAAAAGAGAGAGCTACATATTCAAATAATAAAATGCACGAAAAGTTGAAGTTAAATGGTGATTTCTTGTGATGGATAACTGAATTCGTGAATTGGGCTTGCAAGTACATCTTGAGCCGTGGTTAGCTAATTAAGTGTTTGAGCCTATCATAATTAAGATACATGTGGGCTGGATACAAAGAAAACAAAAAGCCCAAAATCTTGGCGTGAAGCAAAAAGGGATTTTCAACTCTATATATTTACATTCGACAGAAACAAAAAAAGGGGGGTCCCATCCTACATATATTCAGCCGTCACTTCTTTGTTACATTCGGTAGAGAAGAGTTTTGATTCCATCAGTACGTGACCATATGCAAAATAGAATAAAGATGATGTCTACAAATATGATGCGCGGCTAAGCTTTTTGTAATCTCTCCCGGTAAAAGATATATTTGGTTTGATCATGCTTACGGATTATATTATGTTTGTCAAACATTAATTCATCTGATTTTAATGCATATCTTTTATTTGATTTTAATGTTCAATATAATTATTTGATTGAATAATTTTGAGACATATTATTGCGAGTCAACGATTCGTACCGAGCCTAATTAGTATAGGGGTTAAGACGGTCGTATGTTAAACATAATTTGTGCCCATAATTGTTCACTTGAGTAATTATTAAATTAATTGATAAGATTATTGTAAGACATGTTATTGCTAGTCAACGAGTTGTGCCGAGTCCACTAGTTTAGGGATTAAGACGATTTGTGTGATAAACATAACTTGTGCCCAAAATTATCCTTTTCAATTAATAAAAACTATGTCTATGTGGTTTGAAGGCAAACATTAGAATTAATCCGTAACTTGATCATATCATTATATCTGGAGCCGGGAGGGATTGCTTTTTACTCAACTGTTTACAAACTTTACTTTTATTTGCTTCTTTATTTTTATTGCTTATTTACTTTCTAGTTAATTAGTATTTTAATTATTAAGTTATTAAACCAAACAATCAATCAATTATTTATTTCGTTAAACTTAGCTATAACCACATACTCCTCGTGGATACGATACCCGCTTGCCCTATCTAGTATAAGGTAATTAGGTTTATTTTTGATCGGTACAACGACATCGGTCAAATTTTGGCGCCGTTGCCGGGGAGTGAGTGCGCTTTTGGTTTAAGTTTTTGTTAATAGTTAAAAAAAAAAAATAAAAAAAAATAAATTAAATAAAAAAAAAAAATTAAAAAAAAATACAAAAAGATTTTCTTTTTCTTTTTCTCTTGTTTTGTTTGATTGTTTGTTTTGTTGGTTGTGAGTGTGCAGGTTAGTGTATGCGCACGCGTAGATCGAGCTTCTATGGATTCATGTTGGACTTGTGGGAATCCATTTCATTCTTATGAAAATTATCCGGAGGAGAAAGCAAGTAAGAAGGAGCGAGTACTTGAGACATATGACTATCAATCTCAATATGATGATTATGAGCATAACACATATCATCCTAATTACAATATTGAGATGGAAGATTACACGAGGTATCGAGGGGAATATGGTGGTCAATATTATCATCCTTCATATAAAAGCTCTGGTTTCTTCAATCAACCACAGAGACCGACTCAACAATATGATCATCAAGGCCAAGGACAAGGTGATAACCATCTCTCGTATCTTGACCAAAAATTGGATATGCTCATTTCAATGATAGAATCCAACATAGAGGAACATCAAAGATACGTTAGTAATGCAGCTTTTGAGACACATGTGGATCCATTGGCAGATCAATTTAATAGGCAAGAAACATATGAATCTCAAGGCGTCACCATATTTGATTTTGATGATGAAGATGAAGATGAAGAAGACGAATATAATATTAATGCTCATAACAATTCATTCGATGATCTCATTTTTCCGGTTAAAGATGATCGTGAAGAATTGGTTCATCCTAAAGTTGGGGAGGGAGTTGTGGAGACTAATACCACACCTTATCTCCCAACTTTAAATGAAACAACACTTTCATCAGTTGAGGATACAAAATCAAATGAAGTTAAGGACTCTTTGGCTCTTTCACCATATGAAGATGAGTGTTCAGATTCATTGAAAGAACAACAATATCTCAATGAGGAAGAAGTCGAAGGCCCCCGTATCGACCCAAACCCACCACATGTGCTTCAAGTATTAATCAAGAATTTTGGTATGGGTGACTCAACTTATACCAAGGGGAAAGCACAAGCAAGGTTGTTACTAATAGAAAATCATTATGCTTTTGAGTGGTGTAACAAGAACTCTAGCAAGGCACTCCTTCATATTATTCTTGAGCAAGTTCACAGGAAAGCACGAGTAGGAGTTCGTAAGTTGAGAGAACCCCTGCGCAAAGAAGAGAAGAACTTTCATGGAGTGCCAAATTGTGGTAAGTTGATCAAGGATGCAAGCAAGAAGGCCCGTGTGAAACAGGTTCGTAGTGCATCCAGCCAAAGAAAAAGGAAAAGACGAGTATGGGTTTCAAAGCATAAACACTTCTTACGCATAAGGGAAACTAATATTCATAAAGTGTTTGAAAAGAGGGATATGGCATGGACCCGCAAAGTTTCATTGCATCTAGGTAACTCATTTGGTAAATGTTCCATCATACCACCATGAAACTAATACCAAGTGTTGTCGGGCTGACGACGGTAAACTTAGCGCTTCGCGGGAGGCAACCCGTGGGTTGTAGTGTGTGTTTATGTTCTTTCTAATTTATGTTTCTTTTTATTTTCTTATTTTTGTGTGTGTTAAAAACTTTGTGGGTGTGTTCACTACAAACCCTCACGAGACTACACTCGTCCACTCGGGCTACCGAGTGGTTTAAAAGGCTTGTTGCATACGCTAAATGCAACCGTGATTCCTACGAAAGTGAGTTAGGTTTTTGTGTTGAGTGAGTTTATCAAAGTGATTTTTAACCAAAATTTCAACTTAAAGTTTTTGCATTAGGGACAATGCAATGCTTTAAGTTGGGGAGGAGGGTGTCACATGTGTTACATGTTTTTGTGTGAAATTGTGGTTAAAATGGGTCAAAATATCTTTTATTTGAAAAAAAAATAAAAAAGAAAAAAAAAAAAAAAAAAAAATTGAAATCACATTATAAGAGTTATGTGCTAATTGGATGTGGAAGTTTTTTTCTACATATATTTGTTGAGTGTTTGCAGATTCTGAAGATTAGCTTGTGGATGATTTATTGAAACAAACTAGAAGATCCAACCATGATTATAAGGTGCACCCGATTCCATTGTATAATTTGGTTCTAAAATTGATTTGATGGTTTGCATGTAGTTAAGCATATGTATAATTAGTAGATGATCAAACCATACCCGATTGAATTTCCCTGCTTACTCTTGCTTAGAACGGGAAGAAAGTTAAAATGATATAATATGAGATATAATAATGTAATAGTTGGGTTAGGACACTTAAATTGATCTTATCCGGCTTGTCACCCGCGCAAGGTGGCCATAGAAAAAGTTGGAGAACTGTTATAATTATTGGTGGTAGTCATATGCTGGGCTTGCCTATCTGATTCGTCACCCGCGCAAGGTGATATTTTAGTTGTTAGCATGGGTCAGACGCCAATTATTATGATGGATAGCATTGCACTTAGCTGAGACAATTTTATGTGAAATAACCCAATCCTTGTATTGTTGTTAATGAAATTAGGAAGGTTGGTTTAAGTTAGTGCATTGATTAATTAGACTATGTGGTAGATAACTCCATCATATGATATACCAGTAGGCACGAAGTATAATTGTTCCCATTTAATTAAATTGGATTAAATTAACTGGTTCCCATGTGCCGATGTTTCTTAGTATACACCTATAGGATAGATATTCATACATCCGAATAATTGGTCTTTATATCAACCTTAAAAGGAGTGTATAAAGCATTCGGGATGACTTGTATAAGAAACGGTCCCGGATGGCTAAAAAAGGAGCTTATGTATGTTATGAGCAAAAATGCTGTTATGAGCAAAAATGCTTGAAATATGAAGTAAAATTCATGTGCAAAAACTGAGCAAAAAGTGAAAATATGTAAGTTAATGTATGATGGCTTATGTGCTCTCAAAAAGTTTGCTCCTGTGGTATAAAAACTCCAGTATTATAAAAGGTATAAGGTATTCTCACCTCTTGTTTTGGATATATGTTTAGATTGATTATAGGGGTGTACTAAGTATGTTGGGCACATGGTTAATTATATGAAACATAAAGTAAATGGAACCAATGGGAACGGTTATGTTAAGTGTTTAAGAAGGACAAAAATATTGGTAATCATTTTGGATTATTGGTCACATAGGATGATTATTAGTGTACTAGATTAAATTTGATCTTTTTGATGGAATTTCAATGGTATGATTAAAAACTATGTAATTAACATGCTAAGATATAGTAGACTTCTTCCTCGGGACGAGTAAGGGTTAAGTTGGGGAGGTTTGATCGGTGTATTTTACATACACCTCATAGCATGTTAATTACGCATTATTGCATTATTATTCGTTGCTATACATGTACTTTGAGGGTGTTTTGTGATTATATAGGTTATGCGCAAATGAGCTAAAGTTGCGAGATTACAAGCTTAAAATAAAGACATGAGAGATTTGGATATTGTAGCATTGTTTTGGTCATAACTTTTTCGTCCGAGCTCCGCTTTTGTTGATTCAAAAAGCCACGGAAAAAGAAAAGAGAGAGCTACATATTCAAATAATAAAATGCACGAAAAGTTGAAGTTAAATGGTGATTTCTTGTGATGGATAACTGAATTCGTGAATTGGGCTTGCAAGTACACCTTGAGCCGTGGTTAGCTAATTAAGTGTTTGAGCCTATCATAATTAAGATACATGTGGGCTGGATACAAAGAAAACAAAAAGCCCAAAATCTTGGCGTGAAGCAAAAAGGGATTTTCAACTCTATATATTTACATTCGACAGAAACAAAAAAAGGGGGGTCCCATCCTACATATATTCAGCCGTCACTTCTTTGTTACATTCGGTAGAGAAGAGTTTTGATTCCATCAGTACGTGACCATATGCAAAGTAGAATAAAGATGATGTCTACAAATATGATGCGCGGCTAAGCCTTTTGTAATCTCTCCCGGTAAAAGATATATTTGGTTTGATCATGCTTACGGATTATATTATGTTTGTCAAACATTAATTCATCTGATTTTAATGCATATCTTTTATTTGATTTTAATGTTCAATATAATTATTTGATTGAATAATTTTGAGACATATTATTGCGAGTCAACGATTCGTACCGAGCCTAATTAGTATAGGGGTTAAGACGGTCGTATGTTAAACATAATTTGTGCCCATAATTGTTCACTTGAGTAATTATTAAATTAATTGATAAGATTATTGTAAGACATGTTATTGCTAGTCAACGAGTTGTGCCGAGTCCACTAGTTTAGGGATTAAGACGATTTGTGTGATAAACATAACTTGTGCCCAAAATTATCCTTTTCAATTAATAAAAAACTATGTCTATGTGGTTTGAAGGCAAACATTAGAATTAATCCGTAACTTGATCATATCATTATATCTGGAGCCGGGAGGGATTGCTTTTTACTCAACTGTTTACAAACTTTACTTTTATTTGCTTCTTTATTTTTATTGCTTATTTACTTTCTAGTTAATTAGTATTTTAATTATTAAGTTATTAAACCAAACAATCAATCAATTATTTATTTCGTTAAACTTAGCTATAACCACATACTCCTCGTGGATACGATACCCGCTTGCCCTATCTAGTATAAGGTAATTAGGTTTATTTTTTATCGGTACAACGACATCGGTCAGCAAGGCTGTACATATGGTTCCTCACATGTTAACTACTAAAATTTTGGGGTTGCTCGCAAATACATATGACCAGTTCGTGCTAATGAAACTGGTAGTCTGCTGTAAACAACCTAGTCCACTATGTTAGCGTTAATAATTCTGTCTGCTCTTACTGAAATAACTAGCGTATGTATGCAGAACCTAGTGAAGGTCAGAGTCATGACAAGAGAACTAGAATTCGAATCAGGGATCAAATGTCGTGGTCGTAACTTATGTGACAAAGGTAAATACTACTAAAAGCTGTAACCTATGTCGTCTTAATCCAAATTCGTACTTCTGAGTGAAATGAGGCAGGCAGTCGAAGGTAACTATCGGATGGCCAAATTAGATGGAATAAGCTTTTCCGTCTTTGAGCAAAATCATCGAAACCTTAAACTAAGTAACAACTTGATATTGGTTTAATCTCGAAACTCATCAAACAAGAACTATCACAAGATTAGGCTATTAATCAAGTCATTAAGAAAGAGGAATTTAACGTCTTCGATGATGTGGCTTAGTTAAGGACTTGCTCAAAACAACGAATAGGTACTTACAGCTAAGATTAGTGGGATTAGCAAAGAGATCAAGGGTACTGTCGAGGTAGCTGAGTCACTAATGGAGGAATTTGTAGGGGTGACAGGGAAAGAAACTCTATCTATGAGACTACGTAGGTAGGCTTTGATGGAGGTTTTCCTAATCTTGAAGAGACAATCTGAAATAGGTGTATGTAAGGAATCTTCGTTGTGTCATGATGTCTTGCATATCATCGAGTATCCATTGAGTAGGGAAGGATCGGTCATTATCTCTAGGTTCTTCATCAAGCCCCAAAATGGTTGTAGGATTTGTAACTCTCAAGGTTTCGTACAAGCAGTAGAGATGCTATTGTCATAAGAATGAAAACAAGGCATTTGAGGCTAGGTTTACTGGCGCGAAATGAAGTATGAATAAAGTATGATGGCGTAGATTTGGCACAAGCACTTGATGCTAGTGTAGTCGTTCAGGTTGCTTTACGTGAGGCTGCACCTACTTAGTTGAATTATGAGGATCGCGGTCTCTGTGGACTCACAAGAGTCGATGTATTCGTCAAAGAGGTGAACTATGATATGAGTCGCTATCGGAAAGATCAACATGACAAGAAAAATGGGGAATCTAAGGAAAAGGATGGGCTTTTAAAGCGATTGATGAGAAAGTAAGGGTAGCACTAGGTGTTGTGTCTGGTATCTTCCTTGTCTATAACATACTTGCTTCCGTCCGATGTCTGGTGCCCAAAAGATGATTTGCGATTTCTTCTTCATGCCGTCGCATGAGTCGTGGATCGAAGGAATTAAATAGAGTGCTAGGAGAAAAATTTGTAGATGGAGAAAAGATTTTATTACTAAAGAAGTCATTGGTGGTATTCTCAGTGGCATTGATGGGAAGAAAATATGGTGGAATAGATTACAGTGTAGTTAGGTGAATTTGCTGTAGCTATTGGGAGGGAATTGTTGACCAAAATTCGAGGGGGGAGAAAATCATACGTGCTAGAAAATCTTCAAGGCTGGGACTCCGAATGAAGGAACTATAGCCTTCTACGAAGATTGAAGAAGTAAAAATGAAGGCTTCCTAATCTGAAGAAAGTTGTCCCAAGGAAACTGGAAGGAATGGGAAGGGATACCCAACTCGTGGCACGGATTTGGCAGTCGTAGTTTTGATGTAATATCACAAAAAGGCGGTGTTTGAATGGTACGCAGTGTCATATCCGCTCAAATCCTAAGAGTCTTATACCTATGGTTCGTAAGGAGGTTCTAATACTCAGGAAAAGTATGAACGGTGTTAGTAATGAGTTTTCGATGTTGGTGTTCTTATTATGTAGGAAGTGTTTGTTGACGTAGTTATTCGAAAGGAAGGAATAGATTTCAATAGGGTTCGATTATTGAGAGCCGGGATCATTAATAGCTTCACAGCGGATACTAGGCTTTTAAGGGAAAACGTCTTGGTGTGAAAGCATCAGGGAAGAAAGTGTCGTCAGGTACGCACGAATAGTTGAAGAAGATGGTCTATGAATCAAAAGGTCTATGGGCAGGACCTAGTGTCAATGATCTGGAATGCTCGAAGATCATTATTAGGCGAAACACTTACATCTAAGTGCTCAATTCCTCTAGGCAGGGCTATAATATATGTAAGGACTCAAAATTGTTGCCAAGTGAATACTACATTGAAAGATCTGGTCACAAATGAAAGCTAAAAGTCTTATGGTCCGGTGCAACTTCTTCAAATCCAAATGTAAGAGCGAAGTCATGTTCCAATGTGACTAAGTCGTCTGGGACTTTGAAAGGCTACGTTGTCTCTTAAGTGACTGCACACTGATTGTTTTATCCAAGTCGATTTGATTCATCGCGAGAGTCTTATCTTCTAGGATGAGTAGACAAGTTGTACTTCAAAGGAATAGTGCCAAGCCATGGCACACTGTTACTGACAGTCTCGGACAGAGGGGTTCGATTCACTCTAGAGTAAGATAGCATGTAGGCATTGTGATTGTTTTCGAGGTTTTACCATGAGTGGTGCGTTTTGCCTCTTGGAGGCATGGTTTTTGAAATTTATTAAAAATTTGACAATAAATGTATTTTGAAGCAACATTGTTTGAAATTTCCAACAACTATAGTCATGTGAAAAGATATGACTACCAAAAGTTTGTATATTAATTTTTTTTTTTTTTTTTTTTTTTTGAAAAATTACGTTTGGACAAATATTTAAGACGATTTTTATACCAAAACGATCCAAACCTTTTGAAAATTATCAAATTATTCTAAGTATTTTAAGGCTATTTTGACGATCAACAAAATTTGGTTTTTGAAGAAACATTATAACATGGTTCAATTAATGAGGATTACCACCCATAGGCGGTGTGTTTTGTGAAACTTAAGGAGGTTCTAATCCCTCTAGAACTCTCCATGGTATCCTATTGTAGAGACCAAGATTCACGTTATGGAGGTTGGGGGACACGATCTAAAGATTAAACATGGTAGAACTTTATTGATTGGGGGAGGTGTGTATGTTTTCTAGAGAGAGAAGTAAAGAAAACACACACACCTCCAAAGTTACAAGTGAATCCCCACCTTCCTAGTTGTGACTAGGAAGGTATTTATTACAAGAATACAAAGCTAACTTAGCACTAATGCCTAAACTAGTCCTTGTACTTTAAATGCTATTGCAATTCCCTCATATGACAAAACTTTAAAGCTAACAATCTCTCCCCAAAGTGATGTCATATGGGAATTGCTTACAATGTTCCCTACAAGTAAAATATAAACCATAAGCACAGAGAATGATCTTCAAACTTCATTACTTCGTTCAGCTTGCAGAATCTTCTCAGCTTTCATTTCTTTACTTGCAGACGAACCATGTGAGTAAATCTAATTAGGGTTTAATTATGACCATTTCACTCTCCCCTAATTAGTGCTCTCCCCCAAACTGACAACCTCATTTTATGAGTGCCCTGAGTGCCCTGAATCTGTTCGGGGGAATAGAGTATCAACATCTTTATCTCACCAAATGCATCCCAGTTATTTTTCCATGAGAGATCAGCCCGTACATTTCTCTCCCCTGCTGGTTACGATTTATCGGAATCAGCATACTGATGTGTACGTGAAATACAAACTGGAAGCCCTATATCAGGAATCATATCAGCCCGTGAGAAGATGTCGATATACCCAATCTACCTCCTGTATAAAAAACAACGGCTTCATGTAGTGACTACTGATGGAGAAAACCCACTATAACGAACTTGAGACTGAAGTAAAATAACCCAAACTTGTGACTTAAACTTGCACTGTTGTATGACTAAGTACCTATACTGAGCACTACAACGTAACTCCTTAAAGCATAGGTCGTTTCATATACCCATCCAACCTTCCTTAATAGTATATGAACATCTCCTTTAAGTGATAGTTAACTAGGTCTTCGTCCATCCACCCCTTGACCTATGAAAACTAGATAACCCAAGACTTAATCATCGAATGCTCTGTGAGCCGTTTAAGATCGAGCAAGGATCTCGAAGAATCATGCATCCAACCAACTGCGAAAGGGACCAATTGCGAAAGGGACCAATTGTGAAAGAGTTCAACCAATTGCAAAAGAGTTCAACCAATTGCGAAAGGGTCAGATCATGCATCCAACCAACCCTGATATCTTCAAGATACTAAGTACACGTACCCGAGATATTCCACTTCAACTTCAAATAGGTAATAATGAATCATCATCCTTGTAGTCACGGTTGATAATAATCAATTTTGTAGCCATTGTCATTTGATTGTGAATCTTGACCAGGATCTTTTTGGCTATACGTGGTGATGTTGAAGGTGCAGTCCGATAATTTCATTTGTGATTTTGGTGTGAAATATGCCATAGAATGACATTCTAATGATGCTGGAAAAATTTGAGTTTAAGAAATTTTTACGCCAAAAATTCCCCGAAAAATTTGAATTTTGGGCCAAAATTTTCACTCTTGTACCAGAATTTGAATCTCGCGTAAAAATTGACCGTTAAGTCACTCCTCCGAATTAAATTTTACTCAACTTTTCCCGCCAATTTTTTTTTTTTTTTTTGCAATTGCGATAAGATGTCCGATATATAATTGCGATAGAGTTTTCGGACACAATTGCGATAAGGTTCTCGGACAACACTTGTTGATGATTTGCGATAAAATGCGACAAAGGCCAATTTCGATAAATTTGTCGAAATTTGATTTGCGATAATTTTGTCGAAATTGATTTGCGATAAGACTTCTTGGGCCAATTGCGATAAAAGACAGATTTTGCAATTTCGATAGAATTGTCGAAATTGCAATTTCGATAAAAGCACCTATCGCAATCTTATACAAGATTGCGATATTTTCTGAATTGCGATAGATGACTGCTGGTCCTTGATTTGCGATAAATGGCAGTTCACCCACTCTTGTCCTTTTGTCACATGCCTACTGATTTGCCCACTGAGATAGCTACCCACTCTTACCAACTCATATCAATAATTCTTTTGCAAGATTTACACTTAAGATCCAAGAACAAATCTTACAAAATCTTCTTCAATTTTTTTGATCTAATCACTTAGAACAACAAAAAAATCCGACCAATAAGCTCAAGATTCGAGTGGAGAACTATCAAATCTACACAAACCATTTCATAAAATCACTAACAAACACAACCTTGAACCATGATTTTTGCGTACGATTCCAAGAAAGTCACAAAAGCTAACATTTTTAAGTAACAAAAAACGCAACAGTTGGTAACTTAAGAACACAAATCGAACACAAATACCTCTAAACTCGGCTGATGAAGAAGAACCGAGATAAAACACAACATAAATCACATTTTTCACCTTAAAAACATCACGTTAGCCACCTGGTTAGCTCTGATACCAATTGTAGAGACCAAGATTCACGTTATAGAGGTTGGGGGACACGATCTAAAGATTAAACATGGTAGAACTTTATTGATTGGGGGAGGTGTGTATGTTTTCTAGAGAGAGAAGTAAAGAAAATACACACACCTCCAAAGTTACAAGTGAATCCCCACCTTCCTAGTTGTGACTAAGAAGGTATTTATTACAAGAATACAAAGCTAAATTAGCACTAATGCCTAAACTAGTCCTTGTACTTTAAATGCTATTGCAATTCCCTCATATGACAAAACTTTAAAGCTAACAATTGGTATCAGAGCATATCCCTGCTGATTCCCATATCCCCCAACCATCTGTCCTTGCTGACCTATGTTGAAACTCGGCTGTGCAATTTGCTTGTTGCGAGTGTTCGATGAGATTCGTTGATTGTTGTTGGTGGGTGTGGAGTAGCGTCCTTGGAATGCTTTTGTTAGGTAAGCAAAAGCTTGAGTCAAAGCAGCAGTTGACTCATCTTGATCATTAAGATCGGGTTCTTGGTGTTGCGGGATCACATGTTGTTGTTGTGGGTAGAACGGTGTTTGAGGATTGTATTGTTGTTGCATGAATTGTTGGGATGAAGATGATGATGGTGGTGCATTTACTATTGCAGGTGTAGGTGATTGGACTATGAGTGCAAGAGGATCTTGTTGTTTTGCTAGTTTCTCTTTTCTGACTTCATCTGCCTCTGCTTGGTTTTGTTTTAGAAAGTCATAGAGCTGATCATAGTTCACATTGTGAAGGTTCTTTGTTTGGTTGACAATAGTGACATATCGTCCCCATTCCTCTGGAAGGTTGTTGATGAACTTGATGTTTTGAACAATTTTGGAAGGTGCCAAATTGTTTCTGATCAACTCATTCATTAGAGTACAAAACCGTGTGTAGTAAGATTCAATCTGTTCAGCTGGAGTGGATGTGAACTTCTCCCATTCAGTCAGAAGCTTGTTTTCCATGTCTTGTTTGCCAATTTCTACACCATAGCAAAGCCGTCTAACTCGATCCCACATTTCATAGGCAGTTTCACAACTATCTACAGCACAAAATATTTCTTGTGGTAAACCGAGTTGGATTAAATGCATTGCCAAGTCATCAGCTTCAATTTGCTTCCAATCTTCTGGAGTATAATCCTTTTCTTCTTGGATTTTGTAAGTTGCTGCGACGGGAGGTTCTGCAGTTGGATTTCCAGCTGTTGCTTCAATCTCACGAGGCTTGAATGGACCTTCCTCTATGGATTTGATCAAGAGTCTACCTTGTCCATTAGGCTTGGTTTTCATGTATCTTTTCATACGACTCGTCCATGGAAGATAACCACCTTTTTCTAACATTGGAGGACGGTTTTCTGAACCTGCGGCATGAATGTCTTGTTGTGTAGTCATCTTTGAAATATTGTATGATAAAGTGGATTGAGGATCTTTGCAACAAAATAGGAGATGTTGTTGTTGAAGGTTGAACTTGGTTGTTGTTGTTGATCGTTGAAGTTGTAGGTTTAAATGAACGAAACAAATTTAAATAAAGTTACAAAATTTGATTAGAGTATAATTAAGACAAAGTCAAAAGTTTACAATTTCGACAAAGGTTATGTAAATTACAATTTAGATAAAATGACAATTTCTATAGAAATTTCAATTTGACCACAATTTATATAAATTATGGCAAAATGTCAATTTAGATAGAAATATATCTAATTTATATAAATTGGTAATTTATATAAAATCTAACACTCTTATACAAGAGGGTAGATATCCGTTTGTCGAAGTATTTTACACTCTTATACAAGAGTGAAAATACCGAGTTCACTTTTGAGTTGACGAAATTACGTTCGAATCAAATCCTTAAAAGTTATTTAACTTTGAAATCGATTCACAGAAGTACGAGGGCCAAACTGTCAATTCTGAAACTTCTTGAAGGCTGCTGAAAAGACGAGGACTAAAACTGTCAATTCTGAAATCTAGTGTTGTCCGATATCGCAAATGGCTGTGTCGTCCGATATCGCAATTGAGGAAAGATCTCGGACAGGACTGTTTTGCTGATTTGCGATAAAACTGCCAAAAGCCCAATTGCGATAAAATTATCGGAATTCAATTTGCGATAAAAATATCGAAATTGAATTGCGATAAAATCTGGTTCCACTGAATTGCGATAAAACGCTTGTTCCACTGAATTGCGATAAAACGCTGAAGATGCCAATTTCGATAATCTGCAGTTTTCTACCAACTTTTTGTCCTTTTGCCTTACTAACCCACTGTCACTCCCATACTTCTTGCATGACTTTTCTTCACCAACTCACCAACTTTTACTAACTTCTACTAACTCCTTTCAATCACATCTATCACTAATCAATCCAAAAACACAAATCTTATACAAGATTTAGTGATTCTAGTCGATCAAAGAGACAAAGAACAAACCCAAAATCCAAACTTCCACAACTATATTCGAGTGAAGAACTAGAATATCTTCATAAGCCAAGTCGATCAAACATAGAACAAACACAACTTAACCTTAATTTTTTTGAGTGGATCAAATAGAATAAAAACACAAAGTGTAATTTTTCTAGTGAAAGAAAAATAACAATGGGTGTTTTAATCTTTAGGATCAAGCACAAAAAAAATACTCCTACCTTGAAGCTAGGCTCTTGTATACCACTTGTAATGCTCGATCTACACCTCGAAGATGAACCGAAGCTTCCTCTTTATCACACAAACCACACGACAAGACTATGATGACTCACAAACACAAGTTAAGAACAAGAGAGTAGTATGGATCGTATGGAAGAAAATGCTAGTCGAATGATTATTAACTTGGGAAGAAAATAATACAAAGACTAAGGAGAAAACACACACACACTCTCTTACACAATATGAGACATAAGAGATAATGTGAGAGTGTGTGTGGTTTTGTGTGTTTCGACAACCAACCAAATGGGCTTTGGAAGGCTTTTACTTGGACCTATTGTGGGCTAAGTATATGTATTACACTTATACATATTAACTACAAACAACACTAATACTACTAGCCCACTTTTAAACTACATATTATACATAACAATTTGGTTCTAAATAACAAGTGACCATCACTTCCTAAATAGCATAAATTAAATGCTAACACCTATAAATACCAAGGTTTTTAGGGGATTATTCATGCATTCATAATACTACTCAAAACCCTAAACGTTTTCCCTTTCCACTCTCCCTCTCGTTCGATCGGACGAACAAAGAACAAGGGTTGAAACCCTTGTTCGAAACCCTTAAGTCGACACCCTTAGTCGACATAGTTGACGAAACCAAATGGTTTATCTCTTTGGTTGATCGCACGTCACACAAGGACGATTAGGGTTTGCTAAACCCTAATCGCAACCATAGTTCAACCACTTGGTCGTTTAGGGTTTTTACTGATGAGGTGTAACTTTATACACTTTTTAGGGGTCATTTAGTTTCTAAATTCGTACATATTTGATCATATATTTCCCGAATTTTCTTTTATTTGAATTTAAGGTACTTGGGAGAGAAATTGCTGGTAAATATGATTTGGGCTTGATTGGACAGAAAAACAAAGAAAAACGACAAAGGCCGCGTGATAGGGTCACATGACGGCGTCACAACAATAATGTGACACCGTCACCATGGGAAGTTGACGATTCAGTAGCCGAAGACGACTTGTGGAGACAACGTCAAAAGAAGTTGACGGCGTCACACCTACAAAGTGACGTTATCACGTTTAAGTCGGTGCAATCTCGAAACCCTAATTGACGGTGAGCTGGCGACGTCACACTTGTAAAGTGACGTCATCTCAACAAAAAATCTATAAATACAAACGCTTTGTTTTCATTATTGTGTTTTGCAACTTTGAAGGAACTTATACCACCGAGCTATAGTCGATTTTTAGCAGCTTTTTAGTCATTTTTTGCTATTGAGGACCTCATGTATTATTGAGGTAAGTTATTTAATCAATCATGTCTATGTGTTATTGTTTGATTTGTTTATTTTCTTCTCTTTATGTTACTATGCTAGGCTAAATTGATTAGTGTTTACATACGATTGCATGAAACCTAGTTATTACACTACTAGAAAAAAGGCCTTTAATGACGCGCATTGCGTGTCATAAAAGGGGTCAGATGACGCGCTTTTTGGTGTCATTGATCGACCCGTCATAAAGCAATATGACACGCCCTACGCGTGTCATGCTATTATGACACGCTTATATGACACGCTTTTACAACAAGCTTTTATGACACAATCTTATGACCTATGTTTTGCGTGTCATGGTTTAAATATATATTTTTTTATTATTTTTTCTAGAATTACTAATATCCAGACATTAAATAACAATTAATCTCATAATACAAATAAATAATGGCAAAATAACGCATTTCATATATATATCAAAACAATGTGTTTCATACAACCACAAGTTTTTAAAATTCTAAAATTAACCATAAAAGTCAATTACATTCATATATTACACCCACTTAATCAAAGGGCTTTTCAAACTCTACAAATCATCTTCTGCAGACATGTAGTTCCCTGGACGGTCACCCTCGCTGTCCATGTTTGCTGGTATTCGCGTACCTGAAACCCCACAAAACCATACATTAGTTCAATATGCTTGGTCAATTATTATTGCAGACCAAGACCCAGGAGGTATTTCACATTTGGTTCAAAGTTGGATCATTCTGATAAGACATAATACATATATGTATTTAGGACAAAACACATGCATTCTGATAACGTTATCCCTCCTAATAACAGAAATCTTTAATTTCCTACTAGAGGAAAAGTCTGGTCATTTTGACGGTAGCATCGGTAGGGTGTCACATAAACTAACTATAGGATTGAGCTTAATTTTCATCTTAGAGTGACTTTAATATATTATCACTTAAGATTTTGGGAGTAAAACAACTTACTGCTGCATCAACCGGAACAAGTTGACCGGCTAAAAGTTTAGTAAGAAGCGGTGTCATGATAATAGCCCCGATAGTTGAACACCTGCAACAACCAACCAGCATAAAGATTGATCATTAAGATGCTCTTCATCAATATGGCTAATAGTTGAACACATCCAAACACCCCCTTAACTGCCTAATGATTGGAACTGTTTTACATCCAAATACCGCCTTAACTTGCAGTTTCTATTTTAAACAAATTACCGCTATTATATTTTAAACAATACAAAAACAAGGTATAGATGATAACTATTTGACTACGCAAGATTTATATCATTCGTCATCATTGAATGAATATATTGGATTAAACTAAGTGAAGGAAACCTTACGTTGTCATGAGAACAGAAAGTGCAAAAAAGTGTTTTATGTGAATCAGATCCGACACGCACAGAAAGTATCTTTCTTGACCCAACCCCGTCACACAACCCGCCCATGACAAAGAAAAGAAAAGCAAGAAAGTCATACGGTCCAAGGATTTCTTAAACAGCGTCTGAAGTCCTCAAATGTTAGTGTCAATCCCATTGAAAGCATGAGAAAACCCAAGCCAACAGTGAAAAGGTCCGTTTGTAACCAAGTGACCTGCATTTCGAATCGAATGAATCAATCAAGTCACGTTTGAATTTCCAATATAAGAATGTGTACAAAAATTGCTACACTTACAGCGGAAGGCTTGTAAATTCCAATGATTGTACCTATAATAACCTGTCAAGTGCATCAAAATATATTTAGTACGCCGTAAAATGTTGTAAATGTGATTTAACACATTGATTTGACATACCCATAAAGGAAAAAGCGTCGTTAATGTTTCAATAACTTTTTCATATGTTGACATTCCACTCGAGGTATCGGCAGCAGCGGGAACATCTCCTGGCATACAATTTTCGAACTCCTAACCACAAGATTGAATGATTCAGTAGCCAGTAATTCAATTGAGTCATATATAACAAATAAGAAACATGTTCAAAATAATACATCAAAAAATCTATACTTTTGTTTTTTCTATCTTATTAAAGCTACATTTCAATCCAATGTTTGTTGTTTGTATCACTTGTATGTTTGACAAATGTTAACTACCATTCAAGACCTTTTAAGTGTTTTGTCTCACAATCATCATCAGCTTTTAGCAAATCAAACGACGGGATGTTTAGATTTGCATTCTATAAGTGATTAATGCATAAATATCTAGCCTGGGTACCTGCTAGTGCTTATGGGGTCAAATAATGAACTTGACACTAGCTGCAACAAAACTGATAATCGAAGGACATACTAAATTACTCATATATATATCCTTATTTTCATCTAACAATGTATTAAATAATCAAGAATAGCCAAAAAGTCAGCACCTTCATAAGTAATTATTACAATTTCAATCAACACCATAGCTTATAATCTTACTCAGAAACTATAAACTGATATTACCTGATTGTCATTATTATGGTCTGCATCCTCCATTGATTTATCCGTTATTTTATCATCCACCATATCTTCATCTGCCATTGAACAACAAACATCATTCACCGATGCAGCAACTAACAACTACCATTGACAACAAACATAATATAGAACAATAAAATCAATATATACATTATTCTCATCATACCATCAAATCCGACACTGAATATATTTGGAAGCCCCGTTTTCTTTTTCTTTTATATCTATCGATGGAGGTGCCGGCGATTCGAACGGGGGGGATGGGGAAGTGGTCGACGGCGGTGGTGATGGAAAGTCTTTGTGGCGATGGATTGGGTTTTCCCCTATCCATGATTGTAGATCTAGATCGATGGAGGTTCCACGATTGACGAGGAAGTGGTCGAAGGCGGTGGTTGTAGATCTAGATCTAGAGGAGTGTTGTGTGTGTGTGTGTGTTGTGTGTGTGTTATATTTGGCAGGGAGTGTTAGAGAAATAGAATGGGTGTGTGGGTAGGTCCTTATAAAAAATTTGAGATATGACACGAATTTTATGGCATTAAAAATTGCATGTCATCTAGCTTCAGATTTTATAAGTTATGACAGATTTTTTATGACCCTCATTTTTGCTTGTCATTATTGATGCGTGTGTCATAAATTAGGTGTCATTAAAGGCTATTTTTCTAGTTGTTAATTACTTTGTTTGTCATCTCTTGTTTAATGTTGTGCACGTTAGGAGTTGGAAAACTGGATATGGAAAACTAAACTAGCTTGAACGTTCACTAAAACGTGTCCAATTAATGCTTATGTCTTAGGTTATTAATTTGCGAAAGGTATTTATTGCGTGGTTAGTTATTGGATGAGCTTGACTAATCATACACGCATTCACTTAGGCTACTCTATAGACGTGGGACTGACCAACCCACAACAGGAAATTAGGAATACCTCACATTACATTAACAAGGACGTGACAATTCGACAACATAGTAAGAGTGATGACATCAAATAAGGGCTAATTATATGCATCATTTATCCCATATATATTGCTTATTTTGTGCTATTTATGTAATATATGATACTTAATTGCCTACTTTTGTTAAGGGAAGCACGTGGATGTTGACGGTTTCGTGGATGCATATTATGCTAAATACCTTGACAAGGGTAGGTCGATAACCAGATACGTGTTTATGGTACATGTTATGTTGTGAGTTGAAAAGCAACTCTACAACATGTTGTTGCATTATCTACTACAGAGGCGGAGTATATAACGCTTATATAAGCTTTTAAGGAAAGCATTTAGCTTAAAGGCCTACTAATCGTGCTAGGAGTAAACCTAAGGTCAGTGGTTGTGAATTGTGATAATCAGGTGCAATTCATCTATCAATAAATGCACTGTTTCATGAGAGAAGAAAGCATATCAACGTGAGGTATCACTTCATCAAGGAAATCGTGGAGTCTAAAGAGATTAAAGTGGCGAAGATAGTCCCGGAAGATATGTTGCTGACGCGTTCACAAAGGTGGCTCCAGGTTTGAAGTTCAAGTATTGCATGGAGATACTTGTTTTCGGGGTTAACTAGTCTCGTCACTAAGGTGGAAATTGTTAGTAATTAGTAACAAGTCTAGCTATGGTATGTTTTGATTAAGGTAGTTTTATCTGTAAGTTTACTTTCCTTGCAAGGCAAGTAAATGTGTAACTTTGCTAGGGTGTTTGTTTGAGTCGGCCGTGGCCCATGTTTAAGTCTTTTTTGGTTTGGTTTACCCCTCACCTCAATAAAAAGAGGTGAGGGGTGAAGAGAAATACACACGTGTCTTTATTCTTTGTTTTGTAACCTAGTCGAGGTGTTAGTAAACTTAATCATTCGGTTCTTAGTAGTCTTGTCGTATCTCTCGTACTAACTGCTTGCTCGATACAACCTGTGATTTAGCGTTCCGTGATTGAACTTCAGATTTGTTGTCGTAATCATCCAATAGTTTAATCACATAGTTTGTATGAATAGTTATGGTGCTTTTTCCGTTTCGAAATAATTGTTCAATATGGAACTATTGAAGGGCACATAATTTTAGGAAAGCATAATTGATAAGGAGTTCATTAATCAAATGTCTTTTTTAGCTTTTAGAATGTTTTCATTGTTTGTAGTTTGGAAGCGTTTGTAACAAACCAAAATAATAAAGTTTACACGGATGTAATATAACAGGTTTATACTTGAGCATTCGCAATGCTCAAACTTTTTAATAGCTTTTTAGACTTTAAAGCCATCAATTTTATTAGTTTTTTAATTTTCATCAAGCTATTGTCTTAAGCTTCAGCAATGCACAAAGCTGTTAAAGACTTTTTCTAGATAAAACATTAATTGTTTCATTTATTTTCTTATACCAAAAACTTTTCTTCAGAATCTCCTCCAATGCTAAAAAGTCTTGCAATAGCTTTTTTGTTTACCCATTTGTGTACTTTAAGTCGTCAATTAATGAAAATGGCTTTATAAGTTTCATGTCAAACGCTTGGTATGCACCAAGTCATTTTCAAACAAGTCTTTGTTAAAACTTTAGTTACACTACACAAAGTCATTCAAAAAACTTTTTAAATACTGAAAAGTCTTTTGTAAACCGATGCATTACAGTTGCTCTTTATACCACTTCAATAGTAAAGCTTTTCACAAAATCTTTTAGGGAAGAGAATATAAGACTCCAGAAAGCATAAATTGATTAAAATATTCTTCAAGTACAAAGCTTCAAACGGTTAGGGTTTTACAAGTTTTTGTAAAAAGTTATTGTAAAAGCTTTTCTATGCAATGCAAGAAAGTTGTCCAAAGACTTTTTGTAATAGTAAAATTTTTTTGAAAAAGCTTTGGGTTGCGGATGCTCTTATATGTAGCACATCTCTTTAGTCTGCAACCAACTGATATACAAAATTCTATGTACAAATATAATAAAAGATTTGATCCCTCTTTAGTCTTTACTCTATAGCATTACGAAGAAACAGACAAATTGGTTTAATTTCTCATGCAACAACATTTTGCTACGTGTCTACTTTCTCCTGCATTAGCATTAAACAGAAAAGGCTATGTCAACAAAACAAAATTGTAAATGTTAATTAAAGAACTTAAATAAAACAGAAATGGGGTGTCTTTTCATTTTTATATAACACTGTCATTTATCTTATGGTTTTGCAAGTGAATAATTTAAACACATCTTACTGGAAACAGCTTAAGTGATACTCCACATATTATTAAGGATACATCTCTTACCCGTTGCATGCACTGAGAAAGTTTGAAACTATCATTGCATACATAATAAACCTTTTTACAAAGTTGGTAAATGCGTTTCTATAGGCTTTAACTTGATCAAACAAAACATTTTTGGTCCTCGTGGTTTACCGGGTATAACGGTTTTGGTCCAATAGTTTCAAACGTGTCGGGTTTAGTCCATTTTCTCTGACCCGTAACGGGTTTAGTCCAAATTTTACTAACACCGTTAGTTTGACTCTCTTTGACCGTTAAATATGAGGGTAATCTTGTCTTTTCATCCCCACCCACTGCCATTAAAATAAGAACCTGCTATCCAACACGACACTTATCTTCCAAATATGCAAATCAAGAAATTAGATACTTAGGGAGATGTTCCAAATCTGCAAATCAACAAAATCCAAATCCTCTATCTAAACACAAAATCTCACACACAAAAACAAATCCTATCCATCACCTCATAAAAAAAAATCAGTAAAACAAATCACAATCCAAATCCCGCCTTCTCCAAATCGATTTGTCATCAAAACAAATAATCATCTTCCCAAATCTTAATCAAAATCAAACCCTTGTCCCCGTATCAATCCAACCCAAGTCCGGATCTGTAAAACCCACAACACCGGTTAACAAATCGCAAAACCCAGATCCTTATACCGGAACAAACAAACAAACTCTCATGTTCACAAGTGTGGGAGAGTAGATATGGCGCGTGTTGTGGAGTTGGGGAGGGTGGTGCATGGGATGATTGTTGTGAGTGGAGTTGGTGTGGATGCGTTTTTGAGTAATTCGCTTGTTGGGATGTATTCCAAGTGTGGGAGAGTAGATATGGCGCGTGTTGTGTTTGACAAATGTGGTGAGTTGGATCGGTTGGATGAGGGATGAGGTGTCGTGGAACTCGATGATTGCTGGCTATGTTAAAGGCGGTTTGTATGATGAGATGTTGCGTGTTTTGGTGAAAATGCACAAGTGCGGACTGGGGTTTAGTAGCTATGTGTTGGGGAGTGTTCTAAACGCGTGTTGTAGGAGTTTTGGTGATTCTTTAATATGGGGAAAATTACTGCATACCTGTTCGGTGAAACTTGGTTGGGATCTTGATGTTGTTGTTGGGACTGCGTTGCTTGATATGTATGCTAAAATTGGGGATATAAATGATGCAATTTCATTTTTTCGTGTTCTTCCTGACAAGAATGTTGTAATAATATATGTATGCTAGATAGGATTTTGAACAACAAACGAGGAGATCTGGGTTTATGTGATTCCACTTTTAATGTTCTTGAGTGAGTTTTTATTTTTTTTTGATCCAGTGAGTGTTTACTTTTTTGATCCAGGACTTGCTTAGATAGGATTTTGATCCAGTGAGTATTTATTTTTGTTGTTGTTATAGATCCAGATCTGGGTTTATTGATTTGTTCATGTGGTGGGTGGATGATGTGATATATTAAAAAAGATGAAGGAAGGACATTTTAATCATTGTACATGATTATCTGAGGGTATTTTGGTCATTTTATATCTTTTTAACGAGTCAAACTAAAAGTCAACAAAATTTGGACTAAACCCGTTACGGGTCAGAGAAAATGGACTAAACCCGACACGTTTGAAACTATTGGACCAAAACCGTTATACCCGGTAAACCACGAGGACCAAAAATGTAGTTAACTCGTTTCTATAGGCTTTAACTTGATCAAACAAACCATTATTGGAAGATTCTTTAAATTACATTTTTGAAAGTGGGATCTACCGGGACTTACTGTTCAACTACACTAATCTCACTTTTATAAATGAGAAAAGTAATCCTTCCCGTTTAATTGCATTTCAGAAACAGTCCTTAATAACTTGCAAAATTCGTCTCTACCGTTACATGCGACTACTGAAACAGCCCTTATGTTAAATCTGCGACTGCTTGTGTAACGATAATTTACATAAATAGTTCCTTTAATTACTTATCGATTTCAGAAACGGTTCATGAGTTAAATTTAGGAATTGCTCGTTGTTAACATGATTATTATTCAAATACACACTAACCAAGGTAGTGTTATTACAAACAGACAAAGTAACGCTTGTTTCTGCTGCAACTGCATGCATTCAATTAAATGCCATGCAAATTCTGCACTCTTCTTGTAATTAAGAGTCATCACCTAACTATCCAAGTTTCAATGACTCGGCAACTCGAGCGAGTGTTTCATACGATATCCCGCCACGACTCAGTGTGGCCCGACTACTTGCTTCGAGCTCCTTAGCCCTACTCCTCATCTTCTTACTTTTCTCACCTTCCATAACCATCTGCACCACCCGCTTTATCTCTTCTCTTCGGGCAACCGCTGTCTCTCCTTTGTCCCCCACCACATGCATCTTCACTGCCACGCCTACTTCATTGCTTAACATCATCGCATTCATCCTTTGCTCCGCATACATTGGCCACCCGATCATTGGCACACCATGTTTAAGACTCTCCAGTGTCGAGTTCCACCCACAATGTGACAAAAAAGCTCCTGTAGATGGGTGGTTCAACACTGCAAGCTACGGCAGCAGCGGTTTAATTACATGTTAAGTGATGGGAGTAAAGCATAATGAAATTATATAATATATGGACTTAATTACTGTTGATAAATCTGTTTGGTAACGTAAATGTTTTTTCTTTGAAGAGCACGTTCACAATCACCGTGGCTGTTTGATAAAAATTATGATTTAGCACTCAAAGAATCAAAAGTGCTGAATGATTCAATGTCGCTGAACGATTATGATTCTGAATGAAATTGATTATTTGACAACCATTTTGAAAAAAAAAAACAAAAAAAAAGAATAAAATTACCGTGTGACTTTTTTTATGATTTAGAACTACATAAAATATGTAATTGGATAAATGTTTTGATATGATGGAAATTTTAATTTAACAAAAGTTGACTAGATGAAACAATTTAAATAAGCATATACAATACTAGTCTACTAACTTTAGATATAGAATAAATTACATGAAAGACGTGTTCTAATAATTTTTAACTAATGTCACCTTATTTGTTTGATTAATAATAATTCGTATAAATGGGTAAAAAAAAAAAAAAAAAAAAAAAAAAAAAAAAAAACTCATTAATTGTCATGTGAATGTAGCACGTAGCATAGTACAACATGAAAAAAAAGGGGGGATATTATTCATACAAATTTTTTTTTATTAGATACACCAAAATAATGTAGTAATCATGAGTCCTTTATTTAATAATGTAGTAATCATGATTTTTTTTTTTTTTTCTTTTTTTTCCTTTTTGTAATTTTTTTTTTTTTTTTAAGTATTTATTTGTTTTGTTTTTTTTGTGTAGTGTTTATTTGTTATGCTTTTTATGTTATGTTATTTGTATTCGTCTAATGTGTTTCTATTTAATTAAACAACAACAACAATAACACGTTAACATTAACACATTAAACAACTACAAAAACAACTGTTATTATTCAATTAACAACTACAAAAACAACTGTTATTATTCAATTAAACAACAACATTAACACATTATTTAAAACAACAACACCTACTACACATGAAGATTATTTATCTCATCTAAATCATTTACTATGTTTGTCTTCGTCTAATCTCAGTATACATGTGTTGTCGATCATAATATAAAGTTGCCCATTCGGATGCATTGCCAACTCTGAATGCCCCACATTGTGGGTTTGGTAGACTCGAGCTTATTTTGAGCTTATTTTTAAGCTCACGAGCTTATTTGGTTTTGGTTATGGTTTGGATTTGGGTCGCGGTTAAACCGAACCCACAAGTGGGTTTTATTACTTTTTTTTTTAGTTAGTTAGAGTTTGGGTTGAAAGTTTTGGTCCGTTTGGGTTTTGTTGTGCGCGACATGGTTCAAGCCGAGACCCTGTGGTCTCGGCAAGGTGAGTTGCATTTTGGTCTGATTGGTTCATGCGGCGGTGGTGAAGACGGTGGAGAAAGGGGTGGTGGCGGTGGTGATGTTTACTGGTGGGACTGGTGGTGGAGTGGAGAGAGGGACGGTGGTTGATGGTGTTGGTGATGTGTTGACACCAGGGTGTTTGTTTGGATCTGGACAAACGGGTGTGTTTGGATCTGTTGCTACTTAAGATCTGGACGAACGGTGTGTTTGAATGTCACTGTTGGAATTAAAACTTGTAAACATACAATATAATTTTTTTTTATTACGAATTACCTTGTAATGTTGACAATCTGATATTTTAGATTGTTAACAGTGTACTTAAAATCATATTTAGACAATTTTTATAATATGATTATGTCTGATTTTAAGTGTAATTAAATTTGTTAGTTTGAAAGTTAGTAAATAAAGAAGGAAATTAATAAATGTTAGCCCTTAGATCAATCAATATCACACTAAACTTCAATTACTAATGGTACTAGAGATAAGTGAGGCGTATGGAATCTAGTGAGATAAACTCTAGAGAGAAATATATTAAGAAATCACACACTCATTCATTCTTCCAAATAAGGAGGATGAGGCTATTTACAGTACAAGGTTAATGAGCCACTTGGGTTTTTCATGGGCTTTTCTATGGACTATCTTTTAACCTATTAGATTAAATTAAAAGCCCATTGACTATTCGAATTAATTACACAACGACACATTACAAAAATATAAAATGTAAATTCGCTTTTATAAAAGCTAACAATAAATGTACTGTATTTGAAAGTCTACTTTTGGTAAATTTGAAATTGGGTGGTGATATCCTGACACCCTCATAAGGGGTGTTTGCAATGATTAGATGCATCGGACGATTGTACTGTCTGTTTTACGGTTTGTACATTTTGACTAATATAGATAGGTCATACTTTTTAGAGGGTGTTAGGATAATACGACTATTTGAAATTTTACACAATACTTTTGGTAGCTTTGGCAAGAAATTAATAAATGCACTGATTCCCACTTTGACCAAATTAACTTTTGGTAGCTTTAGCAGGAAATTAATAAATGCACTGATTCCCACTTTGACTAAATTAACTTTTGGTAGCTTTAGCAGGACAAAAAAAAGTGATTGCAAAGCTGCTGAATGGGAGGACTGTCCCTTCTACACTGGCCCACTCATGAATGAATTAAACCATCCAACGCTTACTTTTTTGGTATCAAACAATCTTGTCACTGACCGACTAGGAGATGAATGCTTAATTATTCTATTAAGTGGTTATCAAACACCTACGTGTTCTTAACAACCTTTTAGTTGACTTATCATCTTGGTATATATCGTACATATAAATTAAGTTATTATTAATTTATTTTAGCTTTTAGTATGATAATTTATGATGCCATGCAACTTTCATCAGAATATATATATGCCACTAACCTGCGGTGCCCATGAACTAACCACCAACCCTGCTCCTTTTGTTCTCTCTATGAACCCATCTGGCAAGTACGTTCTTGGATCTTCTGACTCAGATCCCACGTTGAAAAACGTAGCAGCAGCATAGTCACTCGGCTTGCGCACCACCATGATGAACCGTTGCCGGCTCAATTCCAAACCCCAAGCCAATTCAGTGAGTTGTTCCCTGGTTAGTGTGCCACCACTTCCAAATGAGACATAGAGAACCGAGTCTTTTGGTTGTTTATCAAGCCATGCAATCATTTCTTTCTCATATTTGATCACAGCAGGTTCAATCTGTTTGATGAGCGGTCCGATAGGGTGAACAGGTGGCGTTGGACTGTTAAGAAAGAATGGTTCATGTTTCACTGCTTTGAGTGAGATCGGTTCAAGATCGTCCCAAGTATTTACAAATATACCTGTGGCCATGAATAACCTTCTGACATGAAACAAGTACCATTTATAGTCGTCACTATTTCTGTTCCATAATTGTTCCTGTAAGTCTTGGTTTCGGATCGGGTTACATCCTGGGACTTTTACATCCACATACTGATCACCTTCCACTTCCTGGTCCATACTTGGAAGATACAAAGAGAACGTGAACAGAACCCCTGAAGCAGTGAAAAATGAATAAACTGGAATGGCCAATTCATTACAAATTTCAAACACACCCGTGCAAAAGATATCTATGACAAGTGCTCTGAGTTTGGGTCCCTTTAGTTCGGATAATATTGATCTAAGTGGACGGATGGACTCTTGGACAATGAGGCAAAGGCGAGTCACTAATGCCATGTCATCTAATATGAAGCCAGACATGTCAGCAGGCGGGAGGTCTATGATATGGAGGTCGGGGTGTGGTTTGGCGTTAAGGTATTCGCTTTGGGCAGGTGTGGAGGCAGTGGTGATGACGAGAAAACTGACTTGAAAGTCATGTTGAGTGACCAGACGAATTGCAAGCTCAAAAAGAGGGGTTAAGTGACCCATTCCAGGGCTTGCGAGGAATGCAACATGGGGTTTTGGTGTTATTTCATTGTCTATGCTTTCCATAGCAAGTTTGAGAAATACAGATGAGTACTACATTAGAGATGATAGAGTGTTTATATAGAAAAATAGTACTGGTACGTCACTAGTGTCTTCATGCCCTAAAGATAAGTACAGTACAATTTACATATTTATAAAATAGGGGTTTTTTATATCACATCTATAAATTAATAATGTTGGGACCGGGATATTTTATTAATTTAGCGAGATATTATTATATGGATAAATTAATAAATTATTAATTTAAAGAGGTTCATGTATGACCTTCAAAATTTCCATATCCAATGTACATTCACACATTAAATGAAGTTGTCAAGTTCATTGTTTTGAATTAAAGATAGTTCAATGTATATGGTTCTAAATTGATCACTATAAAATGTCCAATGATAAGTTTTATAATCACATCAACTATGACTTCTAAACTAAAAGGTGTTAAAAAATACGAGAACACAATGCCTACTCTATTAAGTGCAATGGGGAAATTTAAAGATGAACTCAATATAGATTTGAAGTTTACAAAAAAACAAGTGACTATAGATTCTTTTTTTACTAGACAATCTTAGAATTTTGGAATATTTTGGGGAATTATTAATTTATAGTTTCGTTAGGAACAATATATTTACATTGGGATTTCAAAAAAATTATTATCTTATTATTTTATCGATTGGGGTCCAATTTTGTACTGGTCCCAAGTTGGGACCGGACAAATTATTAGTTTTATCGAGGTTATTAATTTATCGAGTATTATTTTATAGAGGTTCTACTGTATATCCTTTCGAAAATGCATAATTGCATATATATCCAAAGCATGCATAAAAACCATTGTACTATGTACATCAAAAACTTGTACAAAGGATATATATACAATTATTCACTTTAGGAGGGATATATATGCATAATTGTGCCTATAAAATATTCCATAATAGTTTTTGTGGCCATATATACCATGTGTTCCGTAGATGGTATATCATAAATATCGGCCATTAATAATAAACGCATTCCATTTAAAAATATATTTGGAAATGTATTAAATGCCATTAATAATAAACGCATTCCATTTAAGAATATATTTGGAAATGTATTAAATGAAAAGATTCATATATATTTTGGTCAATATTGTATTTATTTCTTTCCTTATTTTGTAAATGTTCATTATCAATCACCTCAATTTGAGGAGATAATTGTGTAAATGTTTATTATATAAAGAATGCAAAGTATCCACAGAATGTGTGGTTGATTGATAATGAAAAATAAGGAAATAAATAAATACAATATTGACCAAAATATATACGGATCTTTTCATTTGATATCCTCCTTTTCTGATCCTACACTTTATCGATCCTTAGTGGGTGCTTTGCAATATCTCACGATCAGTTGGCCTGACTTATTCAAAACAGAAATAACATCATAAGAAACATGGCCTAAACGAGCGTGCCATAATTCGTAGGAGGCCTTATTAGAAACTTCAACAGCAAAAGCTCGAGGTTCATCTTTGAGCACATAGAGTCCATTTTCACACGTCCCTCTAGCGAGTACCTGTTTTGTTTTCCGATCCTGAATATAGAAGAAATATTGAGAAAACAAGACATCAACAGGATGATCAGATGTCAACTTGCTGATGGATAATAGCTTTTTTGTAAGATTGGGAATAACAAACACATTTCGTAAAGGGATATTATTAGCAATAGTGGATGAACCCATGTGAGTAATTGAAAGTTTCTTACCATTTCCAAATATAACATGATGATTACCTTTGTAAGGGACAAAATGATTAAGTGATTCTTGATTTAGAGCCATATGATCTGTTGCTCCCGAATCTGCATTCCAATCAGGAGCATCATTAATGTGAACATGACATTGAGCATGGAATGCTTTGGCTAGTGTATCATCCAAAGACGAAGCCTGAGTAGCATAAGTGTGAAGATTTGGACAGGCCGAGGCATAATGACCGAATGTGCAACATAACTGACAATGAGGTGGCCTGCGTGTAGCAACCCGTAAAATTTCATTAGGCAAAAATGACTATTTTACCCTTTGACTTTTCAAAGTTGACTTTTACTTTTACTTCTTGACTATTTGACTTTTACCGTAACGTAAAAGCAAATACTGTTTTAAATTATTACTCTCTGAACGTTTTCGTTTACCTCTGTCAATTTAACAAGAAGTTATATTGATTTTCCTTAAAAACGACACCGCACGCGTACCGACACCGTATCACTAATGGTTTAAATTCGATGATTATTAATCGGAGTCAATAATTTCATTTTTATATTACTATAATAAAAACGCTTCTAGAAATATATTTCTCGCAATTAGCAATCCGAGGTATTGCATTTACACTTTAGCTCAGCGGGACACGGAATACACGGAGTAATAATAAAACAAAAACTCGCTCCTTACTTATCCTATTACACCGCCTTATCACATGGATAAGGTCAGATCTCACAGTTTCCCTTCTCATTTTACATTAAACAAGAGAAAGACATCTCTCCCACTTCTCTCTCTCTCCCATATCTGCTGCCTACCGCCTCTGCACCGCCACCCGGCCTCTCCGCCTCACAGCCACTCCACGCCACCACCATCATCAAGACAAAAGAGGGATCGTGGTTTTCAGGTTGTGTGAGTCTAGAGCCGTCCCTAATATCTCTTATCTTTCTTGTGGTAAGTTAAACCAAACGAGATTATTAATTCCTTCATCTTTTTCTTGTAATTCGAACATAAAAACGAATTTTTCAAAAAGTATCATCAAAGAAATCGTGTTTGGTGTTTCGATCTCAGATCAGGTTAAACCCGATTGGCATTTAGGGTCAAGACCAGTATTTGTTTCGGTTAGGGTTTGGAATTGATTATTATTGCTTGTTTCGAAACTTATATTGGGTGTTTGTTTGTTTTGTGCTCGGTAAACCGAAAACAACCCAAGAGGTTGTTTTCTTTGGTTTTCGTTTCGCGACAGCAACACCAAGAGGGTGTTTGGCTTATTTTAATTTTCTTCTTTTCCTCCTTTGCTTATTTGAATAAGCATATAGCTTATTGTGTGTTACACCCGTTTTCCGGGTGTTGGGACCCCACCCTAGATGAAAATGGATAAAGACCTCATGTGATTGGCCAGTCAACATTTGTTGCGCAATGGTCAAACCCGATAGTCAAAGCATGTATTGTAAGATTATGAAAGTATTATGTGGCAAGAATAGAAAGGGAATAGACTTAAGGGACTTATGTTGTCATAAGACAATTATGTTATAAAGTTAGTTGTGGCTAAAATAGAAGGAAAGGAACTTGAGGGGCCATTCTTGCCATTAGCCCAAACTAGTGCAAGTAAAAATCTAGTATCCAGGATTATCTAGACATTTCCACCATTTTCAAGAGTGTGTTGTATGTGTCGGCTTATTGAGAAAATGGAGTGAAGGAGATGAGTCTTGATGGCTTTAGGAAGAAGAAGAAGATGAAGACCCCATGTTATGGTTCTTCCTAGCTATAATCCTTGATTCGTTAAAATCAACACATATTTTTCTCCAAGGATTTACAAAGGAAATATGTAATTCCGGGTCGTTATCCCCAACGAATGATTGAATGGAATTTGTGATTCGGTTGGTGATTACGTGTGATGAATAGTGAGAACAAAGAGATTTTGGGTTTTTATGCTAAGATGTGTGAACATTAACTAAAAATGACTTAATAAATGGGAAAAACAATAATCTAAAGTACGCGTATCTAAAAACGTAACGAAAACTGAAAACGCGTTTAAACCGGGAAATCCCGAGCCTAAACGTCAAAATGATGAAATTCTAATCCTAGAAATGCCAAAATAATTTTCCTAAGTTCTATTTAATAAAAGAAAATTTAAAAAAAAAAAAGAATTATATTTTTTTTATTTTTATTTAATTTATTATGAAATAAAAACAGTTTTAAAAATAAAAATACATTAAAAATACTAAAACTATTCTGAAAATTCTAAAAAATTTTATGAAATTACTTTATACTAAAACAGTCCTAGAAAAAATCTTAACAAGGTGCCAGCTTATTTAGATAAGCTGATATTAAGCAATAATGGAAAATAAGCTAAAAAAGAAAACATGTGTTAAATAAAAAACTAGGAATGGTATAACTGAACAAAGTCCCTAGGGCAGTTGGTGTTGTGTGTGGTGTGTGAGGGTGAGGTATCAGGTTCGATCTCTGGACCTCACTTTTTGAAAACTATTTTTTTTCTTTTCTAAAACTCAATAAGCTAATGAAAATAAGCATATCATAAAACTGGAACTATGTTTAAAAGACCACAATAAGCTTAGAAATAATCCATAAAGGCTGATCAGTGGACTTTTAAGGAAACAAGCTAAAATTTGAATCTAATAGACTGAATAAGCTATAAATAAGCTACATGGAAACTGAAATAAGCCAAGTAAGTGACAAAAAGCTAAAAGGAGAACTGGATAAGCCACAAAAGGATCAAAATAAGCACTGAAATAAGCCAAATAAGCACAATGGCTACTGATGTCTGCTGAGTCTGATATGGCACAGGGCAGAAATGGGCTTTTTCAAGCCATGAAAAAGCTATTAAAAGTAAATTCTAAAAATATAAAAAAAAATACAAACAGCTAGATAAGCTAGCCAACTAACTCTGTGCAAAAATTCAGCCTATATCAACTTATATCTAAGAAATTAAAAATCAAAGAAAACTGCTGAAAATTGCAAAATCCAAAAAATGCAGTCTGCTATAACTACTTTGGACTGATTTTGGCTATATTTTGAACAAGGGCATAAGGGATTTTATCACCACTGAATTTAGGCTAAATGAACTATATGGATAGCAAAAACAAGGGCTAAAAAGGCCTTAGCTTATAACTAGCTTATTTGGACAGTTCATGCCTTGAATATTCCAAATCCAATCCAACCATATCAAAACCTCACTAACAGCTTAAAATAAGCCACAAACACCTTATCTAGATCACATTAATCTCAATCTAAGTTTGCCTAATGGTCAATGAACAGTGAAAGAGCTATATGACCCTCAATAAGCTACTGATCCAAACACCCCTTTAAGAGGGTCTGTTTTGGTTTTCCAAATGAAACAGATAATTTAAGCTAGGATACTGAATTACTAAGCTACAAATAAGTCATTTAAACACTAATGATCAACTTAGAATGGAAAATTAAGCACTAAAAGGGCAGTTCCTATAATAAGCTGTTTTTGGCTTTTTTTAAGGTTTATTTTGAAGAAAATTGAATTTAAACTAATGAGGTGCAATAAATGACTAATATAGACTAACTTAAGCTAGAACTAGCATAAATGAGCTAATAAGCAGTAGGAATAAGCAAATAAGCTGTGGAACAGTACCTTGTTGACTTTCTTTGACTTTTTGGAATACTTGGATTAGAACTGATTTAGACTATCATAAGCTCACATTAAGCTATATTAAGATTATATGAGCTTATTCAAACAGTAAAGAGCTTTTTCAAACACCAATGGACTTAATTCGAATTAACAGTTAACTTAACAACTTGAAATTTCATTCACTTTTGAAAATAGTACAATGTTGAACAAATTAAAGATAAATGAGCTGAAACAACCTTGAATTGATACTGAAAAGTTAAATTTATACTAATTAAGCACTATAACTAAAAATACGACTTAAAAATAAAACTACATGCCAATTAAGGCTTACAAAGTGCCTATTTATACTAAAACTGAACTGGGATGTTCCTGTCATGTTCTCTAATCACTTCTGAACCCTTGGATGGGCTTGAATTAATCTCAGTCGTCCTTTACAAATTTGGCGGGAAAATTAGTCTAGTAGATTTCCAGCTTGGCTTGGATTCACGTGAAAAGGGTACTTGGAAATGATGCTATTGGAGGGGGGAAGAGGCGTGTAGCAGAGGAGAAGAGGGGATATTGTTGTCTGGGTTTGCTTTTGGTCTGGGGAAAGGGTAAAGCTAGGCGGGCAAATGGTTTAGAAGAAGGAAGTTGACTGGTTTTGACCAAGGTTTTAGCTAAAAGGGAATGGGTCGGGTTGGATGGTTTAATGGATTGGGTTATGGGTATTGGTTGGGCTGGGTTGGGTTAAGGTTTAGTTTATTTTGGGTTTAGGTTATTTAAAGGATTTGGTTTTAGGTTTAGGTTTAAGGTAAATTAGGTTTAGGGTAAATTGTGAAAATAGGTTTTGGTTTCAGGTTTGTTTTTCCAAGCTCATTCCAAGGCTAAATCCCGGGGTTGACTTTGACTTCGTCTTTTCTTCATTAAATGCTAAAATGGTGTCGAGTCGATCCGGCAATGTCCGTTTTTGCTCTTTTTCCCATCCAAGCTCGGTTTTGTCCCTTTTTGCCCTGTTTTCAATCCTTTTGTACCTGAAATACATAAAAACACAAACCAAGAATATTTGCAATAATATTTGGTCTATTTGGGTGTTTTTGGTCATTTTTGTGTCTTATATGGGCATAAAATGATGAGTAAATAGGCACTCATCATCCCCCCACACTATCAATTGCTAGTCCCTAGCAATTCGATCATATAAAGTAATGAAAGGATTAAAAGAATACCAAGCATACCCCGTTTCGACTTTTTATTAAATGCAAGAAATTTAAACTAGCACTAAAATAAATAAAATGCTTGATTTCCAAAAATGGTGTCATGGAACGGGATTCACACAAAATGGGTGTCTCCAGGGAATTGAAATCGTCATCCTCTTTTTTATACTCCCAACTAAGCTTAAACTCAATGTGCAAATGTTTTTGTAAAATGCTAACACTACTTATACTAATAATCTATGTAAGCCGAAACTTAACTTTTCACTCCCACAATTTATTCAAGTTAGGTGACTGTGCTTGATTTTCAAAATTTTGATCACTAAAATCGACGTTTTTATAAGATTTTGACTAATACTAGTTGAAAGATAGATTTAAAATTTACAACAAGCAAGTTTTAAAACTTTATTCAACACATCAAAACTTATTGCATTTTGCAATATCATTCAATTTTTGCATTTTGCAATATCATTCCATTTTATTTTATTTTTTCCTTTTCATTTTTTTTTACTTGTACAACTTAAACTAACGGAGTTTCACGGGAACCAAGACCTTACACCTTCCGGAATAAAGGATCCAAGGGCCGTTACAACGGAGAGTTCCAAGACTCTAAATATTCCTGAAATGAGGATCCAAGGGTGTTAGACCAAGACCTCACACATTCCTGAATTAGAGGTCCAAGGGCCGGTGTAAGAGGGTAGCCAAGACCTAAACGCCTTCCGAAAATAAGGATCCAAGGGCCGATCTTGAACCATAGCTTTTTTTTGCACATACATTTATTACTTAACTTTTGCAACTATGACATATGCTTGTTCCGAAGTTTAAATAAATCTTTGAACTAGTATTTTTCAAAATCGTATAAAAAAATATGATTTTGTATATTCAAATGTTTGAAAATAAGCACTTACTAAGTCAGATTAGTTATCTCCTGGGAGGAAAAGCCATAGATTACTTATATAAGCTCTAAAGAAAACCAATTATTCTACGCTTAGCATTTTCATTTGCACATATCGTAAAACCTTAGTCTAACCGTTAAGGGAGCAGCCAGATCAACACTCTGGCAGAGTCGAGATTCTCTTTGTTCTAACCTAATCAAGACTAAACACTTTTTTTTTATTGCAATTTCTTATCTAAAAACGAAAAAAAATTTAAAATTTTGGCCAAAACGGGGGTACTAGGGCACTAGAAGGTACAAATGTGACAAAATTCGCGAGAATTCCCCCCACACTTAGAATTGAATATTGCCCTCAATATTCAAAGTACCGGCTATTATGCCGACACTTAGAACGTAAAAAGGTGATACTAATAGCCAAGTGTGAGAAAGAATTCTCTATTTTCACAAACAGGATTAAAAAGATATCCCTAGATAATCGTTAGCAACAAGATCGGATATTGGGCGGCTGGATTGAAAACAGGCGCATCAATCATCACGATCTAAGGGAAACCTGCAAACAAGAGCAAACAACACACAAAACAGAGCACAGTAGAGGAATCCCCCCACACTTAGTGTCAGAAAATAGAAAGAAGTCAGAAACATGGGTTGTCACCCATGTGGTGCTAATGTTTTTGTTAACCGAGTCACTAGCTTGACTCGACCCCGAATTCAGTTGTTCTTGGGGAAGCATGTGGAAGAGAGAATCTCCATCGGACTTTCATTCAAAATGTTTGGATAAACATTGAAGTTCTTGAAAGTTCCACTCCGATGAGATACATCCGGCTCAAAAGAATGATAAACTGAGATGCCGGGGTCAAAAACTTTGTCCTCGTTCCCAAACGAGTGAAGGAAAGGACAAGCTACCTTATAAGCACAGAAAGGTAGAAAAACTCGAATGACATATGTGAAGTCAATATAATGGCGATCCTCAGACGGAAATGTCACATATGTCGGAGAAAGATTGTCTTTTTGAATATCGGGATTAAGAATTGAGGTCATATCATCAAGTTTATGAGTAATAGAGTCCTTAATCTCATCGTTCTCTAACACTTCATCAAAAAGAGGATTTACGTTGCTTGAAAAGTACTCGTCATCACATTCAAACAGAGAGTTCGAATAGACTTTGAGACTTTCATTTGGAACGTCCTCATCAGAAAGTGATTCATCATCACTAGAGGAAAAATCATCATTGGAATTGAAAAGTGGGTTAGAGAAAATCCCGGAAAAATCTTTCGCAGTGTCAAGAGGATAATTACTACGAAAAGACTAATCACTTTCACTGTCTGATATATCCTCAGACTCACTTGGGATTGGGACAAGGTTCTCAACACTAGACTTTATGAATTCGTCCGATTCCTTTTCAGGAATAGTGCTAAGATTCTCATCCCCTATAATGAAAGAGTCCTCGGAGTCCATAGTCGGAAAGATGGATGTGATTGCAATAGACTGAGGGAGTTGAGAAATGATATCGCTCAAAGGAATAACACTCTCCCGGTCATCCTCCTCGTCATTATTGCTAGCATAAATGGCTTTTATACGTTCCATTTGCTCTTCTGCTAGCAATTCTGCAATACTCTTGACTTCCTGATTTTTCTGGATGGGTGTGATTGCAGCTGATGAATTCTCATAATATTCCTTCATTTGAATAGTATCCTCATCATCTTCATCAAGAATGGAAGCCTTGAGAAATTTGGCACGCGTTTCCGCAGCACGTTCTTCGGCTAGTAATTCTCCCATAGATTTTTCATGAGGATGAATGATGGAATACTGTGGGGGTTGGACATTGTCAAAACCGGAAGTATTATACCAAGGATTAGGTTCTTGATTCCACGGTTGACATTGATAATCGTCATGAGGACCCCCACAATTTGCACAAGGAACATACGGAGCATTTTGAAACGATGTATCATTGAAATTTTGATAGCACGGTTCTTCTCAAATGAATTCTGAGGAGGGTGGTTGAAATCGTTTTGAAAATTTGGATAAGTGAACGTATTTTCGATTTTAGAAGTGCAACATATACAAATTCCATGAGTAAACCCACATTCCTTGCAAAAACATCGTTCACAAAGTGAATTATTTCCCAACGGATCTCCACAATTAAAGCAATTTTGCTTTTAAGAGGGTCTGTTTTGGTTTTCCAAATGAAACAGACAATTTAAGTTAGGATACTGAATTACTAAGCTACAAATAAGTCATTTAAACACTAATGATCAACTTAGAATGGAAAATTAAGCACTAAAAGGGCAGTTCATATGATAAGCTGTTTTTGGCTTTTTTTAAGGTTTATTTTGAAGAAAACTGAATTTAAACTAATGAGGGGCAATAAATGACTAATATAGACTAACTTAAGCTAGAACTAGCATAAATGAGCTAATAAGCAGTAGGAATAAGCAAATAAGCTGTGGACAGTACCTTGTTGACTTTCATTGACTTTTTGGAATACTTGGATTAGAACTGATTTAGACTATCATAAGCTCACATTAAGCTATATTAAGATTATATGAGCTTATTCAAACAGTAAAGAGCTTTTTCAAATACCAATGGACTTAATTCGAATTAACAGTTAACTTAACAACTTGAAATTTCATTCACTTTTGAAAATAGTACAATGTTGAACAAATTAAAGATAAATGAGCTGAAACAACCTTGAATTGATACTGAAAAGTTAAATTTATACTAATTAAGCACTATAACTAAAAATACGACTTAAAAATAAAACTACATGCCAATTAAGGCTTACAAAGTGTCTATTTATACTAAAACTGAACTGGGATGTTCCTGTCATGTTCTCTGATCACTTCTGAACCCTTGGATGGGCTTGAATTAATCTCAATCGTCCTTTACAAATTTGGCGGGAAAATTAGTCTAGTGGATTTCCAGCTTGGCTTGGACTCACGTGAAAAGGGTACATGGAAATGATGCTATTGGAGGGCGGAAGAGGCGTGTAGCAGAGGAGAAGAGGGGACATTGTTTTCTGGGGAGGACATGGTGTCTGGGTTTGCTTTTGGTCTGGGGAAAGGGTAAAGCTAGGCGGGCAAATGGTTTAGAAGAAGGGAGTTGACTGGTTTTGACCAAGGTTTTAGCTAAAAGGGAATGGGTCGGGTTGGATGGTTTAATGGATTGGGTTGTGGGTATTGGTTGGGCTGGGTTGGGTTAAGGTTTAGTTTATTTTGGGTTTAGGTTATTTAAAGGATTTGGTTTTATTTTTAGGTTTTAGGTAAATTAGGTTTAGGGTAAATTAGGTTTAGGGTAAATTGTGAAAATAGGTTTTGGTTTCGGGTTTGTTTTTCCAAGCTCATTCCAAGGCTAAATCCCGGGGTTGACTTTGACTTCGTCTTTTCTTCATTAAATGCTCAAATGGTGTCGAGTCGATCCGGCAATGTCCGTTTTTGCTCTTTTTCCCATCCAAGCTCGGTTTCGTCCGTTTTTGCCCTGTTTTTTGCAGGTTTCCCTTAGATCGTGATGATTGATGCGCCTGTTTTCAATCCAGCCGCCCAATATCCGATCTTGTTGCTAACGATTATCTAGGGATATCTTTTTAATCCTGTTGGTGAAAATAGAGAATTCTTTCACACACTTGGCTATTAGTATCACCTTTTTACGTTCTAAGTGTCGGCATAATAGCCGGTACTTTGAATATTGAGGGCAATATTCAATTCTAAGTGTGGGGGGGAATTCTTACGAATTTTGTCACATTTGTACCTTCTAGTGCCCTAGTACCCCCGTTTTGGCCAAAATTTTAAAATTTATTTCATTAAAATCAACACATATTTTTCTCCAAGGATTTACAAAGGAAATATGTAATCCCGGGTCGTTATCCCCAACGAAGGATTGAATGAAATTTGTGATTCGGTTCGTGATTACTTGTGATGAATAGTGAGAACAAAGAGATTTTGGGTTTTTATGCTAAGATGTGTGAACATTAACTAAAAATGACTTAATAAATAGGAAAAACGATAATCTAAAGTACGTGTATCTAAAAACGTAACAAAAACTGAAAAGGCGTTTAAACCGGGAAATCCCGAGCCTAAGCATCAAAATGATGAAATTCTAATCCTAGAAATGCCAAAATAATTTTCCTAAGTTCTATTTAATAAAAGAATTTTTTTTTAAAAAAAGAATTATATTTTTTTGATTTTTATTTTATTTATTATGAATTAAAAACAGTTTTAAAAGTACTAAAACTATTCTGAAAATTTTAATGAAATTACTTTATACTAAAACAGTCCTAGGAAAAATCTTAACAAGGTGCCAGCTTATTTAGATAAGCTAATATTAAGCAATAATGGAAAATAAGCTAAAAAAGAAAACATGTGTTAAATAAAAAACTAGGAATGGTATAACTGAACAAAGTCCTAGGGCAGTTGGTGTTGTGTGTGGTGTGTGAGGGTGAGGTCTCAGGTTCGATCCCTGGACCTCACTTTTTGAAAACTATTTTTTTTTCTTTTCTAAAACTCAATAAGCTAATGAAAATAAGCATATCATAAAACTGGAATTATGTTTAAAAGACCACAATAAGCTCAAAAATAATCCATAAAGGCTGATCAGTGGACTTTTAAGGAAACAAGCTAAAATTTGAATCTAATAGGCTGAATAAGCTATAAATAAGCTACATGGAAACTAAAATAAGCTAAGTAAGTGACAAAAAGCTAAAAGGAGAACTGGATAAGCCATAAAAGGATCAAAATAAGCACTGAAATCAGCCAAATAAGCACAATGGCTACTGATGTCTGCTGAGTCTGATATGGCACAGGGCAGAAATGGGCTTTTTCAAGCCATGAAAAAGCTATTAAAAGTAAATTCTAAAAATATAAAAAAAATACAAACAGCTAGATAAGCTAGCCAACTAACTCTGTGCAAAAATTCAGCCTATATCAACTTATATCTAAGAAATTAAAAATCAAAGAAAACTGCTGAAAATTGCAAAATCCAAAAAATGCAGTCTGCTATAACTACTTTGGACTGATTTTGGCTATATTTTGAACAAGGGCATAAGGGATTTTATCACTACTGAATTTAGGCTAAATGAACTATATGGATAGCAAAAACAAGGGCTAAAAAGGCCTTAGCTTATAACTAGCTTATTTGGACAGTTCATGCCTTGAATATTCCAAATCCAATCCAACCATATCAAAACCTCACTAACAGCTTAAAATAAGCCACGAACACCTTATCTAGATCACATTAACCTCAATCTAAGTTTTCCTAATGGTCAATGAACAGTGAAAGAGCTATATGACCCTCAATAAGCTATTGATCCAAACACCCCTTTAAGAGGGTCTATTTTGGTTTTTCAAATGAAACAGAAAATTTAAGCTAGGATACTGAATTACTAAGCTACAAATAAGTCATTTAAACACTAATGATCAACTTAGAATGGAAAATTAAGCACTAAAAGGGCAGTTCCTATAATAAGCTGTTTTTAGCTTTTTTTAAGGTTTATTTTGAAGGAAACTGAATTTAAACTAATGAGGGGCAATAAATGACCAATATAGACTAACTTAAGCTAGAACTAGCATAAATGAGCTAATAAGTAGTAGGAATAAGCAAATAAGCTGTGGAACAGTACCTTGTTGACTTTCTTTGAGTTTTTGGAATACTTGGATTAGAACTGATTTAGACTATCATAAGCTCACATTTAGCTATATTAAGCTTATATGAGCTTATTCAAATAGTAAATAGCTTTTCAAACACCAACGGACTTAATTCGAATTAACAGTTAACTTAACAACTTGAAATTTCATTCACTTTTGAAAATAGTACAATGTTGAACAAATTAAAGATAAATGAGCTGAAACAACCTTGAATTGATACTGAAAAGTTAAATTTATACTAATTAAGCACTATAACTAAAAATACGACTTAAAAATAAAACTACATGCCAATTAAGGCTTACAAAGTGCCTATTTATACTAAAACTGAACTGGGATGTTCCTGTCATGTTCTCTGATCACTTCTGAACCCTTGGATGGGCTTGAATTAATCTCAGTCGTCCTTTACAAATTTGGCGGGAAAATTAGTCTAGTGGATTTCCAGCTTGGCTTGGACTCACGTGAAAAGGGTACTTGGAAATGATGCTATTGGAGGGGGGAAGAGGCGTGTAGCAGAGGAGAAGAGGGGACATTGTTGTCTGGGGAGGACATGGTGTCTAGGTTTGCTTTTGGTCTGGGGAAAGGGTAAAGCTAGGCGGGCAAATGGTTTAGAAGAAGGGAGTTGACTGGTTTTGACCAAGGTTTTAGCTAAAAGGGAATGGGTCGGGTTGGATGGTTTAATGGATTGGGTTGTGGTTATTGGTTAGGCTGGGTTGGGTTAAGGTTTAGTTTATTTTGGGTTTAGGTTATTTAAAGGATTTGGTTTTATTTTTAGGTTTTAGGTTTTGGTTTAAGGTAAATTAGGTTTAGGGTAAATTGTGAAAATAGGTTTTGGTTTCGGGTTTGTTTTTCCAAGCTCATTCCAAGGCTAAATCCCGGGGTTGACTTTGACTTCGTCTTTTCTTCATTAAATGCTCAAATGGTGTCGAGTCGATCCGGCAATGTCTGTGTTTGCTCTTTTTCCCATCCAAGCTCGGTTTTGTCCGTTTTTGCCCTGTTTTCAATCCTTTTGTACCTGAAATACATAAAAACACAAACCAAGAATATTTGCAACAATATTCTGTCTATTTTGGCGTTTTTGGTCATTTTTGTGTCTTATATGGGCATAAAATGATGAGTAAATAGGCACTCATCAATCCTCCACAAGTAAGTATTTCTATTTGATGATTAATAAGGTTAAGAGTTATGATTAAAGTGGGAAATCATCATATGATCAAGGTATGATCATATGATGATTTAGAAAGGAAGATGAATAGGTTTGATGGGTTTTATAACCTTTGTTCATGATTGATTGTGTTATGTGTTAAGTGTTTGAATTTAGGGTGAGGATGATGATGTTGAGGATGATGATGGTGGGATTTATGTTAGTAGCTTAGCTTTGGAAGCTAAGGTAAGTAACTTGTACTAAAACATGTGTTTTATGTGTATGATCCATGTATGTGTTATGATTGTGGTTAGTTATGAGCTAGTCAAGCATGTATGTGGCTAATTGCTAGCGAGATTGTTGTAGCTTATGTGAAGAAAGTTTATATGGTAGATTGAATGTCATGGTTGGATAGCCAAGTAAGTGATTATGATGCGTATGTAATAATATGTGTATGATATGTGTTTTATGTCGGGTTACTTACTAAGCGAAAGCTTATGGTTTAGTTGTCTAACCCTTTTGTAGGTCCTTGTGTTTATGGATGGTGTGGGATAAGGAGTATGGTTCAATTATGCGGAAGGATAGAATATTGGTAAGGAATTAGAGCTTAGGTAGATACCGAGCTCAAGTGTAAAGTTTGTATCCCCGTGAGTCAAGTAATAATTTGTAATGAGTAGACAAGTGTCAAATTGTATGTCAAGAGTTGTATAACGATTTGGTGGTCAATCGTTGAGTCGAAGTATGTTTTATGTAATTCTAGTCAAAGTAAAAGGGGCGTTTGGATTATGTGTGGAAATACCCATTTTGGGTTGTAGACGGGTCAAGTACCATTGAAACATGTTTGTTATGTTAATCTAATGCTTTTGGTAAAGTTTGGTGTAAAATGGAAGTCGTATGGGTTGTTTGTAGCGAAAATGGGTCAAAACGGGTTATTTGCATAACCCGTCTAATTTGTAAAGTACCATTTCAGGATGTCAAACGGTGAATGTGTTTGTATGAAAATGAGCCTATTGATATACTAAGTAAATCTGGAAAGTTTGGTGAAATACCGAGTTCGGGAGGTCGGGTTTCCATCGCGGGACTTGGAAAATGATCTCGGGCGGACAGAAGGTCTTAACCGCCGCGGTTCAGACCTGAACCGGCGGTTCAGACCCATTTTGGACCCCGAACCGGCGGTTGGGAAACCCCAGCCGGTGGTTCAACTGTGTTTCCAGATTTTGGCAAATTTTGAAAAATCATATCTTTTAAACCGTAAGTCGTCACGCGTCGTACCACCCGTCGTTTTGAAGGTAATTAAGTCTACTTTCATTTAAAAATAGTCTCAAGTCCTGAATATGTATGGATTTTTGTCAGTAACCAAAAGAGTGACAGTATGTTCGTAAAAGTCAAGCGTTTCCGCGTATAAAGTTTTAATTTTTGGTCAAAGCGGGCACGGGGTGTAACAAATTGGTATCAGAGCTTCAGTTTAAGTGAATTAGGTTTTCTTTAGGATTGCCTAGACTTAAACCACTCGTAGAAGCGTTAGACGTAAGAGTTAGTCGCGCGGAAATTAATTGCTAAGTGTTAGATGGATTATGTTTATGCTAGTTGAGCCTATTGACGATAGGTGATCTATGTTGAAATAGTGTTGTTGTGTATGAGATACAAGTCCATGATGACTTGAGATGTTTAAATGATTAGTTGGCTGAGCACCTCGGTTGGTGCCGGTAATTTTATTGCGATCATGTGAATGTATGGTAGAGCCATGGTGATGGCATGCGAGTAGAATGCTAAGTGGTATTAGAGACGGGCTAGTAAGTGAATTGAGGTTTTAAGATGCCTTAGTTGTAAGGTAGACTAGCGTTTGTGGTTAATCCAAAATGTTGATGCTTAGACATAGATTGATTATGCGATGTGATATATGATGCCATAGACTATGTGAGTTGATTTTGATTTTGAATGTTTTAACACTTGTCAGATAAGTGTTAAGTGTTATGATATGATTGCTTATGTGATGTTAAGTCTATGGTAGTTTGTTACGTGTCTAAGTTTTATGTGGTGTGCTTGCGAGCACGATTGCATAGAAGTGTATGAGTTGAGATAGATGCATTGGAATGCATGTTATGTGATGGTTTAGTGTCGAAAGAAAGTTGAGAGAATACATTGATATGTGAAAAGAGTTAAGAAACATGGTAATTGTTTGAAAAAGCTTAGATGCTTTGAAAGCATGATATAAAATAAGAAATGAATAGCGAAGTATGTTTGTAGTTGGTTGATTAGAAAGACATGATTGATATAATAACGATTAGATGCTTCAAGGCGCAAATTTTTATATGAATAACTAAAATGAGAAAGTTATGTGTGTAGCTAAAACGTGATGAAATCTTGTATCATATAAAACATGATAACTAAAATGTGTTAATAATAAATGAGTATAAGTGATGAATGAGATATAGATTGCGCTAGAAGTCATAAGTGACTTGAAGTGTGCTAGAAAGAATTGTAGAACATGAATATAATCATGCTAATATATATATATATATATATATATTGAAATGTGTATGATGAGATTTGTGATAGTGTTAAATAATAAACCTATGTAAGTTTTATATGCGTAAAAGTTGAATAAACTAAATGAAGTGATAGTCTAATTTGGGAATATGGTCAACAAGGGTTGCCGGGTAATAGTAAAAGTGTGTTGTAAGAACACGTAGAGATGTGTAAGTTGTAATGGATAAGCATTATGTATAGAACTTGTCTAAAATAAAGATGGCACATAGTGAGTGTATGAGTCAACTTGGGGTTGACGGATGAATGATAAGTTGCATTGTGAAATTGCAAAGATAATAAATCGACAAGTGTTATATAGAAACTTGTCTAGATGATAGTAAGCGTGATAGTGAATGTTGAGATTGCGTAAGGCAATGAAAATTGAATAAATTATAGTGTGTGCCTGATGATAAAAAAGTACATGAAAGATAAAATGAGTAGAGATGATAAGACAGATATAGCTTGGATCCAATGCTCTAGTATGGTATCCTTCGGGATAGCCATGTGATATAGTATGGTATCCTTCGGGATAGCCATGTGTTATAGTATGGTATCCTTCGGGATGGCCATGTGTTATAGTATGGTATCCTTCGGGATAGCCATGTGTTATAGTATGGTATCCTTCGGGATGACCATGTGTTATAGTATGGTATCCTTCGGGATAGCCATGTGATATAGTATGGTATCCTTCGGGATAGCCATGTGTTATAGTATGGTATCCTTCGGGATAGCCTAGCTTGCCTTATGGTATGGATGTAAAGTTAGTGAGATTGGATCCAAGGCTAGAAAATATGGAAAGTAAAATAACTATGATTGTTGTGTCGGAAGCGTATAAGTAGGATGGTTTATGGTTTCTTGATTTAAATGGATTGGGACGCCTTTTCATTTAAATGAAGAATTGTAAATCGCCGAACCATAAGTTTATAATTCCTTACTTACATGGATTGGGACGCCTTTTTATGTAAATAAAGAGTTATAAATGAGTGGAATTATGTGTAGCCGATATGACATGAGTACGGATAGTAATATAAGAAAGTAAAAACAAAAACAAGTTAGACGTCATAAGAAATGAAGTAGATATGAATAAAACCTATAGTAGTGTTAAGGTCATGTGTGAACCTTAAGTTAGACGCCTAGAATGAGTTTGTGCATTAAGAATGGTAAGATAATGGGTAAGTATTCCCAAGGTTTGATAAGAAATATTGTTTAAGTGATGCGTGAGAAAGATTTTTGGAAGGTGCCGTTTGTATGGTACTTTGTATATTTTGAATAGGTTGCCGGTTTTTGATATTGATATGTGTTGGTATGATGTAAGATGCGGAATTGGCCGGTATAAGATGTTATATCATGTTAGCACATGGGCGTATGTCGTGTTTATAGTGATGAAGTTTGACTTATATAGAGTCAAAGTAGTAGATGTTTCTGTATGACAAGTAGTCAATTGTGAGAAATTTTAGACAAGCTTGCGATGAGAAATATGTTTAAGTGAATCATGAGTTATGATTATGCATAGTGAGTTTAGAATTTGCAAGATCATTTAGATCGTTGCAAAGAAATTGGCCTAGAGAGCATGAGAACAAGGGCATGTATATGTTGTGATTTAGTTTTGGATAGAAATAGACGAGAGATTTCGGGGACGAAATCTAAATAAGGGGGATAGAATTGTTACACCCATTTCCCGGGTGTTGGGACCCCACCCTAGATGAAAATGGATAAAGACCTCATGTGATTGGCCAGTCAACATTTGTTGCGCAATGGTCAAACCCGATAGTCAAAATGATACTCAAAGCATGTATTGTAAGATTATGAAAGTATTATGTGGCAAGAATAGAAAGGGAATAGACTTAAGGGACTTATGTTGTCATAAGACAATTATGTTATAAAGTTAGTTGTGGCTAAAATAGAAGGAATTGAACTTGAGGGGCCATTCTTGCCATTAGCCCAAACTAGCGCAAGTAAATATCTAGTATCCAAGATTATCTAGACATTTCCACCACTTTTAAGAGTGTGTTGTATGTGTCGGCTTATTGAGAAAATGGAGGGAAGGAGATGAGTCTTGATGGCTTTAGGAAGAAGAAGATGAAGACCCCATGTTATGGTTCTTCCTAGCTATAATCCTCCACAAGTAAGTATTTCTATTTGATGATTAATAAGGTTAAGAGTTATGATTAAAGTGGGAAATCATCATATGATCAAGGTATTATCATATGATGATTTAGAAAGGAAGATGAATAGGTTTGATGGGTTTTATAACCTTTGTTCATGATTGATTGTGTTATGTGTTAAGTGTTTGAGTTTGTGGTGATTATGACATAGGGTGAGGATGATGATGTTGAGGATGATGATGGTGGGATTTATGTTAGTAGCTTAGCTTTGGAAGCTAAGGTAAGTAACTTGTACTAAAACATGTGTTATATGTGTATGATCCATGTATGTGTTATGATTGTGGTTAGTTATGAGCTAGTCAAGCATGTATGTGGCTAATTGCTAGCGAGATTGTTGTAGCTTATGTGAAGAAAGGTTATATGGTAGATTGAATGTCATGGTTAGATAGCCAAGTAAGTGATTATGATGCGTATGTGATAATATGTGTATGATATGTGTTTTATGTCGGGTTACTTACTAAGCGAAAGCTTAGAAATGAAGGAAGATAGTAGAGTCCCTCTTATTTTAGGAAGACCTTTCCTAAACACCGTTGATGCTATCATCAAAGTAAAAGGTAAAGAACTCAATCTTGGAGTTGGAGAAGATAGAATTACCTTTTTAATCGATAAAACAATGCAATATCCATATTCCAGTGATGACACTTGTTTTAACATTGACGTAATCGATGAAATCACTGATGACGAATTGGATGCATTACTTGACGATTCCGATCCATTCATGACTACTTCGGAGAAAATTAGTGAAACAGATCTTGATAAAGAATTCTCTGATTTTATGGAACTAAAATTCGAAGAAGATATTGAAAAAGTTGAAGAAGGAGAAATAGTGGAAGAGAATTTTGAGGAAATCACCTTTAATGATCAATTGAGGATCAAAACATCTCTTCAAGAACCACCAACTGATCTTGAGCTAAAACCACTTCCCGATCATCTTGAATATGCTTACTTGGAGGATAATTCACTTCTTCCAGTAGTCATATCTTCGTTGCTCAATGATAATGAAAAAGAATGTCTCATCTCTGTTCTCAAGAGGCATAAAAGAGCTTTTGCTTGGAAAACTTCTGATATTCCAGGAATTAGCCCTGATTTCTGTAAACACAAAATCAATTTTGAAGAAGGTGCTAAACCCGTTGTAGAAAGACAACGTCGACTCAATCTTAACATGAAAGAAGTTTTTATGAAAGAAATCATCAAACTTCTTGATGCCGGTATCATTTACCCCATCGAGGATAGTCGTTAGGTGAGTCCAGTTCATTGTGTTCCGAAAAAAGGAGGAATGACCGTAGTGATTAACGAACGGAATGAATTAGTTCCTACTAGAACTGTCACTGGATGGCGAGTATGTATTGATTACAGAAAATTAAACAAAGCCACCAGAAATGATCATTTTCCTCTACCCTTCATGGATCAAATGCTTGAGAGACTAGCAGGGAACAAGTACTTTTGTTTCCTTGATGGTTTTTCAGGATATTTCCAAATTCCTATTGATCCTGCCGATCAAGAAAAAACTACATTCTCATGTCCTTTTGGAACTTACGCTTACCGGCGTATGCCTTTCGGTCTCTGTAATGCACCAACAACTTTTCAAAGGTGTATGATTGCAATATTCCAAGACATGTTTGAAACATCTATGGAAGTTTTCATGGATGACTTTTTAGTTTTTGGAAACTCATTTGAAGCTTGCCTTTCTAATCTCAATAAAATGCTCAAAAGATGTGAAGCTGCACATCTTATTCTTAACTGGGAAAAATGTCATTTCATGGTGACTGAAGGAATTGTGCTTGGACACAAAATTTCCAGTGCAGGAATGGAGGTTGACAAAGCAAAAATTGATGTTATCACCAAATTACCACATCCAACCAACGTTAAAGCCGTTAGAAGTTTTCTAGGACATACCGGTTTCTACCGTCGTTTTATTAAAGATTTTTTCAAAATATCTCGTCCTATGACAAAACTTCTTGAAAAAGATTCTGTTTTTGACTTTAATGCGGATTGCATTAAGGCTTTCGAAACATTAAAAAGATTCTGGTTTCACCTGATTGGTCACTATCATTCGAGCTCATGTGCGATGCAAGTGATTTTGCTGTTGGAGCTGTATTAGGACAACGTGAAGGAAAACATTTCCGTCCTATATACTTCGCTAGTAAAACACTTAATAACGCTCAACAAAATTACACGGTTACAGAGAAGGAATTGTTAGCCGTTGTTTTTGCTTTCGACAAATTCAGATCTTATCTTGTGCTTTCAAAAACGATTGTGTTTACTGATCACTCAGCGCTCAAATATCTGTTTACCAAACAAGATGCAAAACCGCGTCTTATCCAATGGATTTTGCTACTCCAAGAATTCGACATCGAAATCAAAGATAAGAAAGGAGCAGAAAATCTAGCTGCTGATCATTTGTCTCGTCTCGAGAATCCAAATTTGAAAGAGTTAAGGGAAGATGAAATTGTAGATTATTTCCCTGATGAAACTCTCATGACTGTTGACACAATTGATGAAAAAGAAATTCCATGGTTTGCAGACTTTGCAAATTATCTCGTTGGAAAAATTCTCAGAAAAGGATTAACTCATGCCCAAAGAAGTAAATTCTTTTCAGAACTAAAACACTATTATTGGGAAGAGCCCTATCTTTTCAAGATGTGTCCCGATGGGATGATCAGAAGATGTGTTTATGGTTCCGAAACAAGAAGAATTCTTGATGAATGCCATCATGGCCCGACTGGGGGACACTATGGTCCTTCCACCACAGCTAAAAAAGTTTTTGATGCTGGATTCTATTGGCCGACAATTTTCAAAGAAGCTCATACTCTTGTTCAAAACTATGATGCTTGCCAAAGATCCGATAGTCTTTCTCGTAGAGATGAAATGCCTGAAAAAAGCATTCAAGTCTGCGAAATATTCGATATTTGGGGAGTCGATTTTATGGGACCATTTTTTAAATCGCACAAATACGAATACATTCTCGTTACTATTGATTATGTTTCCAAATGGGCTGAAGCCGAGGCTCTACCCAAAAATGATGCACGAGTTGTTGTTAATTTTCTCAAAAAGCTTTTCGCTCATTATGGAATTTCTAAAGCTTTAATAAGTGATAGAGGAACCCATTTCTGTAACAAACAAATGGAGAAAATTATGAAACGATATGGAGTTCATCATCGTTTTGCTACAGCTTATCATCCACAGACCAGTGGTCAAGTCGAAAACACCAACAGAGCCTTAAAGAGGATACTCAAAAAAAGGTCAAAAATAATCCTTCTGTTTGGTCGAAGAAACTCGATGATGCTCTATGGACATTTCGTACAGCTTAAAAAACTCCAATTGGTACAACACCATACAGACTTTTGTATGGAAAAATCTGTCATTTATCGTTCGAAATCGAATATCGCGCCTACTGGGCACTCAGAAACTGTAACCCTGATCTCAACATAGCTGGAGAGAAGAGATTTTTGCAATTGCATGAACTCGATGAACTAAGACTCCAAGCTTATGAGAACTCCAAGCTTTACAAAGTTAGAACCAAAGCTTATCATGACAGAAAGCTTAGAATTCGGAAAGAATTCAAAGCTGGAGACAAAGTTCTGCTTTTCAATATGAAATACAAGTTTAAAGCTCTTAAGCTAAAACCGAAATGGTTCGGACCATATATAGTGAAACATGGATTTCCATCTGGATATGTTGAATTATATGACAAACATGGTGGAAGTTTCATTGTTAATGGTCACCCGATTAAATTGTACTATGATAAGGAGCAAATGAACGAGATTTCTATCGAAGAAATTCTGCCTGAATCAGAATATGAAGCTATAACATTCATGGCACCCTTTCCGGCCGATTATAAGAAAAAAACTCCTTGGGCCGAAGAAACTGGTTTTATCTATGATGTTCTTCCTAGAGCTTGGGAAAGAATGAAATTAGATGACATAGATGAAACTGGAGAAGGAATAGTGATAGGAAACGTGGTGTATGTTCCCAAATCTTCAAAGAAGAAACCAAAAATTGCACCAACGTATACAGAAGGAAGTTTGAGTCAGGCTGATGACTCGTTGATAAAACAAGCGCTTCTCGGGAGGCAACCCGTGTGTTTGCTATTTTTACTTCTTATTTTTATTTTCAAAGTGATTACACCCCAAAGTTTCTCTAATACCTTAGTTGAACTTAAGTGTGGGGGTGTACCACTAACTTTTTAATAAAACGTAATATTTTCGTGTGTTTGTTTTGTTTGTTTAAGATTACTGCAGGTAATGATTACTAAGCTTGGACACTTGGATCAAAGAATCATATGAAGCCCGGAAAATATGGTTTCTTCTGTTATTTCCCTATTTTCATACTTTGAAGTTCGTTTATCACATTGAGAACAATGCTTAACTTAAGTGTGGGGGGGGGGGGGGAGGGTGAATAGGAAAATAAGGATAACTTGTAAATTTCGAGCTAGATTTTAAATTTTGTTTGCCCTTGTGATCTAGTTATTTATCATTTTTAGGATAATATATTAGAATAACTGGATCTATCCACTGGTGAAACCTGTAATTTTTGAAAAATTAAGATGTGTCCCGATTAATATTGCAATCCATTATGGGATCGATAACATTAGCTAGCACATATTATAGCCTTTCCACTAAATTGTGAGGATTTGAGCCTGTTTTGTATTTAGCATACATCTTTTATGCTTTGATTCTTTTGCTATGAGTGTGCCGGTGATTTTATTTATTCTAGAACTTGTGCTTGTAAATCATTACGAGACCGTTGTGAGATCACATTTCGTGTGTGATATAAGTGCATATGCGTGATAAGAGGTAACCTTAGGATTTAACCCAAATAGCCTTCCGTATTGATATTTAGCTAGTTACACTGACTAGTTAACCACCAATATAAACCCTATTGTTAGCGTTTATCTTTAACGCTAGATACCCCTAGTTACACCTTTTGAGCCTATCCTTTCTTTTGATAAAATTCAGAAAAAAAAAATACAAAAAGATTTTACACTTTTTTTTTAGCCTAGCCTTACCCTTAGTCAAGTCTTGGTTGGTTGCTAGCTATATGGCAAGATGGATGTTATGTGGGAAATCATGAAAGTACGAAGGAAGTTGCAAACTCCAAGAACAGTTATCAAAGTGAAGTCATTGCAACTATAAGATGACAAGTGAATGAGTTTATGTTCAAAAAAAAGAAGGTCTTCGCAGCTATAAGGTGACAAGAATAGCCAATGAGCTATGGAATAATGTATTGATCGATCAAGTATGGAGTTTCTCAAGATTGCATGATAGTGGTTCAAAATAGCTAGCAACATTTGGTTAGTAGACTTTGACTATTTTGTATATTCTTTATTATCAACTTTTCTAAACATATCCCATGTCTTATCCTTACCTTTTGGCTTTGTGAAATTATCAAGTGCATTGACATATAGTGACCATCCGAGTTCTTGAGGAATTAGATAACGCGCCAGCGATCTAAGGTTATCCTTAGTGACCATCCGTCGTTTGGTAATGCAAGAATTCGCGCCAGCGATCTATTATGTTTTGCATAAGATATTTGCACGTAAGTCTAATATAACCCTTGAAGCCTTAAACCCGAATAAAAGACCTATTTGATATGTATACTTGGTGCTCACGCCATATCGGTGTAGTTTTGTTTCTTGTACAAGCCTATGGTAATATTTAGATTATGACTGAGCAATGAGTGTGATTTCTCTTATATACTCCACCAACTATATAAATGAGTGTTTTGAGTGAATTATATTTCATTTCTTTTTCGTGAGGTGATTAGTAATGTTCATCAAGCAAGAAAATCATTAGGGTATTGTCAAACATCTCGATGCTTCAATTAGAAAAGCTTAAAATGATGGATCTAACTTGTACTTGTACTTGCTAGATTCGCATCACATTTTTCCTAAACATACTTGAGTACCATGTGGATAATTATTTTTACTTCTAGATTTGCTTGAGGGCAAGCAAAGTTTAAGTGTGGGGGAATTTGATAACGCTTAAATTGTGCATATTTTAAGTAGCGTTATTCGTGCTTTTGTATATATTATTTGGTTATATTTATATGCTTTTGTTACTTAATCGCACCAAAGTATGTTTGCAAAGTATATGCAGCCAAGTACAGGAAAAAGGAAGAAAAAGTGAAAGATTAATGAAGAAAACAAGGACTTACGATCGTACGAAGATTCTCATGTCAAGATCCACACCAAAAAGGCATTTCAAAGAATGAAGATCCAAGTATTCATTATTCCGAGTTCCAAGACAAAGAAAAGATCAAGTTTGGATGAAGAACAAAGAGCTATGAGAAAGATACAAGTCAAAAACCAAAAGTCCAAGATTGTGTCTACAGCAACCTTCCATCCGATCGGACGCAACCCGCATCCGATTAGGATGGAGATAACATTCGAAGACCAACCGATCGGAGGGTTACCATGCCGATCGGTTGGAGGTGACCTGTCTTGCCAAACTTCATCATTAAGTATTGTATCTTGTTACCAATGATTCTAGGCCTTTCCATTGAGTATTCTAGGCCATTCCACTCTGCTTTGTTGACATAAATAAATGCCTAAAAACATTATCAATATTTATTCATATCTCTATGTTTTGATGATCACAAAATGTAAACTCATTAAAACATAAACTTATAAATTAAACAAGTACTTAGTTGTAAATATTCACTTCTACAACTAAAATCACTTAAGGTATGAATAAACTAATGCTTAATGCATTATATGATCAAAGGAACATTTTCTTAAAAACTAGATTTTTTATAAAACATCAAAAACATTTTATATATTTTTGAAAAATATTTTTGGCATTAAATAAAAATGTTTAATCTTTTATAAAAATATGAATTCAAATTTTTAACCAAAATCAGTTAAAATGTTCCAGAAAAACCTTCCCCACAAAAGGACAAAATTGGCCAACGTTCAGTAGGGGCGGCCCCCTTAATTTTACTAGGCGGCCCCCTTAATAATTAAGGGGACCGCCCCCGCTCCAGTAGGCTCCAGCTGTCCAGATTTTTCCCTATAAATACAAGCCTTCTCCTGGATTTTTTCTCAACCCTTTTGCACTAAAACTTTCTGTTGTAGATCTCATTTCATATCTTAAATAAACCTTTGATCATGTAATCTTAAGCATTGGTTTCCAAGTGATCCAAGCTTCCACCATCCAAGTGCAAAAGAAGAATACTTCTATCAATCAAGATTAGAAGTATTACAACTTAGTATCATTTTGTTACTTAAGTTGTGTGTTTAACAAAGTTTGTAAATCATTCATTCATTTGTATGTAAGGTGTGTGTTGTAGATTAGTGTTGTGTGTAAGTAGTGAAGATGTTGTATAAGTAGTTGTGGTATAGAAGTTGTGAGGTCAAAATGTAGAAGTTGTGAAGCCGTGATGTAGAAGTTGTGAAGCCGTAGCGTAGAAGACATGAAGTCCTTGTGTTGAAGTCATGAAGCCGTAGCATAGAAGATGTGAAGCGGTCGTGTTAAAGTTGTGATGTCCTAGTCGTGAAGTCCTAGTGTTGAAGTCGTGAAGCCGTAGCATAGAAGTTGTGTAGCGGTCGTGTTGAAGCCGTGAAATCCTAGTCGTGAAGTCCTAGTGTTGAAGTCGTGAAGCCATAGCATAGAAGTTGTGTAGCGGTCGTGTTGAAGCCGTGAAGTCCTAGTCGTGAAGTCCTAGTGTTGAAGTCGTGAAGCCGTAGCATAGAGGTTGTGTAGCGGTCATGTTGAAGTCGTGAAGTCTTAAGTCATGAAGACATAGTGTTGAAGTCGTGAAGCCGCATCATAGAGGTTGTGTAGCGGTCGTGTTGAAGTCGTGAAGAAGTCGTGAAGCCGTTGTGAAGAAGTCGTGATTAAGTCGTATAGAAGTTGTGTTGTGAAGTTGTGAGATTGGTTCTAGCTACGATTAGAACTCGACATTTAGCTTTGTGTCGTTAAACCTGTGTAAGCCAAAGTTGTGTACGGTTTTCTCCGCCATAAGGGAGCTTATTGAAGTTGTGAAGAAAACTCTCGAGCAAGGTGTGCTCGGGGAGTGGAGTAGGGCAAGGAAGGTGTCCTTGTAGCCGAACCACTATAAATCTCTCGTGTCTCGGTTAGATCTTTCCATACCTTATTTATTTCTTTACTTGCATCGTCATTACTTTCATACACATAGGCTTATATAATTGCTAGTATTAATTAGAGGTCAACTTCACATAAAGATCAAATTGAAAATCCATTCAAGAAACCAAAACTTTTACAATCAATTTAAAAGAATACATATATAACTAATAATAAGATTTATGTTTTATTTTTCATAACAAACTAGAATCTAAAGTTTTTAAAAGTATAAAACAAAGGTTTCATAATAAAATTAAAAAGACGTAAAACTATTCAACCCCCCCTTCTAGTTTTCCACAATTGGTATCAAGAGCCACGTCAATCAAGATCTTTAAAATATACTGTATTTTAAAACTTGAATCGATCTATGGAATTCGAAAAATATCTAGAAGGGGAATCTTTGCTAAAACCACCACTATTTGAAAACTATACTTTTCTTGAATGGAAAAATAAATTTGAAACTTATGTGAAATCAATTGATCTAGATCTTTGGCATGTCATTTCGATTGGTGATTTTGAAAATCAAACAAAAACGAATTTTGAAAGTCAAATTGATTATTTGAAAACAAAGAATGAAATAAATAATAAAGCTAAAATAATTATTTATAAAAACATTGCCGAAAGTTGAATATGAAAGAATATTCTTCTGTAAAACGGCAAATGATATTTGGAAAAATTTCTAAAACTTTCATCAAGAAAAAAGTCAAGCCAAAGATGAGGATTTTAATCTTGTACATGAATTAGTTATCTTAGAAATTTAATAGATAAACTTTTAGATAAAATAGATACATGTGCTACTAGTTCAAATGTTGTTAATGTAGGTGTTAGCGACGAAGACTACATGAATCAACTCCAAAGTGAACTCAATCCAAAATCATGAAGTGACACAGACGAAGGAGAAGATCATGATCCGTACAAGACATGTTCGGGTCAAGCCACTTCGGTTTAAATAAGATCATCATCTGAGACATTATGAAGAAAAGCTAGGACGTGAGGTAAGTTCTCTATTTAAAATTTCATAAGTAATTACTTCATGCATATAATCTTATTAATGCCTTAGGATATGCTTAGTCTGATAGGTTGCTTTGCCTTTACACTTTAGTTATATTCGTTCTGTGGCTTAATAAACTAGAAACCCTTTAGTTAGCCCCCCTAAGTGTTAGTGAACCAAGCAATCTTCATATTTGGTACTCTTCGATAAGTAAATTTAGGAACTTAATTTCTTCTAAAAAGAGAATGACTACTGGAGAATCTATTGACTAGAAACTCAATTTGACCTAACGGTTGAATTGCTTCTATGTGAGAAGTTGGGTGTGTGTAACCCGTAAAAACGGTTGTGTTTAGCCTGAATTGAGCACCACTAGTAATAGTCTCATACTCATTCTCCAACTTGAATACATTATTCTTCCTAAATATACCTAACGATAGTTTACTGTTATGAACTTTGCTTTTCACTAGAGCTTTTCATTCCTAGATGTATGTCATCCTGCATATATAAAATTTCTAGATGTTTACTTGCTCCTATGTGATTTGACTGCATGCCTTCGTAATTATTTGTTTAGTTGAATGCATTGTCATTATAATAGCTTTTGTTTTTCTCTAACTACTCTGACATGATGTATTTTTGTATTTAGTCATAATACATGCGTAAATGTCATAGGATATGTAGAAAGAGGTAGCATGTGACAATAGACTTGAGCATGAGATCTTTTATAAACCATTATTTTTTTTAAACCTATAATTAATGGGACTTATTTTTAAATTTGCAAAAACTTCACATTTTGGAAAAATGATTTTTCAAAAGATTATGACACATTTCTATTAAACATGTTTCACCATCCTACCTTTCTTCCAAACTTGTGTCTATAATTACGTGTTTATCAAAAACCAAAGATTGGAAAAATATGTTTTCTTTCCTCATAAAAACATTTTGAAATAAAGCCAAAACTATTTCATTAATATATTTTTCACATCCACATAAAACCTACTTTCAAGCATTGTTGAATAATGCCAAAAATATTTCTTTAAATCATGTTTGGTGATCTCATATATACTTGTGTATATGACACTTATAAGTGAACTAAATCAAAAATGAAAAATCATGGTTTACTTATTAAAGATCTCACTTGGTACAAGTCTAGAAGTCCATGCTATCACAACTCCACATTCCCTTGTACATAGATAATCAATAGGATTAATTAACTAGCCTTTTAATCTTCCTAAGTATGATACTATGAATTACTTGGTGCTATGTATTATCTTCTTGTCTAATATATGTATATACATGTTATATGCTTAATGAGTAGTTTGCATGTTAGATAAAGTTGCTTAAATTAATATGCTTAGCATATATGAGTTATTAAATCCTAAATTGCCTTGAAAGAAGTTGGACTTGCTTGAAACTAAACCCAAAAAAACACAACCTTTTCTACAAATTTATGCCAAAAGCCCATTTCCAGTAATCTGGAAGTCAGCAGATGGGCGGCCCCCTTAAATACCCAGGCGGCCCCCTTAAAATTAAGGGGACTGGCCCCTATTTAAGGGGACCGGCCATCTGGAGTGACGGATTACTGATTTCTTCTTCAATTTCCAACCCATTTTATCCTATACTCCCCAAAATTCACAAACACATTTTATCACAAACCACCCTCCAAAATTTACCTTCCACAATCACATCATCACTACACCATACATACCCATTTGGAGGAGGAAGCTTGACATTTTCCATAACCCAACAAATGATGTTGTTCAAACTCAACCAACACCCAAACCTCATCCTAATGAACCCTTTCACACACATAACCAATCATCCATATGTCCACCTTCATTCACTCATAATTACCCAAGTTCATAAATGTCTCCACCACCAAAAGTGTCACCACCACTTCCACCAAATAACAACCACTCTCCATCATCATCACCTTCCACTCAACACTTGAAGTTCATTGAAGAACTCAAGGAAGCCCATGAGTTTAATGCTCTCCTTGCTTTGCACCTTGCTCAAAGCAAGTTAAACCCATCACCATCCATATCACCATCATCACCACATCACTTGAGTCAAATTGAGAAACATGTCAACAATTGTCCTTGTTGCATCTTTCTCCAAAGTCAAACCATCATTACCATCATCACCATCCATCTCACCATCATTACCATCATCACCACATCACTTGAGTCAAATTGAGAAACATGTCAACAATTGTCCTTGTTGCATCTTTCTCCAAAGTCAAACCATCATTACCATCATCACCATCCATCTCACCATCATTACCATCATCACCACATCACTTGAGTCAAATTGAGAAACATGTCAACAATAGTCCTTGTTGCATCTTTCTCCAAAGTCAAACCATCACCTTAAATGAGCGTCTCACTTGGATTGAGTATCTTCTCACTAGATCTAATCCAACACCACCACTTGAACAACATCAAAACCCTCATTCAACATGGTCAAGTCCAAGCTCTCCACCTCCAATTCCTCTATCAACACTCTCTCCAACATCCATACACCCAAACTTACAACCCCATTAATCCAACATTTTTTGCCCCCTCTTTACCATCATCCATCCAAAATAATCCAAGTTTTCATGTCTCAAGCAAGTCCAATGGATCTCTTAGGCAATTTAAAATTTTCTACTTATTGCATGCTATAAGCAAAATATGTGTTGTATCAATAATTATGTTTTTAACATAATTATTTTCAACTAATGAATGCTTTATTTCTTGTCTTTAGTATATGATTGTTATGCTTATTGCTTGTATACTTGATATCATGATATATATATATACATGCTTGATGATTAATAACATGCTTATTCCATAATATGTTTTAAATATATGCATGCGTATTTAACATGTTTATGCCACTATTTAATCATTCTTGATGTACATGATTCAAATGGAGCTTGCTGCAAAAACACCCTAAAAATGACCCTTTTCTGGAAATTTTTCAAATTTGGTCGCCTGGGAAAACACCAGATGGGCGGCCCCCTTAATTCCCTAGGCGGTCCCCTTAATTTTAAGGGGGCCGGCCTACAATTAAGGGGACCGGCCATCTGGGCAGTAAAATTTACTGTTTTTCTTTTGCATCTTGCGACCCCTTTTATCTAGCCCAAACCTTACCTAAATCAACCATCACCTCCATCAAACACCCATTTTCATTAACCATGCTATCACCAAAATCATCTCTAAGACACCAAAACTCCATCACCACCACCTCAATGTTAATCCCCAAGTGCACCAAATGCACCATCAAAAACACCCTTCACTCATGGCACAACATCTTCATCCATACCTTCCACTTCATCCATCAATAACTACATCAACTCACACCTTTCATCACCACCATCAAGAGCATCAACTCCACCTCCTACTCAAGAACCTCCATTCACCCAACTTGTCATTTCCATATCACCAATAACACCTCTTGATGCTCATTTCTCATCATCACCAATACCACCACACCCTTGAACACATGCTTAACAACCAACCTCCACCACAACCTCCATCATTTTCACCCACTACACTACCACCACCTTCATTCTCACCAAATTAAGCATATGCAATGCTTAATCAAAAATAATTTTTCAAACCATTTTGTGTGCAAGCCCCATGGAAGATCATGTACTCCTAGAATGATTATGTAGATTGCATTACTTACTAGCTAATGTAGGATTGAATATAATCTTGGATGGTTGTGTATTGATACACAACATTTTTAATGAATGTCTTTATATGCATGCTTATTTTTGCTATATATATGCTTGTGCTTCTAATATTTTTCTTGCAAGTATTCCATATATCGATTCCTTGGTGCCCCCAAACGAGGGGGAGTACACATCAAGGGGGAGTTTTCGTCCCGACAATAGATTAGTCCACCAACATGTTAACAAAAGTTATCACAATCATGCTTATCTATAGTAGTATATTAGTCTAAGAAAGTGTAGTTTTAATCATTTGAATTATCATATTATCATTATTGCTTGTTTTTGAGATTTACTTTTAGTAGCTTTTATACTGACAACTTGATTCACTCACAAATCCCTGCAAACGATCCCGACTTACCATCATAATCTTTCTATAACGGACGAGTTCACTTGCTCATATGTGTTATTTCTAGATTCGGTAATTCAACCTTATAAATTTAAAACTTGTACATACACGTAACACATCAGAAGGTGTCCTTGTAGCCGAACCACTATAAATACTTGTGTTGTGGTTGTGTCTTTCTATCTCTCTCTCTCTCTCTCTTGTAGTTTAGTTTTATATGCTTATCTACTATCAATATCTAACACGCCAAAACTAGATTGACATAAGTCGATCTAAAAGTTTCAAAATGAAGTTTTAATCGGTAAAACTATTCAACCCCCCCCTTCTAGTTTTCTACATGAGCTATATTAATATTGATCTTAAGTATGTTGAAGAGCAAAGATTAAACCTGTTTTCAAAATATAATAAACTTGCTTTTGAACTAAATAAGTATAGGGATGATTTACTTGTACTAAAACAAGCCAAACTTGAGGCTCTCACACTTTAAATTCGGAACAATAAACATGTAAAACAAAATCATGCTCTTCAAGAACAACTTAAACAAGAGAAGCTCATTAATGAAAAATGGACAAATAGCAGTCATAGAGTTTATGAATCCATACATGATCTAGTTCCTAGTACCAAAAAGAGAATACTAGGAGGTGATCAGATCACTGAGTCCTCAAACAAGGATCAAACTGAAAAGGCATTTATACTTGCTGGCATAACTTTTGAACAAGAAATGAAACCATAGTCCAGTGACTGGGTTGAAAGAGTCAACTGAGATAGCAAGTTACCTAACTTCAGCATTGGGAAAATATTGGAGCCTGAAAGTCAGGCAATCAAAGATATGCTTGGACTCACTAATGAACCCAGTAACACTGAGTCAGTCAATGAATCTAAATCAGAATCTCAAACACCACCACCTCTCCTGAAAGTCCTTTAAGGAGCTGCCCCTAGGTCAAACCTCGCACCCTTAGCTTACTCCTAACATTCTCCAAAAGAAAAGCCAGGATTAGGAAGAACAATTTTGAAAAGACCCAACTCAGCCCCAAACAAAGAAGACTTAGTTCCTACTGAAACTTCCACATCTTCAGTTCCTACTGAAGAAAAGACAAATGATACTGATTCAAAATATGATCATTTAGTGGAACTTGTCAGGAAACTGAGTGATAAGATAAACTCATCTGAAAAACCTCTTGAATCAAAAATCAAGGAATCCAAACCAACTTCCTCAAGCACCTCCAAATAAAAAATAACACAAAAACCAAAACAGAGATGTGAACTATTTAATTACATAAATTATTCTACTGATGATTGCTACAAAATCCTCTTTTGCATGATATGCAAAAAGAAAGATCATAGGACTTCTGATCACAAAACTCACACATCTTCCCTGAATGCACTAGCAAACTACAAAGCTTAGGCTTTTAAGTATGCTTCACCTTTCAGGAAAACTCAAAAACCAAAGGCAAAGCCTTTTCCACCTTGTCCACATTGTGGATTTAATGACCATCATCCTGATGAATATCTCATGTATCCCTGCTGTGACATTCGTGGAGATCCCTCTCATGACACTTCAGGACATGACATGATCATTCATGCTAGAAGAGGAATCACTACTGATTCATCCCAGTCCACTGAATCCTCTTCTGCTTCCAAATGCAAAGCATGCGGAAGTAATGTCCACTCAACCTCTGACCATGAATCAATTGAATGGTTCAAAAGGACCAACAAAGTCAAACCCACCAGAAAGTGGGTTCACAATAAAAACTAACCCAATTTGTTATTTGTACAGAGACACACTAGGGAGCCCATTTGGACAAAAGGCTTTGGCACAAAAGGCTCTCCACTGTCTTTGACTTTGGTACAAAAGGCTCTCCCACTTGAACTTCAAAAACATAAACAATCTTGTAAAACAAAACAAAGTTCTTGGCTTATCGTCTTTTGTGTTTTCAAAAGACAAACCTTGCTCAGCCTTTGAAAAAGGAAAACATCATAGAGCATCTTTCAAAACAAAACAAAATGTCCATTCAACATGAGAAGTATACCCTGGTCATAGTGGATGAATACTTAAGATACACTTAGGTCTACCTTCTCACTAAGAAAACTCATGCAGCTGAAACAATCATGTCCTTTGTCAGGAAGATTGAGAACCAAAATGACATTAGAGTCAAATAAATCAGAACTGACAATGGAACAAAGTTCAAAAATGTAGGATATCATTTCATTTCCCCAAGCAGGCAGGAGGAGACATGGTGGGCACGTGCCCCTTTAGCCAAAAAAAATTGTAGTGTACTATTTTAAAATGTTTGACTATTTTTGTAATTTGGCCCCTTTCCCCTTTTAATGAATCGATTTATAATGTAATTTTTAAAAATTATCAAAGTTTTGGCTCCGCACCTATGAGTTAGGATCAAATGAGAAGAAATATTAAAATGAGAATGATGAGAAGAAACTACAATCACACATTTCAGATGCACCTACAAAAAGAGATGCATCTCCATTTGAAATTTTCACTCTTATTTCAAAATGTGCCGCTGAAAATCTTCTTATTCTTTTATTATTATTATTATTATTATTATTATTATTATTATTATTATTATTATTATTTCTTTTTTCACCATCCCTCCCTCCCTCGCACCTATTCATAAGTCAAAAACCTTTCAAACAAACGCACCCATCCAATTACAATTTATCTCTGTTAACAATAACCATCCAATTACGCGCTTCAATTCGTTACATATAAATAGGAACAATCACATTTGACACACGTAACACATTCTTCACTTTTGAAACAAACATCTCTCATTCTTCACAAACACATACACTCAGGTCAGTTTACTACACAAACTCTCACTCAAAATTAGGGCTCACATTTCATTACGTTCATCACTAATGTAAATTTAGCTGAATTTTTACGCGTAATCATCATTTAATCATACATTGAATTCGATAATAAAGTTTTACTTGATTATGAAGTTTTACTTCATTTCACATCGGCCGTGTAAGTTGTCGTAAATTAGCGATCATTTAACAGAAATGTAACTCATTATGTTGATTTTGCTATATTCCGAGTGACGTAAATCGTTCGCATTTTATTGATGAGAATGCTTACGTGAATTATTACAATTTTTTGCTGATTATGCACTATTGTTGCATGCTAATAGCGTTCTACTTTATTATGAAGGATTCTGAGTGATGTAGATTATGCGCGTCTCGTTGTAAAAAATTTCTGGATCGTTTAAGTGAATTATTACTGGTTTTCTTGTATTCGGTATATTAATTGCGTTATATGTGATTATTAGATGTGAAGTGTAGTTACTTCAACTTCTAGTTAGAACTCTGTTAGTTTAGTTCATGTTGTAAATTGTGCGCATTTTGAGGTTGTGAATTCGAGATAATTTAGTTGAACTGTTACTTATTTTACTGTTTTTTCGTTATTTTATCGCTAATGAATGAATGATTGTTGTACATAGCTTAAATAATCTCATCGCTTGTTGAATAGAGTTAAGATACTGTGTAACTCACGTTTATCGAATTCAGATCCTATGTTAAAAAGGCTAGTTAGTTATTATGTGTACGGGTAGTATTTGACATGATTATCTAGCTAGTATGTTGACTGATGTAGATTGTACGGTTTTAATGTCGTTAATTTGAGATCGTTTAACTGAATTGTTACTCGTTATTGCTCATTTCGGTATATTTTGCGTCATCTGTGATTAATGGGCTAGATTCGAAGAATTTGAAAGTTGGATTAGGAACATAATGTTATAACTGATAAGGTTTTTGGTTTCGAGATTGTAGATGTAGGTGCTTCGGATTTGTTTATTAAGTCAGTTACAGATGATGATTAGACAAACTAAAGAATTTTGAGTTTCTATTTTACATTTTAAGTGTCTTTTGTAAATACTGAAAGGTGAAGATAGTGAAGGGTAATTTGTTTTCAAGTTAGGTAATTAGGTGGTTAAAGTAGTTAGAGTGGTTAGATTTTGATAAGTGTTTGTTACTCAGCATTCAGTAACAAATCTTTAGCTTCTGTTTTTGCACGGACTTATTGATGAAATATTGTAGGACATCTTGTCATTTTAGTTTTTAAAATATAGCAGCAAGCCAGCGAAAGTTGTTGGTTCAATGTAGGCATATGATAATTTGACTTCAGTTTCGTAGACTGTGGTTATTGTAAGTGATTATACTCAAAATGGCGTCGTAGTTTTCACTAATTAGTATAATGATGACTTCAGTTAAACAAGTTATAGAAATTTGTAGTTTTACCTTTATTGTTTGATAGTATGAGCACAAGACTATCCAGGGATATTAAGTATCTGCAGAAAAGAGATCTTTTAAGGACATGATTGGACACTAATTTGTTGGCATAATTAAAACTGGACCAAAACAAGTACAGTTTGAACTCACATCTACTGGAACAGTACCAGATGTTGTGAAATGTTGTTAAAGTAGATCGGTCTGCACTTTTAGGTGCATATTCCTTCATAGTTTAGAGCATTTTAGTATCATAACATATAACCAATTAGAATTGAAACAATCCAGCTGCTAGATTTTGCGTATTTTATGGTAAGTTTTGGTAATGTTTTTTGTTCAATTTTTGTTTTGATGGTCTCATCTAATTGTATTAATGAATATATTCTTCTTTGCTGGTTATAGATTGATGCAGACCAAAGTAGGACGATGGAGCAGGTATGAGTAAATGAATTTCAGGGATTCCTATACGACTTTCAAATAATGGTTTTGATACTACTGGATTTGTGATTTTTGCACCACTACAGTATACGATGATTGAGAAGATTGGTGAAGGAGCATATGGCAAGGTCTACAGGGGTCTTGACAAACTCTCAGATGAACCTATTGCCATTAAGATAATTCCAGTCGATGCAAATGAGGGAGTTCCTAGCACAGCTATAAGAGAAATATCGGTGTTGAAAGAGATGCAGCATGAAAACATTGTCAGGTATAATATGATTTTAGGAAACGTTATTAATTTCTGCTGAGCATCAGCCCTCCAATATCCGTGTTTCAGTAGATGATGTATGTCTGTGTTTGCCTCATATGGAATGAAGTGGAAATTGTAATTCTTGTATACAAAATGTGGATTTTGTTTAAGGAATTAAAACCCAAGGTCAATAAAATTTGTCATTTGTGATTGGACTTGGGCCCCAGAATGTATGTAAAATCTTTACTTTTTTGTGCAGTTATTGAATAAACTTTATCATTTGGCCATCTGTCAATCTGTTAATGCGACAATTTCCAGCATTCCCTTTTTAGAGGCTCCATATAGCAGTCATGTTTTCATCTAAATGGCATGTGCTTTGTAGAATTGTAGTAGATACATTAGAATCTACCCATAGATTTTATATTGAATGAGTTTTTTGGTGGCAGGTTACTGAATGTCGTGCTTACTGAGGAACGATTGTATCTGATTTTTGAGTACCTAGACATGGACTTAAAAAAACACATGGAATCAAGTCCAGAATTCTTAGAGGATCCTCAGCTTGTAAAAGTGAGTACACGAGTTATTGCATTCTGCATACGTCTCTAGACTTTTAGAGTACATGACTTCTCACATTCTTTCGCATTTTCTAACTTTTTATCGTGATATTCTTCAACTTTCAGAGGTTCCTATATCAGATGCTATGCGGTGTTGATTATTGTCATTCTCGTCGAGTGCTGCATAGAGATTTGAAGCCTCAGAACCTGCTGATAGATGCCAGTAAAAATGTAATCAAGCTTGCAGACTTCGGGCTGGCAAGGGCCTTTAATATCCCTGTGACGATATTATCACATGAGGTATTTTGCATCATCTCAACTTTTCACCTTGAATTAACCATGATAACACTTTTATTCACTTATCTGTTATCTCACTGTCATTATTTAGCAATATCTATACATGCACTTCTTTTGAACTTTTTCAATGGAATTCAGGTTATGTTTTTGTATTCTTTTTTCTTTATCAACATCTGATTGTTCATATGGGTAACATATAACATGTTATTTTAAGAGGAAACCAATTCAAATGGATTGAACGAGTTAAAAGTCGCCAAAAGTGTATTTATAAGGAATACAATCTGATAAATAACTTTGTTCAATAAGTTAGATTATTATTGTCGCTAAACATGTTTTTTAATCATATTGATTTATGAGTTTCATAAAACTGGACAGTAGGTGATTTGGGTCAACCCAACACGTTTGAACTGCACAAATAATCATTGTGACCCAAACTGTTTTTAACGGTTACCAACTCACCCATTTCTCCAATTCCAGTTACTATGAAATAATATATCTTTTCCGTAGTATCTATGATCATGATTACCGATGTTGTGAAAAGTGCAGGAACTTTATACAACTGTGGTCGATCAAAATGCTTGAGTTAAAATCACATTAGCGTTCTTAAACATACCGGATTAGGTTCCGTTTGACGATACTACTTTGTGTCTTACATAAAAAAGTTTTGTAGCAGAAAATTACAAATCCTACCCAAAAAATGTGGCAAATTGATTCAATTTTGTTATTTACGAGATACATGGGAATTATGTACTAGCAGTTTAAGTGATCATCATCACGCCAACTCATTTTTTTTAATTCTTTTTCTAGGCGGCAACACTGTGGTATAGGCCACCAGAAATTCTTCTTGGATCTCAACAATATTCCATTTCTGTTGATGTGTGGTCGATTGGCTGTATATTTGCTGAGATGGTGAACCAAAAACCACTCTTTCCTGGAAACACTGAGATTGACCAATTGTACCATATTTTCAAGTAATACATTTATTTAATTTTTTATTTCTTCTACACACGCATACCTGTTCTATTCATATCTAATTGTTTTTTTCTTAATTACAGAATAATGGGAACTCCAGATGAAGATACATGGCCTGGAGTGACTTCTCTGAGTGACTACAAAACCACATTTCGAAAGTGGTCAGCAAAGGTGATAAGTTTTTCGGTTAATGGCTAATATGCAATGTTTAGGATTTGTGCCATTAGAATAACCAGTGAATAGTATTTTTTTCAGGACCTTGCAACTTTGGTTCCAAAGCTTGATGAAGTTGGCCTTGATCTCCTGACTGTAAGTTCAAACTTATTACTATTTTAATCATGATGTCTTGAAGAAAGGTCTATTACCATTATGTGATCTGTACAGGTTGATTACTTACCAAATTCATTAAAATTTGGAAATTTCCTTTAGCAAGTATACGTGTTGAGATTTTTTAAACCAAGTGATGACCACCACCGATAGGCTTGTGAATCGCTTGAATGGAAGTTGTCTAAACCATACTATACAACAGACGAGGGAATATCAACCCTTTCATATGAAAATGGGTCAATTTGGGATACTTTTCTTTTCTCACGAGTCAAAAGGGTATAAATGAGAAAACTTAATAGGAAAGTGTCAAACTTGCTAGAGATTATGGGTAATCAAGTATCTATAACCTCCTAATTTTCCTTATCTCAAAACATAAATCATTGTTATTCTTTCTGTAATCATATGCTCACCGCCAGAAAATTTTACCCGTATTGACATGTTACCCACTGCAACCAATTTGCCGATGGGAAAATATGGTTTTACGTGCCATGTAGGGTGATTGTATGCTTATAATCTATAAAATTCTTGGTTTGAATTGTTTTGTTGGCATTACGTTTCAGAAAATGCTCTGCATGGACCCCAAGCGAAGAATTACAGCAAGAGTTGCACTACAGCATGAGTACTTCGAAGATATAACGTCCGTGCCATGAACCATAACTCACCGTTCCTAGTACCATCAAGTCATTTTAGGTGATGATCATCTTCCCACATCATATACACTCTTAGGATAACGCTTACAAACTGTAAAAGTTCTTTTGTACAGAATCATACGTAAATCTTCTTGTGCATTCTCTTCTGAAACTATAGGACTCAAGTTCAGATAGATATGATAAAAGCCAAGTCTTGGACATAATAATGTTGTTCTTTTGGTGTGTCTCTTAGGCTCCTACATGTTGTCAGGCTATTTCTTTCTCTTAGTATGTTGGTATATTTCTTTCATAGAGTCGACCATGTTCTCGAGTGTTTGCCTTGTGGGAAATCAATTGTTTAGGAAAAAAGGAGTTGGTGGGAATCTTATCTCCAAAATTATCCAAAATGTTTTCATGACACTATCTGGTAAACATAATTATTTGTTTTCCGTTTAGAGTATTTACACAAGAATGATATAACTGCAGAACTGCAATTTTGCTCTTTTGTTGCAAAAGTTTGTACTTCTTTTCTTTCCGACTTCAAAGTCTTGCGTCATCTATAGTTACCAAGGTAGTAAAAAAGAAGAGAGGAAGGGGGGGGGGGGGGGGGGGGGGGGGAATAATCTGATAACTAATAACTATCTTATTATTGGAGGTTAGCTTATTGATTACAAATAGGAAATATGAAAACAATGAATACATATTCTCACAAAGCGCACAGGCTCCAATAAGATTGCATCATTCATCGGACCAAGTTACTGAGGTTTCCCCCCAGTCACTTTCAGGCACCTGAAGGATTATCCAAACAGCATAAGATGCGACCACAATATTATCACGGCACCTGCTATTGGAATCACAATCATCGACCACCATAGTTCGTACACTATTATCTTTATAATATATATTGATATAATTATCTTATTATTGGAGGTTAGCTTATTGATTACAAATAGGAAATATGAAAACAATGAATAACAATTAATACATATTCTCACAAAGCGCACAGGCTCCAATAAGATTGCATCATTCATCGGACCAAGTTACTGAGGTTTCCCGCCAGTCACTTTCAGGCACCTGAAGGATTATCCAAACAGCATAAGATGCGACCACAATATTATCACGACACCTGCTATTGGAATCACAATCATCGACCACCGTAGTTCGTACACTATTATCTTTATAATATATATTGATATAATTAAAGCATCTTTGCCCGTTATTGTACCACTGAGTGGAAAATGCTACAATGATGTTGGTATTTGAGTGGTATTGACCGTCACACTCTGGATGGTGCTCCAGCATCACCACCCTTTTCAAAGCTGTTAAGTGTCATAATCGCATCTGTATTGCCAGAGTCAAGGAGTGACCGTTTGTATGTTATTTGATGATTTAAATTATTCAAATGTTGCTCTATAGTTGTGATTTCACCCTTCAACCTCATAACGCGCTGACATTGAGCATCAATACATTAATGAATAATGTAGTAGCTAGAAGAAAGAGAAAGGCATAGATCAATGCCCTTTGGTTCATTTATCTCATACTATGTTTTTGATGTTTTCGGGTGTGAAGTAATTAAACATATAGTGTAGGGGCTGTTATTTTCTTCAAGCATGATAAAACATTGTTGAATCATTGAAGAAATGCAAGAAAATGTTGAAGGAAAATAAAAAATACGAAGTACTAGGGTTGACATTTGGTTGAAGAAATTCAAAAAAAATCCAAAGGAAAAGGCAAAAAATTAAGGTTGATCTTTCCGACAAAGGTTGACCTTCTTGTTAATTTGGAAAGATATATATGTTTGTAATTTTTAAACCAAGTGATGACCTCAAGTCATCATATGATATGCTTATTAATCATTTTCATGGAATTAGTCTAAACCTATACTATACAACAGACGAGCCAATATAGACCCATTTAAATGAACTGGGTCACTTTGGGATATTGTTGACTGCGAACAGGTCAAGTAGGTAATTCACCAAAAAACTTAGTTAGATAGAGAAGAATCATTGTATCAAGTGTCTAGAACCTCATAATTTGCTTTATTAAGAATTTTGGATAATTATTTTTATTATCCATTTTGTTAATCGTATTAAGTGTTTATATATTTATGTAACGAAAAGCAGATCAAGCTAACATGTGTTGACGCAGCCTAAAATTTGGGCATTTTGATGTGTTACCAAATCGATATGAGCCATGTAGGGTGAATGTTTGTTTTTTGTTTTCTGATATCCGATCAGAGTCCTAATTTTAATTATTTATTGGCATTTCTTTCGTGTCGAGAGGGAAACCAGCCTGATATTACCGCCGCAGAAGAGAGATATAAAGTCGCCAAAAGAGAGGCGAAAAAGGCAGTTGCACAGGCGAAGGACAAAGCGTACGAAGATTTGTACAAGAAATTGGACTCCAAGGAGGGAGCCAACGATATATTCAGGATTGCTAAAGCCCGAGAGAGAAGAAGGAGAGATTTAGGTTTCATAAAATATATCAAAGATGAAGGCGGACGAACTATTGTGAACGAAGAGGGTATTAGGAACAGATGGGGAGAATATTTTTCCTCTCTGTTCAACGGAGGGTTCTTGGAACATAGAGGAGAAGAGGAGAACCCTAGCCTACTTCCAGAGTGCTATTATTCGAGGATTAGCCAACCAGAAGTAAAGGTGGCACTACAGAAGATGGGGAGAAACAAAGCAGTAGGACCGGACCAAATCCCCATTGAAGCCTGGAGATGTATGGGTGATGAGGGGGTAGGATGGTTGACTTGCCTCTTCAACAAGATCTTCTCCGGTGATAAGATGCCAGAAGAATGGAGACTCAGTGAAGTCATTCCTATCTACAAGAACAATGGGGGATGTGCAAGTGTGTAGCAACTATAGGGGCATTAAGCTACTTAGCCACACCATGAAGCTTTGGGAGAGAATTATTGAGAGAAGGTTGAGAAGGGAGACGAGGGTGTCAGAGAACCAATTTGGCTTTATGCCAGGTAGGTCTACGATTGAGGCTATCCACCTTCTCAGGAGTCTCATGGAGAAGTATAGAGAAAGACAGAAGGACCTGCATATGGCATTCCTTGACCTTGAAAAGGCATATGATAGTGTCCCTCGAGAGTTAATTTGGAGAACTCTAATTGAAAAAGGAACCCCAAGGAGGTACGTGAGAGTCATTAAGGATATGTATGAGGGGGCTAAGACCCGGGTGCGGTCCACTGCGGGGATATCAGAGTTTTTCTCTGTGGAAGTAGGACTCCACCAAGGATCTGCCATTAACCCTTACCTCTTCGCATTGATTCTTGATGAGTTAACTCAGGGGATTCAATAGTGCATTCCGTGGAGCATGATTTTTGCTGACGACATTGTGTTGGTAGCAGAATCTGCGGAAGGGCTAAACATCAGACTTGAGCGCTGGAGGGAGGCTCTAGAAGATTATGGTCTTCGAGTGAGCAGAGACAAGTCTGAATACATGAGATGTGATTTTGGGAGGATAGAGACAGGGCACCACAAAGATACGGATATTCGTATCGGTGACCGGATCCTCCCACCTAAAGAATCCTTTAGATATCTGGGATCGATGATCCACAAATCTGGGAGGATTGATGAGGACGTAACCCACCGGATTAGAGCCGGGTGGGCGAGATTGAGGGCGGAGTCGGGAGTCCTTTGTGACAGGAACGTCCCATTAAAGCTAAAGGGTAAATTTTATAAGGTGGCCATTAGACCGGCTATGCTGTACGGGTCTGAGTGTTGGCTGTTGGGAATTAAATATTCCATAGATTTGATGATCAAAAACAAGAAGAATGAAACATATAGAATACTGAATGATAAGCAAAATACATGGTACTGCCAGTTCAAGAAAGGTACTGTTAGTGTATTTTATGGTGCTGCTGGTCCAAGAGCAAGGTACTGCTAGACCAACAAGGTACTGCTGATTCACAAGCAAGGTACTGCCAGTGCAAACTCAAAGGTACTGCTAGTTCAACACAAAGGTACTGCTAGTACCTAGTACAAAATGAGACTGCTGCTAGTGTAACAACCTGCTGCTAGTTCAAACGAAGGTGCTGTTGAATCAATGAGTCACTCTGCCGCTATAAAGATAAGAACGAAGAAGATATTTATTTTGTATGAGTCATGTTTATACAAATATAATATCTAGATATTTTATCAAGTCATCAAGTTGAACACTCAAGATACAAGTTGTATCTTATTGACTTGACACATGTAAAAGCAAGTGGATGACTAAAGACTTATCAAGTTTGTAATGATCTCCTTATGTTATAAAAGGAAGATCATACCCCTTAGATAAAAGTGTGTCTTGGTTGTAGATTAGACAATCAACACCATGATGCTTCACAGTGAAACAAAGTGAACATCAAAAGAGTGTGTGTGGGAACATCAGACGAGGGGTCTGATGTTGTTTATTTTTGTTAAGCCTCAAGGATCTTTGATCCCTGTTAGAGTGTAACCGTATTACTAATGATCAAGTAGTATTGGGGCTGAGTTTAATAACAAAGTGAAAGTTTGACAAAACCTTGTTGTGATAGTATTGTATTCGTTCATTGAATATTCAAGATACAAGTTGTATCTTATTGACTTGACACATGTAAAAGCAAGTGGATGACTAAAGACTTATCAAGTTTGTAATGATCTCCTTATGTTATAAAAGGAAGATCATACCCCTTAGATAAAAGTGTGTCTTGGTTGTAGATTAGACAATCAACACCATGATGCTTCACAGTGAAACAAAGTGAACATCAAAAGAGTGTGTGTGGGAACATCAGACGAGGGGTCTGATGTTGTTTATTTTTGTTAAGCCTCAAGGATCTTTGATCCCTGTTAGAGTGTAACCGTATTACTAATGATCAAGTAGTATTGGGGCTGAGTTTAATAACAAAGTGAAAGTTTGACAAAACCTTGTTGTGATAGTATTGTATTCGTTCATTGAATATTCCGCCAATATTATCATTGTTCTTTAAACGTAGAAATCCTAGATAAAGGCTTAACAGCCTAGAGCCTATAAACGATCACATAAACTTATTGTTAGTAACCTCTAAAATAAGTTTCCACAGTTGGTATCAGAGCGGGGGGCTCTGGATTTAGGAAAAGAAAAGGTTTTAGCAAAAGAAAGAAGAAAAATTCGGATCTGGTTCGTATTTTCGTAACTCACTGCAGGGCTGTTTTCAAAAGGCGATAACTCCTTCGTTAACCGTTGGATCGGGCTGAAATTTTTACTGGAGGTTCTTGGTATATCAAGGTAGATTCTCACCGGAGGGATCTTCAATCTGAGCCTTAGGTTGCAAGATATGCATCTTTGAAAACTGCTGCAGAAACAGTTGAGGTATGGTCGAATTTTTGGTTTTTCTTTCTTGGTTTACACACACAATGGGGAAGAATCACACACAGAAGAGAGTTGGTTCTTAAAAGATAAAAAGGCTTGTTTATCAATTTATTATTGGTGAAAAAGGTCATTTGTTGCTTATTTGAAGTTGAGGTTGAATTTTTCAAAGTTGTGTTTTATCATACTTTTTGTTGAGAAGGTAACTTGTTCGTTCGTTCAAGTGACTATGAGTTGACAAACACTTAAAGGAGTAACGCTGTAGTGCTCAGTGTCTCATAGAAGATGAGGTTATTGTCAAGAGACTGAGGTCTCCCTATACATGGGTATATGTTCAAGTCAGTTTTGATACAAGACATAAGACACAAGGTTGGTTTATTCTGTTTCATTAACAAGTTAGTAATGATTGGTTTTTCTTCATCAGTCATAAAAGCCTACAGAATTGAAGATTCGAAATGGTTAACATATGGGTTTCAGGGGAAGCTTAAATGTTCAGATGTATAACCATTCAATTATATGTGCATCACCACAGGGAAAGTTATTGATTCTCATTATTGTTGATTAGTATTGCTACTGATGGTTTAAAATTTTGATGTCTCAAGTTCATTTTTAGTGCGGAAAGCTTAATGGAGGGTAATTTGAGATATTAGAAGGATAGATTGGATTTGTAATATTAGTTTGTAATTGTAAAGATCATATTTGTAAATTTCCTATTTGTTGATAACAAAAAGGGGAAGAGACGTGGTGGATAGCATAGATTAAGGGGAAGTCAGTATAGTTTTCATTCATGGTGAGATTTAGTTATCTCAATTTCTCTACTTCGTCTAGGGAAATTCGTACAAGAAAGTGTTTGTTTTGTAATCATCAAATAGGGGAAGATTGTTGGGAATTAAATATTCCATAGATTTGATGATCAAAAATAAGAAGAATGAAACATATAGAATACTGAATGATAAGCAAAATACATGGTACTGCCAGTTCAAGAAAGGTACTGTTAGTGTATTTTATGGTGCTGCTGGTCCAAGAGCAAGGTACTGCTAGACCAACAAGGTACTGCTGATTCACAAGCAAGGTACTGCCAGTGCAAACTCAAAGGTACTGCTAGTTCAACACAAAGGTACTGCTAGTACCTAGTACAAAATGAGACTGCTGCTAGTGTAACAACCTGCTGCTAGTTCAAACGAAGGTGTTGTTGAATCAATGAGTCACTCTGCCGCTATAAAGATAAGAACGAAGAAGATATTTATTTTGTATGAGTCATGTTTATACAAATATAATATCTAGATATTTTATCAAGTCATCAAGTTGAACACTCAAGATACAAGTTGTATCTTATTGACTTGACACATGTAAAAGCAAGTGGATGACTAAAGACTTATCAAGTTTGTAATGATCTCCTTATGTTATAAAAGGAAGATCATACCCCTTAGATAAAAGTGTGTCTTGGTTGTAGATTAGACAATCAACACCATGATGCTTCACAGTGAAACAAAGTGAACATCAAAAGAGTGTGTGTGGGAACATCAGACGAGGGGTCTGATGTTGTTTATTTTTGTTAAGCCTCAAGGATCTTTGATCCCTGTTAGAGTGTAACCGTATTACTAATGATCAAGTAGTATTGGGGCTGAGTTTAATAACAAAGTGAAAGTTTGACAAAACCTTGTTGTGATAGTATTGTATTCGTTCATTGAATATTCCGCCAATATTATCATTGTTCTTTAAATGTAGAAATCCTAGATAAAGGCTTAACAGCCTAGAGCCTATAAACGATCACATAAACTTATTGTTAGTAACCTCTAAAATAAGTTTCCACATTGGCCTATCTCTAAAGCCCATGCTAACAGGGTCGAGGTGGCGGAACTGAGAATGCTAAGGTGGACTTGCGGTAAGACCTTGCTTGACTTGATCCCGAATGGAGTTTTCAGAGCTAAACTTGAGGTCGAGTCTATTATTTCGAAGATGAGAGAAGGAAGGCTCAGGTGGTTCGGCCACGTTAGGAGGAGGCCACAATCAGCACCTGTAAGAAGAGTCGAAGCGCTAGCAGTGGACGGTGTGAGAAGGAGGGGTAGACCCAAACTCAGATGGGAGGATAGACTTAAGCTCGACATGAAGGAGCTGCTCTTGTCCGAGGACATGACCTCAGATAGGAAGGCGTGGAGGGATAGAATTAGGATTAGCGGATAGCTTAGGATAGGTTTGCGTGGGTCTCTCTTTTTTTTTTTTTTTTTTTTTTTTTTTTTTTTTTTTTTTTTTTTTTAGCGTCGTGTTTGGTTGTTTTGCCTTAGTTTAGGCCCCGTGCGTTGCTCTGCTTTGCTTTTTGTGCTCCCTTTGGTTTGTCTGCTTTCCCTGGTGCTCTGCTCTTTGCTTTTCTGCCTTTGCCTGTGTTTCTGCCCTTGCCCCCTTCCTTGCCTTGCTTCGGGTCCCTTGTTTTTTTTTTTTTTTTTTTTTTTTTTTTTTTTTTTTTTTTTTTTTTGCTCTTTGCTTATCTGCTTTTGCTTGCTTATCTGTTTTTGCATGTGTTTCTGCCCTTGCCCCCTTTTATTTGCCTTGTTTTGCCTGCTTTCTTTTGCTTGATAGTGCCTGTTTTGCTGTGACTTGGTTTCTCTCTTGCCTTTGCTCTATCACGCGCACACATGCACTTGCCAGAGGTCTTTTTGGAAGCAGTCTCTCTACTCCCGGGTTTACCTTGGAGTAGGGGTAGGATCTGTCTACATCCTACCTCCCCCATACCCTGCTCCAGCGGGATTGGGTTTGTTGTTGTTGTTGTTGTTTAGCAAGTCCACCTGTTGACCTGTAGAACAAGGAAAGACCTATTTTTAGGTTTTAAACCAAATGACAACCTTAATTGATCTGCTTGGTGAATCATCTGCATGAAAGTAGTCCAAACCTATACTATATAGTCTGTCAATAGAGGAGGCAATATCAACCCATTAACGTGAAAACGGGCCAATCTGGGATACATTTTTTACGCCAATGGGTCAAACGGGTACAATTAGAAAAAAACTTAGCTAAGTAGAAAGAAAGTCAAACTAGTTGAATTGTGAAAGTCATCGCGTAATCAAATGTTTACTGTATTATTATATGTTACCCAATCCACCTATTATTATGTGCTGACTGTCTTTTAGTTGCGAATATCTAATTGAGTTCTTGGTTTAAATTGGCTTATTTGCTTTTCGTTTCAGAAAATGCTCTACATAGACCCCATCAGTATAATTACAGCGAGGACTGCACTAGAGCACGAGTATATTAAGGATATAGAGTCTGTGCCTTGGCCCATAATTCGCCACTCCTAGTACTATTCATATGTGGTCTATAGGTATGTCCTTCCAACTTCATAGAAAATCTCAGGACATTAGTTGCATGCAACATCTACAGCTTCTTTTGTGCAGAACTGTAAATAAATTTTTTTCCTTCTCATATAAAACTATAAACTCAAGTTCAGAATAGGTATGGTGCAAGTATTGGACATATTAGCGTGGTTCATTTGGTGTGCCTTTTACATGTTGTCAAGTTATTTTTTCTGTTGGGGGATAGGAAGTAAGAATCCATGACATCTAACTCTAGCATTGTCTTATCGAGTACTTTTTTAGAAAGACAATTCTTTGCACAAGAAGGTATGACGGTAAAATTATCAACTATATATTTTCTGATAACAAATACCTTCATAAGTCTTTTTTATTTTTAGAGGTGACCTTATTGATTACAATAAGAAGTATAATGAAAACAATGGGTACAATTAGAATATTTTCGAAGAACGCAAATATGCTCAAGTATACCAAATGCGTTTAAGGTTGCCTCATGCGTCAGACCAAGTTATTGCTGTTTGTCCCCAGTCACTTTCAGACACCTGAAGGGCAACCCAAACGGCATAAGACGCATCCACAATATTATCACCACATCCCCTATTGGAGTCACACTCATCGACCACTGTAGCTCATACACTTGTATCTTTGTAATATATATTAATATACTTAGAGCACCTTTTCCCGTGATTGTACCACTGAGAGGACAATGCTACAAGAAGGAAGTTATTTGAGTGGTATTGACCGTCACACTCAGATGGCCCTCCACCATCTCCACCCTTCTCAAAGCTGTTAAGTGTCATCGTCGCCCCTGTATTTCCAGAGTCAAGGAGTGAGCATTTGTATGTGCTGCATGGATCATCTGAATTTATTCAGACGGTGCTCCACAGTTGTGTTCCCCCTCTTTAACCTACTACTAAACTTATATTGAGCATTGGCACATGATGTAAATGATGTAATTGGTAGAAGAAAGAGAACAAGATAGATAACCGCCGATTGGTTCATTTTATCCTAGTATATGTTCTTATGGTGTTTGATGTGAACAATATAAATATATATTGAAAAGCGCTTCCCTTGTCTTGAGCATTGTTAAACATTGCTGAGTCGTTGAATAAATGCAAGAAAAAGTTAAAGGTAAATACAAATGACAAAAGTTGACCTTTTGTTGATGTAGTTCAAGCAAAACCCAAAGATAAAGGCAAAAACAAAAGGTTGATCTTTCCGACAAAACATTGAAGAAGTGCAAGCTAAGAAGCTGAATACAGCACTCACCTTTATGTAACGCAAAAAGCCAAAGGTGACGAAAAAAGGTGGTGTTAGTCTTTTCATCAAATTAAAAAAAAGGCAAGCAAAAAAATACAAAGGCCAGGACAAGAAGGTTGCCCTGCCAAATGGTTGACAAAATGAATACAAAACACAACTAAGCCACCTAAAAATCTGTAACAACATTGTCTTTCAACTAAGCAAATAATCTTTTGAAGGAGGAAAGTGAAATCAAAAATGTGTTTTTGCATATGCGAACACACAACCATTTGGTTGGGGAGCTTCTCACACAACACGGGATACCATTGGACACAATGTACATGAAAAATAATACTCCTTTGTTTAGACAATCATGTAACTTCTATTGAAAATGATATTCCCTAAATTGAGTCTCCAACTTAATTAATTAGTAGTGTAAGTATCTGATATACTTTTTTTTTTCCTTTCCGAAAGGCATCTTTTATCACCAACAAAACCAAAAAGAGACAAACACGAGACCAAACCAGGAAACACTTGCAGGCCCTACACAAAACTACACACTAATATAGGTAATGAAATTGAGAGAGAAGTGAAAAATGTGAATATTATTGAAGTAAAACTTATGGCCAAATGACCAGATAGAGAGTATTTATAACAAAGTTATAGCGCCAAAGTTGGTTAGACTTTGACCCATTTTGACCAAGCTACTAAACTACTTCTAAGCTATTATTAAGTATTACAAGCTATATGATAAAGCTAAAATACAAGCTAAGCTACACATAAGACTGTTAACTGCTGTTACATCTTGTTGCATTGCTTTAAACACTTGGTGCGATGAAGATAGCTTGCAGACATAACTGAGTTGACTTTATGTCCATTACCCCCATGCAAGTTGGCAGTGTGTAAAAACATCTGCAGCTTGAGCTTTTGTGGGAATGAAGGTTGGACAAATGGTAAATGGTGCCTACTTTGATTTTATCCCTTACAAAATGGCAATCAATCTCAATGTGTTTTGTCTTGGCATGTTGCAAACGATTTGAGGCCAGGGCAACAGTAGATTGATTGTCACACATGATAGTAATTGGCTTGGAGATAGGAACATGGAATTCTATCAGCAGGCTTTGCAACTATGTAAGCTCACAAGTACAGTCAGCCAAAGCCCCATATTCTGCTTCAATTGAACTTCTTAACACAACTGTTTGTTTCTTAGATTGCCAGGAAATCAAACATGGTCCTAGGAATATGCAGAAACCTGTGACAGACCTTCTAGTGACCGGAAAACTTGCCCAATCACTATCACAATATGCTTGAAGCTTCAATGAGGAATTAGATGGAAAATGGAGACCTTGTCTTGGACACAACTTCATGTACCTTAAGACCTTGATGAGTGCATCAAAGTGTGGTGTTCTTGGAGCATGACTGAATTGACTTAGGCTGTGAGCAGCATATGAAAGGTCTGGCCTTTTGATGGTTAGGTATAGGAGTTTCCCAACTAAAGCCCTGTAGAGTGAAGCATCTGGTAGAGGGTCGCCATCTTTATCATTTAGTTTGACAAGAGGATCAACAGGGATATGAGATGGTTTGAGATCAAGTACACCAGCTGTATGAAGTAATTCAAGGGCATATTTTCTTTGTGTCATAGTGATGCCTTTGTCATTCCTGAGAAACTCAATACCAAGGTAGTAATTGAGTTCTCCTAGATCCTTGATACTGAATTGTTGGTCTAATTGTTATTTGAAGTGTGAGATGAGTTGAATGTTGTTGTCAGCTAGGAGAATATCATCAACATAAATGACCAAAGCAAGAAAGTCTGCACCTTTGTTGTAGATTAAGAGTGAAGTATCTAAATAGCTTTGTTTGAAGCCCAAGGTGATTAAGAAGGTGGTGAGTTTGGTGTACCATTGCCTATTAACCTGCTTCAATCCATAAATTGACTTCTTGAGTTTGCACACAGGGTTAGGAATAAAGGAGGTTGTCTTGTAGCCTTGAGGTAGACTCATGTAGATCTCCATGTAGGAAAGCATTGTTAACATCCAGTTGAGCTATGTGCCAGTTGTAGTGAACTGCTATGGCAAGAAAAGTCCTTACTGTGACCATCTTTGCAACTGGTGCAAATGTTTTAGTGTAGTCAATTCCTTCCTACTAAGTAAATCCCTTTGCTACTAACCTTGCTTTGAACTTTTCAACTGTCCCATCAGCTCTGCATTTGATTCTGAACACCCACTTTGTAACACCACAACCCGGTAAGGGTAGAAGTGTCACGTAAATGGTGACATATCAAAGGCAAGCATAAACATACGACTTAAATAATACAATAGAATTTCAAAAGTTACAAATGAAATACTGAAACTACAAGGTTACAACGAGAACAAAATAAAATACTAAGTCCAAAATGCCAAGGTTGTCAGGATCGCGATCCTGCTCGTAGGATCGTACGATCCTACGATCCTACACACACAAAACGAGCAGGATCGTTACAGGATCGTAATTCAGGTAGGATCGTTACAGGATCGTGGGATCGCTCGTAGGATCGTAGGATCGTGAACGATCCGATCCTGTTAGTAACCCTTTTTTCAAGTAGGATTGTTACAGGATCGTGGGATTGCCCGTAGGATCGTGAACGATCCGATCCTTTTTTTTTTTTTTACTTTTTTTGACTTTTTTTGAGAGGAAGGTTTTTAAAAATGGTTTGTATACATATGTAAAGGAAAAGCCGAAAACGATCCTAGGTAAGATCCGATCCTACGATCCCGATCTTGCATAACCGAAAACGATCCTGGGTAGGATCCCGATCCTGACAACCTTGCAAAATGCATGTCTCTTCTAGTCATCACTAAGTCCAGGATAGCAATCTAAACCCAAAGCACTCCACTCTTAACCCAGCTTCCAACTAAAACCTGCCGGGGAAAAGAAACGCGGCTGAGCTTTAAAAGCCCAGTGAACAGATATAACATAACAAGCAGTAGCATAATGAATAATACATGAGTAAATGAGAATGGAAGCATGAATACATGGTAAGAATACATGGTATCATAAGGGAAAGGAAAAAGGTGCATGGTAAAGAAAGGTCAGTAATCCACTACGAGCCCATAACATGAAATCATAAGCATAATCATAATCATAAACATGTAGAGGGGAGACCTCTTAGTATCCTGTAAATATGAGGGGTGTCCTCATCATGGGTTGGAGTAGCTAGCTCCCGGAGTGTGAAAGACGTGTATCGCACACACCATCAGTCACCATGAATAACATAACATAACATGAACATGAACAAATCTAGGATGCATCCATACGCCCCAGGTGGCCATAATCTGCCTCTACATAAACATGAATCATAAACATAACATGCAGGGACGGGATAGGTCATCACTCTCCTACCCTAGAGTCATGCCATCGGTGCATCGACTGACATGGACATGAAACCCTCATGCCTAGTGAGTGGCTCGTAGTATCAAACTGAGGGTAAAGGTCAAGTATCATGAATCATGTTTTTAGTTTACTTGCATAGGTCAATATCTTGTTTCATAAGTTCATAATCATAGGTTCATAATCATGGTTCATAAGCAAGGTTCATAAGCAAAGTTCATAAGTAAAGGTTCATGAATGAAAGGTTCATAATCACAAAAGGTTCAATATCATAATGGTTCAATAATCGGAGTTCATGAATGAAGGGAACATAGCAATGGTATAGGGAACCCTAATATGAATCATAATAAGAGAATGAAGGCCTCTTATTAAAGAAGCAGAATATCTGTACCTTAGACCGCAAGTGCAAACATAACAGAAAACATAAAGGTTGGAGCAACTCCTTCTCCAGCGAATCTACACGAATTCATGATCGTCTTATTAATAACTTATTTTAGATCAGATTACTCATTTTAGTCGGCTTTCCCTTTTTAGTAACTTTCCTTTTATAGCAGCTTTCCAAAAATAGTAACTTTCCCAAAAATAGTAAGTTTCCTCTTTAAGTAGTTTAACCATTTTAAGTAACTTTCTATTTTAGGCGGTTTTCCCGAATTAGTAAGTCCCCATATTTAGCAGGTTTCCATAATTAATAAGTCTCCAAGAATAGTAAGTTTCCGAATTAATAACTTTTAGGGTTACAATGACAATTAAGTAAGCTTTAAGGCTTATTATAGCCAATATCGTAGTTTAGGCTTTAAAGTGACAACCTATCAAAGTTTAGGGTTTAGCATGTATTTATTAGTTTTTGGGATTTTATTATAACTAATTTAGTGTTAGCCAAATTAATAAGCTCTTAGACTTAATTCAAATTATTTACTTTAGAAGCAACCCACTCACACACACTTACATGTACATGCATTATGTTCAGATTCTTTACTCACACATCAACACGCATGCATGCTCATCATATTCGAATTTCAACGAAACCGGAATACACCTCATCAAACCTAGTCGAGACAACCCTCCTCTCGATACACTCACACTTGTACTCTATTAACTTCAAAATAACAACGAGAGACACACCCTAACACCCTTAACGAGACACCTCTTTTTCTTTACAAATTAACAAGACACAACACCTTTTTATCCCTCTCCTTCTCGGTAGTATTTAACGAGGAAGACATAACCTCAACACGACTCGCGTTTACCAAACTAAACCCCAGCTCTTAACCCTCTTCATTCAGTTTTGTTATCATGTTTTAGACCTCCCTTGACCAACAAAACTCACGCACAATGCACCCTTTTGACAGACCATAACGAGACACAAAGATGAAAAGTATTGAGATACTTTTGACAGCCACCAAACGAGACACTCACAAGAAGAATGAGACCAACAATCTCCACGCCCTACCCTTTTTCCAGACTCTATTTACACACACACACATATACGCTTGACTTCTGTTTATGAACCCACAAAGCACCCACGCATGATCACACTCACACATTTATTTTACTCATTTCACCTAGTTTTCATATATCAATATACATGCATGTTTTACCAGCTTCTATTCACTTTTATGGTCAGTTTTAAAGACGTATGACAAGAATTATACAAATGTTCTAATGACCAAAACAAACATATATATCCACAGGTTCGACAAGATGAATCTTCAAACTGGATTTGACATCAAAAGCTTGTGACAAAAAAGTAAAACATGAATCTGACTATAGAATTTACCTTCGAGTTAAACGAGTATAGATCAAAACTGAAGCCAAAAACACGATCACAACCCGAGTAAGACCACCAACTCGAACACAAGATTTGACAGCCATGATCGAACCCTATGTCAGAAACGAAACCAAGCTCGAACAAGAACAAATGGAACCGCCAAAGGAGCACCAAAATCTCCTTGTTGCTGCTGCTACTGATTTGAATAGGAGGGAAAGAGTAGAATGGCAGCCGACACTTTTGATGTATGATGTTTTTAGGGTTTTGTGAAGTTTGTTTTGTGAAAAAAAAAATGTTAAACGTGTGTGTGGGTTTTTCAAAAGTGGAAGGTGCATAATTTAAGGAGAAATTTGGGAAACTAAGTCAATCACGAATGTAGTCATAATACAAGTCCTTATACGTTTGTGACAAAATGAAATATAATATTCGGCTATAGGGACTTAGAAAACGTGACATATGTTAAGGCGTGTACAATTTATTTTAGCGAAAGTTTAATTATTCGAATAATGTTTCTTGTCTAAATATTTAAGGTTAAATACTTAGGTTACATGTTCATATCGTATAGTTTCGAGTCATAACCTAATATATAACTCAAGTTTTAATTCATAGCGTATTTTATAAGTTCTTAAAATTTCAAAATTTGAGGGTATTTTGGTCATTTCGGATTGTGGTAATTTTGGGGTTTTACAATTCTTCCCCTCTAAAAGAAAATTTCGTCCTCGAAAATTGAAGTGAAACGAAAGGGAAGCACAAAGGACCAGGAACAAAAATGTGAATGACTTGTTTCTCATGACTCTATCTTGATGACCAAAAATAGCTTCGGTTTCTTCAGAAAGGACATACCATACTGAATTCAGATTAAAAGAGTAATATACCAAATGTAATAGATGATGATCGTATCCCCTCAGAAGAGATACTAGGAAGACATAGGATTAACGGATATCTCATCCCTGGAAAAGAAAAAGAAAGAACACAACAGATGAGATCGTATTGAATCGCAAGAGGTATGAGAGTGATATAAACGCTTAACTCTTCAGATCAAAGGTATCCTCATAAACAGACATAATCTTGTTTTCCTCAGAATCCAAAATCTCACATCTTAACTCATAGCAGGTCGTAACTGAACAGATCAACGAATAGGAAACGCACATATGGCAACGTATAGGTGTACTTCTTTATAGTAGCAGATTGAATCCATACGGACCGAAAACAGATTGTTTGATAACATCAACCGGTAGAAAGCTCTACAACCGAACCTAAGATTATTATCGGAAGTTCAGAGGTTGGCAAAACGCGTGACGAGAATCCAGACGTATCAAATCGCATAACGGTGAAAGAAAATTAAACGCATATGTAGAATGAACCTAAAGTCTAAATCAGATATCGGAAATTCTAAGGCTTCTAAGGCACTCCTCGAAATATCCTATGCCCACAACAAGTGCACGTTATATGAGGTAAGTATTATCGCGTTGGCCAGACGTCATAATACTGGCATCATATAAATATGCCCTCATGATGGACATACTTTATTTCAAGTCGTGAACAAAATAACCTATCTTAATCCACCTAATCCTTCTACAGTCTCAGAGGTCATCAAAATCAAACAACATAACTAAAAGAAGAACGAAACTACTCGTAAGAGTAACGGCATTCCCAGAATGTCTATCGGGATTAAGGTACGTCGTTAATAGCGTCAATCCTTCTTCACTCACCAAAATCAACTTAGCCAATATAAATGGTTGCTTCAACATTTGCCCATTCATGCATATAGATCTCAAAGTTCCTTCCATAATTCGTCAAAATTCTCATACCACACTCGTTATTCAACAAAAGCAGAGTGAACACAGAAAGGAATTACTAACAGAGGACTTAAATCATTCAAAGGATCTTATCATCAGGTAACGGAAACTTAAGTAGGTTAAGAGGAAGTGAATTACGTCATCAATGGCTTCATCCTTCACAGAATTCCACTCTCCCAAACACAATGTTCGCTTCGAAATTCATCCATTCAAATACATGATTTCAAATCTCTTCCAATTCCAAGTAGTCTGTCTACGTCTGTCCATATGATCATAGGGTGGAAAGGAATTATAAACTTGAGTCTGGTCCCTCAAGCCTTCAGCACCTCTTCTGGACGTTGTGGTGTGGTAACGTGAATCTCTGACATGATCACCGTGCATTCTTCCATTCGCGAGTCTGCTTCTGCTCTCAATTCATCTTAGTACAACTAAAATGAATAGAGAAGCAAGACTGCGTGTCTTTGACAGGTCTTCTAGCACAGTTCGAAAGTCGCCAACTCAAATTGCTGTCATCACCGGATACCTGGTAGTGTTGTCTGCTACAATCTCTGAACGCCAATCAAATCTACTCTTCCAGGACAAAGGGTCATTCTACTTAATACGAAGATGATCTACGTGTTCCTCGTTCGTCTCTGAGCACAAACACACTGTCATACTATGACAATTGTCCAACTACTCGCGAAAAACATGATTCTATTAGCCAATACAATTGGCATTATTTAAAACTCACAATGATCGCAACGAGTACGAAAGCAGCTTCAGGAATCGTCTTAGGAAAACTTCATATCTACTTTACATCACCTATCTTCCTCTTCACGAATAAAACTGAAATGCCTCACGGAGGTTACTCTCAGTTAGTCATCTCCCTTCTTAGAAGTTCTTCTGGTTGCTTCTTCAGTCCTTCAAACATTAAATGAGGCCGTCTGATACGGAGTTTCAAAGATAGAACAAATCAATCATTGATACGCGGAAATGGATAATGAGTTTGGATAGTGATACGGTTAAATTCACGATAGTCGATACGTCGCGGCATACTTCCCTCTTTCTTCTTCATAAACCAATAGGAGCATTCAAGAGAACACTGAGGTGAACAAAATCATATTCCATCAGCTCCTTCAATCTCTCAACTTCTATGGCATCATGGTTTCGTTAATTGAGATCGGTTCAAAGTCAATTCTACATCCCAAGCAGGAGGGAGTCCCAAGAGGTCCATCAGAGCACATCGAAAAACTTGTACAACAAAATACTTCCAATTCCAGAGCTTCCTAAGGGTGGATACTAATAGGTGTCAGAAGAACTTGACAATCTAATGTGATCGGAATAAGTGCTTTCACAGCAACATTAATCGTAACAGATTTAAGCGGTTGAGAGTCGTCATAACCAAAAGTAGGGTGAAGCAGATTGTTAAGGATCACTTTTCAGATACGGTAGTCTATGGTAGCTTTACAAAAGCCAGCAAATCAATAACCAAAAGACCTCAAAATCAAATATATCAAAGGTAAACGGATTTGTAGAACGAATATGGTCGTCAAGTCAGACGGATAGTTCATATATCGAGGTCAAGCACACGGTTCATCATTGTGTTGAGCTAGATAAGCGAATAGTTCGAAATGTTGGAATTCTATTTAGCTTCTTAGCATAAATGGCAGGTAGGGTGTGCATCATCAGAAATACAAACATCGTAAGGTTGTAAAAAGTGAGACGTATGGGATATCAATTGTCAGCATCATTATGCTTAGTTAACAAATCCATACTGAGATAGTGTTTACATCATATCCTTCCAAAGGAACTGGTTGGCAGGCAAGTTTAATCATTCAAAGGGAGGGAATAAAACTTCCTATATCCGTAGTTAATAACCACCAGAGTTCTCATAGGAGTAGTAATGGATTTTGCAGGACTGAGTAGTATCAGATGATACATTTATATCCAGCACGGGTAATGAATTCATAGAATGTGTCAAACACATTAGGGTTGAATGACCTTCGGGATGGTCGAAAAAGTATCAAACTATTTATCAAACAGATCGGAAGTGGAGATCAAAATCAGGAAGTGAAACTTAAATGGTGCAAGGCATCCATGTACAGATATTCAGTTGTAAAACTTTCTAGCTTCTGAAACAAATGTTCTTACAAGGCATATCTAAAGGCATAGGCACGAATCAGAGTAATGCGGAAGCAATGCTACTTACATAGATGTCCTAGTCTACCCATTCCTCAGCGGTCATAACTTATGTTCCTATGGGGAGATCCTAAAGCAAATTCTCAAAGGTTATCTTATGAGCGCCTACAGTGGAAACGTAATGGTCCCGACTTCACAGGCCAAGGGTAAATGTATTACAAGTCGCAGCCTGTCGCTCTGATACCATAATTGTAACACCCCAACCCGGCAAGGGTAAAAGTGTCACGTAAATGGTGACATATCAAAGGCAAGCATAAACATACGACTTAAATAATACAATAGAATTTCAAAAGTTACAATTGAAATACTGAAACTACAAGGTTACAATGAGAATAAAATAAAATACTAAGTCCAAAATGTATGTCTCTTCTAGTCATCACTAAGTCCAGGACAGCAATCTAAACCCAAAGCACTCCACTCTTAACCCAGCTTCCAACTAAAACCTGCCGCAGGAAAAGAAATGCGGCTGAGCTTTAAAAGCCCAGTGAACAGATATAACGTAACAAGCAGTAGCATAATGAATAATACATGAGTAAATGAGAATGGAAGCATGAATACATGGTATCATAAGGGAAAGGAAAAAGGTGCATGGTAAAGAAAGGTCAGTAATCCACTACGAGCCCATAACATGAAATCATAAGCATAATCATAATCATAAACATGTAGAGGGGAGACCTCTTAGTATCCTGTAAATATGAGGGGTGTCCTCATCATGGGTTGGAGTAGCTAGCTCCCGGAGTGTGAAAGACGTGTATCGCACACACCATCAGTCACCATGAATAACATAACATAACATGAACATGAACAAATCTAGGATGCATCTATACGCCCCAGGTGGCCATAATCTGCCTCTACATAAACATGAATCATAAACATAACATGCAGGGACGGGATAGGTCATCACTCTCCTACCCTAGAGTCATGCCATCGGTGCATCGACTGACATGGACATGAAACCCTCATGCCTAGTGAGTGGCTCGTAGTATCAAACTGAGGGTAAAGGTCAAGTATCATGAATCATGTTTTTAGTTTACTTGCATAGGTCAATATCTTGTTTCATAAGTTCATAATCATAGGTTCATAATCATGGTTCATAAGCAAGGTTCATAAGCAAAGTTCATAAGTAAAGGTTCATGAATGAAAGGTTCATAATCACAAAAGGTTCAATATCATGATGGTTGATGCGCGTGATGTGTCGTTGCGGTTTAGCAGTTTTAATGCCTACTCAAGTTTTAAATTTATATTTAGCCGACTTATCAATAACACACACACTTAACGAGCAGTGTACCCGGTCAGTATGAATATAATGGTAAGTAGAGTGTCGATCACTAAGAGTGGAACGTATTATCTAGTTATTCTAATCAGTATTTTAATATATTAAGTTAGCTATACAACCTAATCTAACGCAAGGGGGGTTCAGCCTGAGAGACTGGCACGATTTGGTTGCAATTAAATAATAAACTAAACCAATAGGCACGAATCAGCAAGTAGCACACACGTACACAGATAAATACTCGAGACAATAAGAGGGCTGTCCTTATGATAAGTAGTTTGTCACTTGTTTTATTGCTAGTGTTATATGAAGTGTATAGTTCGATGCAACGCACCGAGATTAAGTCCTTTCTCGTTGGTTCTAATCTTATCGGCGAGTAAACCCTTAATGATTACTTATGACTATCCCGTTTATCTTTCTCCTACTTTTCTACAGACCATAGAATACATAGGCATCTAATAAACAGGCGAGGGCAGAGGCATGGCGACCCGATCAACGCTCAGCTAGACACAGAGGTTATCAATGCACTAATAAAAGTCACCAATGACATCAACATATAAACTTTAATTAATGAGAAAGTAGTTTTAAGGGAGTGCAACCTTTCCGTTGTCACGTTACACAAGCCACCAATCTTGATGAATTAAAGTTTACTAACACAATAAAACAAAACTACTTAATGAATTAAACATATGCAGCACCTTCTTACAGCTCTTGTATCTTTGATTTGGGTGTGTCTTGTGCTGCTGCCTTGACTGAATTCGTCCTTGGTTTCTGGTCTTCGGTCTTCGGTTAAAACTTCGGAACTCGGAACTCTTAATTCGTCTGGTCTTTGGGGTATTTATAGTTTCTGTCTGAGGGTGAGATGCGGCGCATCTAAGGAGTAGATGCGGCGCATGTACTTAACTTCGCGTGGGGTCCAAGATTATAATATTCAGGAATATTCGTACACCGCCAGAAGATGCGGCGTATCTTCATCTTTGAATGCGGCGCATGTCCTCTTGTGTCTTGGATCGTATCTGGTGAAATATTGATAGTGATGCGGCGCATGTCATGAGTGAGATGCGGCGCATCTGGAGCAGATTTGACTTGATCTTGTCCCTTTCAGTAGACTCTTCACTTTATGCACGTTTTGCTCCATAATTAGTCCAAAATCGCCAAGTTTCACCAAATGCTTGTTTTCAACTGAGAATTACAAAAGTAAACGATTAAGTATCAATCCTCATACATAATATAGTAAAACAAGTCACATTAATAGGATAAATGATAGTAATAAAATGTACTTATTTGAGTTCATCAAATATCCCCCCACTTGAACTTTACTTGTCCCCAAGTAAACCTTAGAATTAATCTTATGAAAATGTATCCTAAAGGATATTAGGATTTATTTTTATATTTAAGCATGTATTCATTTTTGTCATAATCACACAACTAAACACTTAACGAATTAGAAGTAAAATAAAATATTATGATAAAAGCAAATCTAATCGTTTAACTGTCCAGTCGCGACGAATATTCTATCATAAGCTTGGCAAGTATACACATCTCCACCACTAAAGCCAAGGAATAACAAGTCTAAAGCGGTAAAAAGGGTTTTTAGGCTTAAAGGGTTAATTATTCTTAATCACTATCGATCTCAAATTCCAGAAAAGGCGACAAAATCACAAATACATGATCGAATCTACGAACACGATACTTGCAATTGCTCAAATCCTTAACTCGAATAGGCTAAAGATAGGTCCAAACTTCACCAATAATAATATATCAAAAAGGGCGACAAAATCATAAATACATAGCCGAATCCACGACTACGATACTTAAGATTGCTCAAATCCCTAATCTCAATAAATCAAAGGATTCGTTGGATAAAGAATAGTACAGGGTATGGATAATTTTTGGGATATAAATTGGTGTAAAATGAAAAATAAACAAAACAAATAAATTAAAATCCTAAGTGTGGTTAATCACTATCCCAACCATCCCATGAATAAGACTCATATCATTGAATAACTCACGCTTTAACACTTGAAACACACGCTTTAGGTAGACACGAATTATACTCAACAAGATCTTAATCAAAGAATAAACTTTAGTTGACGTTCCCATAACTGCCAACTCCCATTCAATCCATAGATATAATATACAACAAATAGTGGTGATATCGACCACTTACATAACTTTACATCGTTGGTTTATCAATCTTCCAACTTTCTTCTTTTTCTTTTTCTTTTCTCATTTTTTTTTTTTTTTTTTTTTTTTTTTTTTTTTTTTTTTTTTTTTTTTTAACTTGAAACATAAACATAGATGTGTAAAATTTCACCACATCACCAAAACAATAATTCTGGATAATTTTTTCATACTTTTCATACTTCAGAAATAACGGTAATAGTGAAAGTAGTAAACACACGAAAAATAAACTCAAAGATATACAATATTTACTTTCACTCTAATTGCATTGTGCAATTTCCCGACCTAACCATAGATAATGAATTACGCACGCGAACACAGGTAATGTAAGGAAACACACTTTGCCTATAGCAATTAACCAACCACGGATTCTAATCTACAGGGTAGGCTAATGTTTAAGGGTGTAACGAAACATTTTAAACATAGGTGTAAGAAACGAAAGGAATGGCTCTGAGTGTTTTTCTAGGGGTATCTTACTCTAAAAATGAGAGTAACAAAGGGTTTATACGGGGGTTAACTAACCAGTGTAGTTAGCTAATAACACATAACATATAAAGGCTATTTGGGTGTAATCCTAGAAATTTACCAATTTAGACAAGTCATTCCAATTATATAAAATAATACTTATTATGGTGGTCTCGAATAGTATACAAGCCAAGTTCTAAAGTTTACAAGTCACCGGCACACTCATAGATTTGTGAATTTTGAAAAATCACAATTTTTGAAAATGACGTCATGTGTGCAGCTATGCAACTTAGACTTTAAACAAAAACATGCTAAAATTTTTTTTTTTTAAAGTTTTGATATATTAAGCACATTTTAAGCATATTTTGAAAAGTTTAGGACAAGTAAGTGTTAAGTGTTTTAATTCTCCAATCCCCCCACTTAAGTTAAACAACGTCCTCGTTGTTCGTATAAAATGTTAAAAACTGGAAAATAAAAGAATTAGAATAGAAAAACTCCCCTGAGATTTGCTCGGTATGATCCTCCATTAGTATTAGAGCAAAAATCAATTTCTTGTGGATTAGAACGTTTAAGCTTCATATTAGATGTATCCACAGGAAACGCAGGAATCTATAATACCACCAAGCCTTCAAAACACACCTAAGATAAGAAAGGTTCAAACTTGCATAATACATTAGTAGTTAGGAAAAAATAAAACATAAAAATTAAAAATGAAAATCATCAGGTCAGTCGATGCGCCGTATCTTATGGAAGAAGATACGCCGTATCGAGCCTGGAATAAATACGGATCAGAATAAAAGATGCGCCGCATCCTTAACCAGGGATGCGCCGCATTAAAATAAACTGATAAAAAGTTTTAAATTCGAAAATAAAAAATGCAGAAAAATAAAATAAAGTAAGATATGACCATTGCAGGAGATGCGTCGCATCTCAGGATTGAGATGCGCCGTATCCTCGGCGGCCTGACTGACTCGACACATAAACAGAATAATAAAAAGATAAATCCAGGTTGTCTCCCGGTAAGCACTTGTCTTTATTCCAGAGTCTTCAAGTTAGACTCACGTTCAGCTCATTATTCTGATATTTCAGGTTCAAACTCCACCACCTCGTTCTCATTATCCTCAATTTTATTATCAAAGTATTTCTTCACACGTTGCCCGTTTACTTTGAATATATAACCATTTTTATCGCATATTTCAATAGTTCCATATGGATACACTTTCTTGACAACGAATGGACCCGTCCATCTTGATTTAAGTTTACCAGGATACATCTTCAATCTAGAATTAAATAGTAGCACTTTCTCTCCAATAGTAAACGCTTTATCCCCACGTAACCTCGAGTCATGCCATCTTTTAGTTCTTTCTTTGTAGATCTTAGTATTCTTGTAGGCCTCATCTCTTAGTTCATAGAGTTCATTAAGTTTCATGAAACGGTTCTTCGTTGCAGCTTCCATATCCATATTACAATTCGTCAAAGCCCAATATGCACTTTGTTCAATTTCGACCGGTAGGTGGCATGCTTTTCCGTATACAAGACGAAATGGAGTGCATCCCGTTGGTGTCTTATAGGCTGTACGGAATGCCCATAAAGCATCATTTAACTTGTCAGACCACCCTCTCGGATTATATCCAGTCGTTTTTTCAAGAATACGCTTAATAGCCCTATTGGTTACTTCAGTTTGTCCATTGGATTGAGGATGATATGCGGTGGAAACCCTATGATATACTCCATATTTTTGCAAGGCTCTTCCCAGATGATGATTACAAAAGTGTGTCCCCCTATCGCTAATCAATGCTTTAGGAATTCCAAATCTAGAGAACAAACTTTGTAAAAATTTAAGTACTACCTTGATGTCGTTTGTTGGCAATGCTTGTGCTTCGACCCATTTTGATACGTAGTCAACAGCAACCAAGATATATTTATTACCTTTAGATTCAGGAAACGGTCCCATGAAGTCCAATCCCCATATGTCGAAAACCTCACATACATGGATATAGTTTTGCGGCATTTCGTTTCTTGATGTTATATTCCCGGATCGTTGACACGCATCACATCCTTTTATATAATCTTTTGCATCATCCAACATAGTGGGCCAATAAAATCCCGCCTCAAGGATCTTTCTTCTTGTGATGACTGCACCGTGATGTCCCCCCGTTGGCCCTGAATGGCAATGTGCCAATATTGCTGGGATGTCATCACCATCTACGCATCTTCGTAAAATATTGTCAGGACATAATTTAAAGGCATAAGGTTCATCCCAAATATACTCGCTAGCGTGAGTTAGAAACCTTCTTTTCTCTTCGGATGTTAGCCCTTTTGGAATTTCATTTGCCACAATAAAGTTTATATAGTCGGCATACCATGGTCCATTACTATTGCTCTTAATTCCTACCATCATAAGGTGTTCATCAGGAAAGTCATCAGCTATTTCCCTTTCGTCAAGCACCTCCATATTAGGGTTTTCAAGTCTAGATAAGTGGTCAGCAGCTAGATTCTCGGCACCCTTTTTATCTTTAATTTCAATATCGAATCCTTGGAGCAATAAGACCCACCTAATAAGCCTTGGCTTGGCATCCTATTTATTGAACAAATACTTCAAAGCAGAATGGTCAGTGTAAACCATAGTTTTTGACAATATAAGATATGATCTAAATTTATCGAATGCAAAAACTACTGCTAAAAGTTCTTTTTCCGTGGTGGTGTAGTGTTCTTGGGCATTATTCAATGTTTTGCTAGCATAATAAATTGGCTTAAATTTCTTATCTATCTTTTGGCCAAGTACAGCTCCAACAGCATAATCACTAGCATCACACATTAGTTCAAAAGGCAGATTCCAATCTGGCGAAATTATGATAGGTGCGGAGGTTAGTTTTTCTTTAAGTATATTAAATGCCTTTTTGCAATCTTCAGAAAAATCAAACTTCGCATCTTTTAGCAATAATTGGGTCATAGGCCTAGATATCATTGAAAAATCCTTTATGAACCTACGATAAAATCCAGCATGCCATAAAAAACTTCTAACACCTTTTACATTAGTGGGATAAGGTAGTTTAGCAATTACATCAATTTTAGCTTTATCGACTTCTATACCTTTCCCAGAAATCTTATGTCCTAACACAATTCCCTCTCTAACCATAAAGTGACATTTTTCCCAATTAAGAACAAGGTTAGTTTCTTCACACCTAGCAAGCATTTTATCAAGTTTAAAGAGACAATCACTAAATGAGTTACCGAACACCGAGAAGTCGTCCATGAAGACTTCCATAAAGTCTTCTACCATATCATGGAAGATAGCCGTCATACAACGTTGGAAAGTAGCAGGGGCGTTGCATAGTCCGAAAGGCATCCTCCTATAGGCGAAGGTTCCATAAGGGCAGGTGAAAGTTGTCTTTTCTTGATCCTCAGGGGCAATTGGTATTTGGAAGAAACCTGAAAAACCATCTAAAAAACAATAATAATCATGACCTGATAGTCTTTCTAACATTTGATCAATAAATGGAAGAGGGAAGTGATCTTTTCGCGTAGAATCATTTAGTTTGCGGTAGTCGATGCAAACTCTCCATCCGGTAACAGTTCTTGAGGGGATTAGTTCATTATCGTCATTGAGTACTACCGTCATTCCTCCCTTTTTTGGTACAACGTGGATAGGACTGACCCACGAGCTGTCGGAAATTGGGTAGATAAGTCCGGAGTCAAGTAATTTCACAATTTCATTTTTCACCACATCTTGGACTTTTGGATTCAAACGCCTTTGAGGTTGGATAGTTGGTTTGAATTCATCTTCCATAAGGATTTTATGCGTACAAAATGACGGGCTAATTCCCTTAATATCAGACATACTCCACGCTAATGCTCCTCTTCGTTTATACAGTACCTGCAAAAGTGACTCCTTTTCTTTTGGCGTTAAATCAGATGCAATAATAACGGGCGAATTAGTGTTCCCATTTAGATAGGCATATTCCAAAGTAGAAGGGAGATCCTTAAGTACAGGTTTAACATTATTAATCTCAGTAGCACTGGCGAAATAAACCTGTTCTTTAATTATATCGCTGCTGTCATTATATAGATGCGCCGCATCGATATCATCGATGCGCCGCATCGCGTTACATACAGCAGAATCAGCAGCTGAATTATAATCAACAGTATTCTCATCAACTTGATCTTCAATAGCAATTGTGTTTTCTAAATTTTTAAGCAGAAAAGAATCAAGCAAATTACTTTTTAACAATTTCTGAGTAAATTGATTAATCGTGTCGTCAGAAACATCGATATTATAGCATTCATCGTCATCGGAATTATCTTTACTCATAGATTGTTCCATGTTAAACTCAACCTCATCTTTTCCTATGGTAAGAGTTATCTTTTTATTAAAAACATCAATTATGGCCCTAGCAGTGGCTAAAAATGGTCGTCCTAATATTATAGGAGTTCTAGAATTTTCAGGCATATCGAGGATAACAAAGTCGATAGGTAATTCAAATTTATCAACTTTTATTAATATATTTTCAGCTATTCCTAATGGGTATTGAACGGACCTATCAGCTAGTTCTAAGCACATCCTAGTAGGTTTCGGTTCACCAAGACCTAATTTATCATACATAGAAGAGGGCATAAGACTTATACTAGCTCCTAGGTCGGCTAAAGCATTTTCAATATGTAAATTTTTAATTTGATAAGGAATAGTGAAACTCCCTGGATCTTTTTCTTTAGACGGAAGTTTGTTGAGCAATGCTGCTGAGCTTCGTTTCCCCATTGTTATGGTGCAAGCTTCTTCAAGTTTAGACTTGTTTGTAAGCAAGCTCTTCAGATATTTGGCATATTTTGGCATTTGCACCAGGGCTTCCATAAATGGTATGCTTAGCTGCAGCTGCTTGAGATTCTCCAGGAATTTCTTTTGATAGGCATCTTCTTTCTCCTTCCTTACCCTTTGCGGGAAAGGTAGTGTTGATCGCTTAGGCTCAACAGAAGGTTCTTTTCTGATTACAGGTTCCGGATCAGTCTCTTTTGGTTGCTCTTGCTCAGGTGATAAAGATTCAGGGGAAATCTTGTTTGTATTGTCATCCCCGGGTGTCTCTCCGATCTGAAAGGTCGACTTTCCGCCTCTAGTTGTAATCCCTTTCAAGTCTTGCTTTACCAAAAGCACCCTATTAAGCACCGTTGACAATTGGTGCACTTCAATTGCCAATCCATAAATCATGTTGTTTTGTTCCTTTAGTAAAAGCTCATGACTGCCTTTGAATTCATTAATAAAGTTTCGTGCTTCATGATGTTCTTTTTCATTGGCTTTAGCGATTTGTAGTGCAAACTCTTCCATGGTAAGATTTCTTTGGGGTCTTCCGAACAAGTAGGGGAAAATATCGAACATTGTTCCTGAAAATTAAAGAGAGGTAGATTTCAAAGTAAAAGTTTCCAGGTATAAGGGTAAGAGTATTTTCCGTTCGGATATAAGAAAAATAAAAGTTGCTGATATCTGCAGACGATGCGCCGTATCCAAAAAGTTGGATACGCCGTATCTTATAATCGTTAAAATTAAATCAGACTTTTATTCAGAAAATAGATACGCCGCTTAGAAATTTGAATGCGCCGTATCAATTTTAATAATCAAAAATCGGTATTTATTTAAAATTAAATGCGCCGTATTAACAAAAGTTAATGCGCCGTATTTTCGTTACGTTTCAAAATATAAGATTTTTGATTCAGAGGATGCGCCGTATCGATAAAAATCAATACGCCGTATCTGTTTAATAATTCAAAAACTGTTTTTAATTAAAATAATAGATACGCCGTATCTGCTAAAGCAGATGCGTCGTATCGCGTTAACGCTTTGAAATTTTTTTTTTTTATTAAAAACAGATGCGCCGTATCTTGGGGAAAAGATGCGTCGTATCGCTTTACCGCTTAGAAAAATTTTCTTATTAAAAACAGATACGCCGTATCTTAGGGAAAAGATGCGTCGTATCGAATTAATTAAACGCGTTGTATTTTATAAAAAAATTTGAACGCAATACGCCGTATTTGAGAAATCAGATGCGCCGTATCGTTCGATTTAGCTCAGTACAACGATAGCAGAAAACAAAAATTACGAAAAATAAAAACAAATAAAAACACACAAACGAAAATAAACACAAATAAAAGCAAACAAATAGCACACAAAAACAGAAAATATGCAAAATAGTACAATGAATGCAAATTAAACTAATACACAACAAAATTAGCGGTTAGATAAAAAATTAAAAACCTAATTAAAATACTAATCAAATTAACAGATAATAACAATTCACTCCCCGGCAGCGGCGCCAAAAACTTGATGCGCGTGATGTGTCGTTGCGGTTTAGCAGTTTTAATGCCTACTCAAGTTTTAAATTTATATTTAGCCGACTTATCAATAACACACACACTTAACGAGCAGTGTACCCGGTCAGTATGAATATAATGGTAAGTAGAGTGTCGATCACTAAGAGTGGAACGTATTATCTAGTTATTCTAATCAGTATTTTAATATATTAAGTTAGCTATACAACCTAATCTAACGCAAGGGGGGTTCAGCCTGAGAGACTGGCACGATTTGGTTGCAATTAAATAATAAACTAAACCAATAGGTACGAATCAGCAAGTAGCACACACGTACACAGATAAATACTTGAGACAATAAGAGGGCTGTCCTTATGATAAGTAGTTTGTCACTTGTTTTATTGCTAGTGTTATATGAAGTGTATAGTTCGATGCAACGCACCGAGATTAAGTCCTTTCTCGTTGGTTCTAATCTTATCGGCGAGTAAACCCTTAATGATTACTTATGACTATCCCGTTTATCTTTCTCCTACTTTTCTACAGACCATAGAATACATAGGCATCTAATAAACAGGCGAGGGCAGAGGCATGGCGACCCGATCAACGCTCAGCTAGACACAGAGGTTATCAATGCACTAATAAAAGTCACCAATGACATCAACATATAAACTTTAATTAATGAGAAAGTAGTTTTAAGGGAGTGCAACCTTTCCGTTGTCACGTTACACAAGCCACCAATCTTGATGAATTAAAGTTTACTAACACAATAAAACAAAACTACTTAATGAATTAAACATATGCAGCACCTTCTTACAGCTCTTGTATCTTTGATTTGGGTGTGTCTTGTGCTGCTGCCTTGACTGAATTCGTCCTTGGTTTCTGGTCTTCGGTCTTCGGTTAAAACTTCGGAACTCGGAACTCTTAATTCGTCTGGTCTTTGGGGTATTTATAGTTTCTGTCTGAGGGTGAGATGCGGCGCATCTAAGGAGTAGATGCGGCGCATGTACTTAACTTCGCATGGGGTCCAAGATTATAATATTCAGGAATAT